>CM052547.1:26006118-26025443 GCA_028533065.1 Trachops cirrhosus | reverse complement strand
TAAAAAAAAAAAAAAAAAAAAAATTGAATGGGCAGTAAAAGTCAATGGCTTTGTTTAAAAAATGATAGACTAAAGAAAACAGTTTATTAACCAAAAAATAAGCAGCATTTGATGATGTGGAAAAGCGGTAGTTGTGGCCACATGATCTGAGATGCAGGGCCAAGAGTGTTTTCAGATCTGCAGGGGAAGAGAATTTAGAGATGAGGGTGCTTTTAAGGACAGATGAATGGATGGATGAATGGATGGATGGATATTTACTTATTTTTATGTTTATTTACTTATAAATTAAGTCTTCATTTAGCACTTTAAGTAAAAAGCAGATTTTTATTGTTTTCTTTAGAGTTAATAAGAATTCCAAACACAACTGTTTTATAAATATGTAGATTTTTATGCTAAACCTATAAAACTGTATAGATTGTTGTCATATGTAGTCATGCTTAAAAATATTATTTACCTCTGAATACCATTTGCCACTACGAATAATGAGCCTTCAGAGAAATGACTGGTCTTAGGTCTAAGGCAGGAAATGTACCAGGCAAACCTGGAACACTTTGTCACACCAGAAAGCATGGGCGTTATCGAAGGTTTCCAGGACTTTGTCAAAAGAACCCAGAAGCCATCCTGAGTAAGCCCTCTGCAAGCTCGTACCAACAAAGACATAAACTGCAGTGGACTGAAGCATATCAAACATGTTCAAATCTATGAGTTCATAATTACACACGTAAAATAAAACCCCACTTGTTGCGTTTGGAAAATACTGGGGGACTCCCTCTTCACTTTGAAAACTGGTAAATAAAGGGAAAGAATCAGATATCTTTTCTGCCTTTCTTATATGATTGGTACCTCAGGGGGAAGTTTCTCTTTGTAGAGTTATTCCAGCTAATAAATCAAGAATAAATAATAGAATATCACTTTGAACTCTCTAGAGAATTGTTGGGTCTAGGCAAATGCCACCAATGGCTAATGTATCACAAAAGGAGTCAGTCAAGCTTGCGGGAAGTTCAGACGCAGTGTGTAGTCGTCTTTCCACCCCACCCCCTCAATTAGAACTTGAATCAGATCACGACTTTAGATCAAATTAACTGTGTCTATAATACAAGGGACAGGGTCACATCATAAGGTATAAAAATGTTGAATCTCTGTACTGTACACCTGAAACTAATATAACCGATACAATATTGTATACCAACTATACTTAAATTTTTTAAAAATAGTAAAAAAAAGAAAAAGTATACAAGGGACAGAGGAAAGTGTTAAATCACTCCAACGGGGCGCAGTGAGCAAACCCAGATTGTGGAAACTCTACAAGACAACCCCAGTTCCTTCCACAACAATAAAGATTGCAAGGGAAATATTAGAAATGGAGAAGAAACCTATAAATAAAAGAAATGTAAAGTAAATATCAGAGAATCTCAGTATATGAACCTTATTTGAATCCAGATTCAAACAAACTGAAACAAAATTATAAGACATTATACCACATATTTGATGATGTTAAGAAACTTTTTATTTTTAGGTGTGATAATACTGTTATGATTTGGCTTTTTGAATGTCCTTATCTTTTAGAGACATGCTAAATTATTTATAGATAAAATGATGGGGTGCTTGGCATTTACTTCAAGATAGTCTGGCTTGGGGACGGACGGAGGACGGGGGCAGGGAATGTTGATGGAAGTATAAATGAAACAGGATCGGCCAAGTATCGATAAGCGTTGAAGCCAAGAAGTAAACACATCTTACTTGTTCTGTTCTCTCTCCTTTTGGGTGTGTCAGGAGACTGCTGAAGTGAAAGCGCACACACACAGTGCAGTGTGTACATGAGGTAGGGTAGGGTTCATCCACAGGGCAGAGCTGGGGAGAGGGTAGTAGAAGATACCAGGATTAAGTTCTCATAAAGCACATAGAGAACTTTGCAGAAAGCAAAGCTCATCCAATGGATGAGCCACCATTGGAAGGCTTTGAACTAAGGTGAGGAAGATCTGATTTATGCCAATGGGATCACTGTGCGTGCTGTGATAAGACCGGGTGGTGGGGGTGGGTGGGAGAGGCTGTGAGCTGAAAGAACACAAGAGACTTTTGCAAAATGCCAGGTTGACGGAAGTGTGGATCCTGTTCGGAAGGTAGAGGCAGCAGGATTTGCTGGTGGACTGGATGTATCAATGAGGGAAAGGGAGGAGGCAAGAATGATAGCGTTTTTAGAGGAGCAGGTGGCTATTGGTAAGCAGCGAAAGTGCTGTGAAATAACGTACAAAGCTAAAAGATTAGTCTAGTGTGCACTGTGACAGATGCGATAACTTTTTAATACCACACACAGACGTGTAGTGAGACTCCAATAAGGATAAATTAGGAATCCCAGAAACTGCAGAACATTTGAGTCCAGTTGAGGGAGATGAAAAATAATGCCGTGTGAGCAATACATGCAAGTCAGTATCTTGACAGTATGTATAGAATAGAGAAAAAGATCAAAAAAGGGGTTCAGCCAAAGAGGGACTTCTGCATCCCTTAGAGTTCTGCCTGGGGTCTCCACCTTGGATAGGTGTCTGTTTCTGAGTTAATTTTTGCCTTGTAGACAAATAAACAAACTTGTTTGGTTTTTTGTTTCTAGTTGGGGAATGGCGGTCAATGTGTATTCTACCTCGATAACCCAAGAGACTATGAGCAGACATGACATCATCGCATGGGTTAATGACATAGTATCTTTAAACTACACAAAAGTGGAACAGCTTTGTTCAGGTAAGAGATTATCTTTTAAGTATTTACCTAAATGTTTACTGTCTATCATGTGGAATGTGATTTTATGAACCACAGATGATGTATTTAGGGTAGGAAAAATATAAATCAGTATGGATATATACCTCACAGGGATGCTCAGGTAAAACTAAAGAATGTTTGGGGAAAAACTCTTGAAGAATATCTAGAGCATAGAGCTGTCTCGTCACGTAATTTGAACAGTCTCACTTGAGCCCTGTGACGCCTCTAACTGGTCTTCCAGCCTCCTCTCTGTCATCCCATCAGCCTCCGCACTTTCACTAAAATACAGATTGGGACTTGTACCTCTCATGCTTAAAAGCCTTGCAGGCTCTGTGTTGAGAGAAAATTCAAACTCTTTTATGTGGTTCATATGGTCCTTTCTGGTCTAGCTGCAACCCATCTCTTCAGTTTCATTGTCCACTTCTCTCTTCCCTGTGTCTCATCCCTGCAGGATACGCCTTGTTCCCTGAAGACTCCTTCCCTTTTGCATCCCCTAGCTTTTTCCATGCACGCTTTGCCGAGAAGGTCTTTCCTCTAGCTTTCATTTATGGTAAAATCCCTCCCATTCACACTTTAAAGTCTGACTCAGCTGTGGCCTGCTCCTTCCGTGAAGGGCTCCCTGAAACACCGGGCCTGCCCTCGCAGCATAACCCTTGCCACACTGTGTTAGCAGCTCTGACTCCTCCCCTGAAGGCACCAAGAATCCTCGAGGACAAGACTGTACTTGAGTTTTATTTTTTTGAATGCCTGCAATGACATCATGCCTCATATATAAAGTAGGTCTGTAGGGAATGTATATTGAGTAATATTTATTTAAATAAAAAGATTTGACTTCAGTGATAAAATAGGGGCATGTTATAAAAAGATACCACTGATAAAGTAATTCATTCATAGATGTATGTATTTATCAAAGAAATAAATAGTCTTCCTTTGGAAACAGGAAGTATTTTCTTCTTGTGAACTAATTGGTAAGAGATTTCTTCCCCTCTGGCTCTGACATGAAAATGGTATTAGAAAACAGAATGTATTACTGAAGTGTATTCACGTGCAATTCCATGAAACGTGATAGGTACAAAGCAGTCATCAGGTTCATCTGGTGCGTGCTGTTGGCTGGTTTGCTGTCTTTCCCCGTGCGCTGGGTGTAAAAAGATTTCAGGAGCACGGTCAGGACTTGGAAATTTCGGAAAGCCCCCAGATATGCCTAAGTGCAGTGCCCACCAGTGAACACACTCTCTGTGCAGATCTGAACAGACTGAAGGACTGACTTCCCGTACTGTCGATACCTCTTCTTGTGATCACTTTTCCCATGAGGCAGGCAGTGAGGTTAGCCAGAACCTAGGCATTGCCTCACCCACCACTCCGTGCCCAGGCCTCAAACATGAAGTCCTGTGGTTTGTGAGGTCAAGAGTGGGTGCTAGCTGACCAGTTTCTTGCCCCGCCCCGGGACAGCCTAGAGGAAAGCTGGCCCAGGCTGTGGTGATGTAGCAGGTGCATGTTGTGGGCCTAATGAAGTGGCTCGAACAGCTACTGTCAAACAACCACTGTTGTATCTTACTCAGCTTCAGACTGCCACTCGTCAGATTTTTACTGTGCTGTTCTTGCTGTGCATTCTGATACTGTCTCACATTTTATTTTTCATTTGCTCCAAAAAAAAAAAGTTTCTCTGTTATTAGCAATCCCTTTGTTAATAGCACATACCACTTTATTGTAACTGATGTAATCTTCCCCACAAAGTGGGTGTGTGTGTACATGTGGATAAGGAGAACGGAGGTTGGTTATCAAGAAAAAGAGACCCAGGGCGGAAGGGGATAAGGAAGCGAGTCATAGAGAAATTCCCAGTCATGGTTCTTAAATGTTAAAAGAATCCACGAGGAGCTTCCTATGCAATACACTTGGAGAGTCTTTGCTAGCAAATGAAAGCAAATCAGAGGTTTCTTTAGATAAATAAAATTTTATGAGTAATATACATAATTTCTTTGCAGATCTTTCAAATTTCTTAAGCCATATTCACCAAAATTTTAAGTAGCATTTGTGAAGGATTCTTAAACCACATTTGTGCAGTTATTTTAAAGTAAGCATTGGCGTGCATTTTGCACCCATCCGTAGCTATATTACTAACAGGTGTGGCTTGATGAAACCTGTAGAAACAATTTTGATCAGTGCTAAACAGGGAACTTCCATTGGAATAACTGACTGGCTACCAAAGATTACAAGGTAGACAGTTGAGAAGAGTAAAGTTTAGATTAAAGATACTACCTTTCTATACTCTGCTTTCTCTTCAGATCGTATAAATCTTTCACCTTTTAAAGATACTACCTTTCTGCTCTGAAATCTGTTTTTTGCTGGGGGGAAAATGTTTGTTTCTGTTAAGCCAGGGGTGTCAAATTCATTTTCACTGGGGGCCACATCAGCCTCGAAGTTGCCTTCAAAGGGCCAAATATAATTTCAGCTCCTTAACAGTTAAGGAATAGTTACATTTATACAATCCTAAAATTATTTTGGCCCTATGAAGGCAACCATGAGGCAGATGTGGCCCCTGGTGAAAATGAGTGTGACACCCTTGTATTAGGAAATAGCTTCTTCAAAGTATAAACTGTGGATGATATGCATTTATAACCTCCTGAAGAGCTGCTTGAAAATGCAGATTCTTAAGATCCTTGACCTTCTCAGTATCTCTGGGTGTGAAGCCCAAAATCTGCATCATAACAAGCACCCCAGTGCTTTGTGCTGCTGCCGAGAACTTGCAGTGCATTTTTGAGAAAGCCCAAACCACTAAAACTGTAGTTAAATTATCCAGAGCCCTAGCTGGCACAGTTTCCTTATTCATAATTTAGTCTGTGACTTTGGCCTTGTCTTCAGCAATGGCATTTAACAGGAGAATCCTATCTTTTTATTTATTTATTTATGAATTCATTTATTTATACCTTTCATTGTTCTAGACACACTTAAGGCAGCTAGGACACTGCCCTTAGAAAGAAAAGAAACATTTGACCTTAGCGATTTACCCTCGTTATACTTAGGAATAGTCAAATTTCTTGGACTGATGCATTTTCTTCAACTTTTCATTTTTTTAAATTGAAATGTCTGATTTTATTTTAGTAGTATGCTGTGGAAAAATGTACACAAAATATCTTCCTATGTTTCAACTGATTTTTTTGTTGTTGCTGTTCAATACAATTATTTCCTTCTCTCTAAAGACTTGGGCTTTAGTTCTGGCTGTCCTCCTTTGGTGGGGTTTTTTTTCTATTTGTATTACTTCCTATTTTATTTTTTTTATTTCCAGCTAAGAGATCTCCCTCCAGTTACTATTAAAACTAATTCAGCTCTTCTTTAGTTCATAAAAAGCTGAAATACTGCTTCACACTTGTGTTCAGAATTTCCTATCTTTATAAAACATCTCGTTTGTTTTTAATGTGAGCATTTTAAAAACTCTTTAAAGGAAAAATAGTGCAGGAAGGTATAACACTTGGAAATACATTGCAGTAAATTGTAAAACAGTGACTCATTCTTATTTTCTATGATTTTATCCCAAGGATATAACCTTATGAAAATTTTTGAACATTAAATCTGAGTCATATAATCATATATGTATTTGGTTTGCATTCAGTTTCATTTCTTGTGAAAAGCAAGTTCAAGCAAAAAAAAAACAGTGGGCCGTATAAACGGAGAGCAGACTGTCAGTGGGTGTGAATACTACCTATAATGCAGCGGTATGTGCTCACCGAAACCTGTTCAAAAATGACTAATATTTGTAGATTTTCCATGGTGGAATGGGGGGCTTAAACCATGTAAAATATTAGATTGGCTCTGCTTAAAAACACTTTGTTTTAGTTTAATTGTTTATAAAATTTATAGGGCTTTTGGCAGGGTGAGATGTTTTGTTTTTACTTTAGTGCCAGCTCCAGCCAGTTTACTAGATAATTTACAAGGTATTCAAGAGGGAGAATGGACAGCTGGGTGCTAAAACTCCCTGAAAGCAGCTTTAGCAAGTGGAGATGGTTTGGAGATGATAGAGAAGGTCATGGGTTATATGGGGAGGAGGAACAAAAAGAAATGGGAACAGGGAAGTGTGAGGGGAATAGAAGAAACATATCATTTTCTTTTTCTTTTCACCCCACATCCCCTACCCTCACCAACTTCTCTGTGATGGCCCTTTTTCGGCATCCAGTCCTCTCCCCTGGGTGGGATCTAAGCAGCAGAGCCATTGGGTCCACTGCCGGGTCACTGAACCTGACTAGTGATTCCCCCACCCCTCAGAAGGCCAATGCAGGCCACCCTTTCTGTCCGTGCAGCCTCCCCCTCCTCCTTCTCCCGCCCCCTCCTCCTTCCCCCCCCCCCCCACGCTCACCCCGCCCCAGCTGGGCAGACTTCGGAGTCACACACGGTGTGATACAATGCACATGTCAGCTGGGCACTGCATGGCTCTGTCACCATGCTGGTTAACAACTCAGTCATTATTCTGAGCATGTTAGTATTTTACTGAAGTGTCATTTGAATTAAAACATTTTTTAGGTGGAAAGTTAGCTTTTTTCTTGACTATCTTAAAAAGAAAAAAAAGACAGGAAAAGGATCAGGATTTGATTCCATTTCAGCTTGTGCTTCTCCTAATTGTTTCAGGCCTTATCTCGGATCAAATTTCCGGTATTCTTCTAGAAAAACTTCTGAGCCTCACTAATCATGTTGCCGTCACATTTACAGTTCTGGGTCCTTGATTGTGCCTCAGCAGGGTCGGGACTTTACAGTAATGCTGTGAGAGTCCCAAAGGGGTGGCTGTCTGTCCGCCATGCCCAGGGCTTGTAGCCCGGGCCCGGGGCCCAGAGAGCATTCTTTGTGGCCACTTCTGATTGCAGGCTGGACTTGTTAAGTAGGTTGATCCCGTCCTAGTGTGGTGTCCCTTCTGCCTTCTTTCTTCTGTCTGCAGAGACCTCTGTCAGGAGGACAGGTTAGTGATGAAATCAGCTCAGAGTCTAAATTTAGTGGACCTCTGCTTGGCTCTCCTGAACTGAAACCAAGTAAGGATATTTCATCAGTATCTGTAAGCTCAAGAGCTTACGTACTTAGCTTTATAAAATCATAGATTGTTATTTGCTGCAAGAAAGTTAAGTCATCTTGGATTGTGTTACTATTGTTAGAGATGTAATCATAATGGAATGATACTGGAATTTCATTTGTTTGTGATGTATTATGTAAAGAGGTGGGGTTTTTCGGTTTGTTTGTTTTTTGCTGATAGTTTTCCTCTAATTTTAAAATAAGTTTACTTGGTCTTAGCATACCAACTAATTGCAGAGCAAGGGGGCAAAAAGTGACTTGGACAAGGTGGGGAGGGAGGGGTCCAGCCTCAGGTTCAGTTGTTGTAGTAGGCAGTATACTCTGGTGTCTCAACTGATGTGCTAGTTAAAAGGGAGTTTATCCCTGGCCGGGTGGCTCAGTTGATTAGAGCATCATCCCATGCACCAAAAAGGTCATGGGTTCAATCCCTAGTCCGGGCACATATCTAGGTTGTGGGTTCAGTCCCTGCTTTGGCTGCTAAAGGGAGGCAACCTATGGATATTTCTGTCTCACATCAGTGTTTCTCTCTGTCCCTTTCTCTCTCTCTCTAAAATCAATAAACATATCCTTGGGTGAGTATTTAAAAGGGAGGGTTATTTTTTGAGCAGTATATAGAATACAGTAACTTTTTCTTCTAAACTTCTTTATTTGCATGAATCTTGATACATTATAGCCACAACTAAAAAATTGGTGTTTTTGTTTTTATTGTGTTTTTTTAACTGTATTTTTGTAATGCTAAATACCATTGGGGAAAAGTATATGTGCATTCACTCTCATTTATCAGACCGCCACTAAAAGTTTTTTTCATATATGTATGTGATGATATATCTTTCAAAACAGTCATGTCTTCGTCTATCTCATTACTATATTCAGTTGTGATAATCAACTTAGTTTTATTGAACACACATATTTTGAGGCCTTCTTTGAGCTAGGCCTTGGGGACCCAGATAAGTAAGACTGGTTATTGTCCTCTAAGAGCTTAACTCTCCAGGGTACTCTGCTGCGAAAGCCTAGAGACCACACTGTGGACGTGCCATTTTGCAAGAACTTTGAGCGTACCAAGGGGTGGGGGGCACTTGAGCGTACCAAGGGGTAGGGGGTGGAGCCTGTGGAGGAGACCTTCGTTCAGCTTCCTGGGAGTGGCTGGGTGCTGCCCGGGCAACTTAGAAGGGCCACAGTTTGGGAAACACCTCAGAATTCCTCCCTCTTGAGTCAGATGGGGTGACAATAATTGGGATACCGTGCGTTTTATTAGGTACAGCCCTTAAATGCATGAGGCACGTTGTCTTCGCTAAGAGAAATGTAGAGTGTTTCCTGATGATCTCATCGTATGACTATGTGAAAATTGTTTTTACTCTATTTGAAGCAACTGTGCACACATATGGGATATTCTCAGGGAACTATAGCATTTCTCATTTCTTGGGGGAAATACAGGGTATGATGATATGTTATCAGAAACTTAAAACTAATGATTGTCTTTGAGAATTCTCAATAAGATCACAAAAGCTTAATTGTAGGAATTTGTACAAAACAATACCTTTAGTTAAGTACTAGACTTTCATCTCTTATTTATTTCCCTTTAACTAGAAAAATTCTCAGTCTTTTGGTTCTTAGTAAGTATATTACTAACTTACAAACTTTCTATGATGCAATTCCTTGGGTTCTGGTTTATTTTTTTCTAATCTACTGTAGTAAGATTGATGAGTTTTACCTGCTCAAAAACCGTGAATAGTTCATAGTTGTCAGTCAGGAGATGAGAACAGTTTTGCCCCACTGGCAGGTCATCAAAACAAGTATAGGGTGGGGTTAGGTGATGAGAGTGATACCAATGAAAGTCTGGGACTTAGAATAATGAATGAAGCCCTAGCATCAGCTCCATCAGCTCTATTGCCTGGGGGCCTGACCGCCTGAGGAAATGGCCCAGGGAATCCCGGTACGGGGTCGAGGAGATGGCCTTGGAGCCCAAGGAAGTGGTGTATTTCAGACTCATTTGTAACTTATGATTCCAATGTCAGAAACCTTTAGAGCCCCCTCTCTTCTGATTTTGTCTTTGTGGTAAGATGCTTACTTTTAAAGCATATGATGGTATGTTTATTTTGAAGTTATTCACCAAGATATGTAAAAACCAGTATCTTCACAAGAAAAAATGTATATTCCAACATATTGTAAGTTATTTTGATTTTTTCTAAAGATGTCAGTTACTTTACATGATGGGTATGTTCCCAATAAAACATTATTTTGCATTCATATTGCTATTTTTTCTTTCCCCTTTCCCCTTTTCAGTTCTAATCATCCAAAGACTTTAACCAGAGGAATATAAAAGTGGCGAGAGATAGTCATTTCCTTTTATAAATGAATTTGTGATTACTTAAGCACCTCATATGTTTATCTGGGGAAGGGCTTAAGAACTGGAGAAGCCGGCAAATGTTTTTCAATGGATAAACTGAAGGATCAGAGGAATGTGTTCATACCCTTTCTTTGTTAGTGGGAGGCCAGGCACCTCATTTTAGTCTTTGATTCTTTGCCCTTTGAATCTAAAACATGCATTTTAGAAATTCATATTTCATATCTGAAACAATCCTATTAAATCCTGTTGAGTTTTAAAGCTCTGATTATTTGAACCAGGCATAATGATGTCATAATGCCGCAACTTTTACATAACTGTCTTTACCATTTTCAGTGTGCTTTTATGTGTAGTATTCAGTTAGTTCTTATAACAACCCTGTGCAGAAGATGAATAGGAGCTTGTTATTTTTGTTATGTGAGGATAAAAGCTCAGAGAAGCCAACAAGCCAAGAAGCTGTCGCTAGAACGGGAATCACCTCAGATCACATCCTGTGTCATCCTTCTCTGTGTCTGGTAGCCATGGGTGTGGTCGAGTAGAGGGCACACTGTGTGTGTGTGTGTGTGTGTGTGTGTTTCTGATTTTGTCCATGTCCATTTATCAAGAACCCATTGGACATCTCTGGGAAGAGAGGTGTCAGAAAAGAAGGTCATATAAACCCCTTTCAATTACATTCTAGTTGAAAAAAGGGGACATATCTGGTAATTCTGCTCAAGACAAGGGTGTGACCCAGTGGTACCATCATCATCAAGACCTTTTTTTTAAAAAACGAGTGGGGTAGCAAGCCACTAATACAAAAACACAGGCATTCCTCCCAGTCTTATAAAATTCTTCCTGGTTCCACCTAGCCACACCTTGGTGGGTGGGGAGAGAGCCTCACCTTCTCTGCCTGTTCTCCTTGCCTCCTCTCCTCTTCTAGCTCTCTTCCCTCTAAGCACGACACAGTGGCTCTAAGATTTTGCCACCTGCCTTTTAATAGCTATTCAGCTCTCTCAGAATAATGTCTGTTAAGTGAAGCAAGTTAATGTCTCCTTATAATAAATGCACATACACACGTGTGTGCATGGTCCCCCATCAGAATCCCAAGAATGTGGCTCTTTCCTCGTGTTGAACCCAGGCTTGCTTTAAAAAACTTGCCCCTGGCAGGACTTCGCAACCTCGTTTCCTCCTTTCTGTGCTATTGAGAAAAATAGAACATCTTTTAGAATAGCTTTGTAACAAGCTTGGTCCCCCATAGGATTTACGCCTCAAGATATCACTGTTTTCCATGTATTTAATTTAGTTCAGTAAACCCGTGTTGCAATAGTTGTCCTAAGAGCCTCCATCAGTACTTCTGCAACTCTTTAATATGACAGGTTGGTATTTCTTAGTCCCATATAAAGGGACATGCCAATGGAACATTTAAAACTAATCGCCCATTTTCCATTCAGGTCTGTCCCCTTACTCCCGTATGTGTTTCCCAACTCCAGCCAGGTAGCAGTTAGCTCCTAAACCTTCTCCATATAAAAATTTTAGAGCCGCCGGTGGTTCATAGTCACAGTAGGCACTGTGCTAGCTAGCACAGTAGAAAGATAAAGTGGACACTTTTTAAGACCCAGTCTTAAAAAGTTGCTCACCAATCAACTAAGAGTGATAGCTAATTAAAATGTAAGTCATACAACTGTTGGGTTTCCTTAGCCATTGTAGTGATTAATTCTGTGCTAGGAACAGAAAAACTTCATAGAAAAGGTGATGTTTAGGCTAAACTTAACGAATGAGAATTTCTATCCAAGTGTAAAAGGTGTCAAAGGGACACATTAGGCAGAAAATGTCTGAGCAAGGCAGAGAGAAGGTATGTTTTGCAAATACACACATGTGCAAAACTCGGAAACACGTATTAGGATACGAGGCAGCAGAAGAGGGACAGTCACGTTTCAGGTAATAAATGCTGTAGCATTCAAAGAAAGGGAAGATTAGTTCAGTCTGGAAAAGCTTATCTTAGCCTTGTTTGGTTCTCTGGCCAAACATCCATGCAGATTTAATGGATGGTCAGTAAATACTTATAAAATGGAATTTAATTGAAATGCTGTTCAAACGAAGAGAGGATTCAGGCCAAGAAGAGGAAGATGGAAATCTTGAGTAAAGGTACCATTTAGTTATTGATTTGATGCTCTAGCATGTTTTGTATATTCCTGAAGTTGGCCAATATTAATATATTGAGTGCCTACAGTGTGTCAGATGATGGGCTAGGATCTGAGGATACAGCTATGTACAAAAATAATGCAGATCATACCCCCATTCTTTTACTACCAAAGTTCTCCTTGGTACATTTGTATCCAGAGCATTCAAGCTCGTTTGTTTGTTTTTCCCCCAGCTTACCCAAGTACAGAGCAAGGGTGGAACAAGGTCATTGGATAAAGTAGACATCTAGGCGGGCTCACCACAGACAGCACATAACGCTAGCGGGCGCCTAGGCATGGGAGTATCTGAAACATTAGTAGGCCATCCAGTGTCTACGCCACTAAGGTGATAAACCAAGTGTCTGCTCTTCGTCAAAGGAAAACAGTTTGTTTCTGACTCATTTCTTTTCTGAACTGTGTTTTTAAGTTTACAGTTTATCTGCCATGTAGACACTATTAGGAAAAAGGAAGTGTCAGAAGTCACCGTCAAATGCTTGGGCATGTTAGAATCGCGTAGCTGGAAACAGGAGAATTGCTTGGCAGCTCTTAAAATAACCGTCACTCCACAGGTTGCGTTTTTCTACCCTGTCACCATTACGTAATCCTGGCAGACTGCAGTTACCTCTCTTCTCTTCTCTCCGTTCCAAGGGTTTGTTCTTACCCAAGTATTAACACTCATAAGCTTTTATGACCTAATTATTTGACAGTAAGAAGCATGTAAGTGTGAAACTCATGCCAACACAATTTCCTGCAGTTTCTCAACATTCTCCTTAAGGAGGATCATTTTCCACCTTTATTTCTTCCCAATTACATTTGGATGACAATTCATGAAAGAACTTAAGAAAACTGAAGAGCCAAATTTTAATGAAAACATGTATGTCAATTTTTAAATTACACATAATTGTGTTTAAATCCACCGTTTAAAAAAAAACTCCTGTCCTGCTTTCTTTTTCTTTTTAACTAAAATTAAATTCCATTCTGCTTTTAATTCTCCTGTGGTCTTATGATTGAATCCCTAAGGTAAATACTTGTACATTCCTTATGCTAATTTGGGTTCTTCCTAATTCTAGAATTGTGCTTAGAAAAGCAGTGTGTTCTGGGATTAATCTGCGAAACAGAAAGCAATTCATTCTAGAAAGAGATTCTCTTACATGTCACAGTGTTCGTGAATGTTTTGTGGTAGTTCCTCTGCAGTTGCTGGGGCTTCCTTTGGTACCAGCCCTGGCCGCCTGGGCTTTCTCTGGCCACTAGGCCTCTTATCGGGGCGCTGTGGGGCCGGAGTGCTCATCCCTGGAAAGCAGAGGATGTCGCTGGGATTGGTCAGAGCTGGTGGACTGGATTTAGGTTGAGAGTGGTGATAAGTAAGGAGCCCTCACCTGCGAGCCTTGGAGAGTCAATGAAGTGGCTTATATCTGGGAAGAACCCTGGAGCTCCCAGTCCCCAGTCCCAAGGACAGCGAGCTCTGCCACAAAAAGAGCAACCAGAGAGAGTGGCCCATTGTGTAGAAATGGACTGCAGGTTGATGCTCGTCAATGCATATCTTTACGTCTTACACTATACTGAAAGCCTCCTAATCAGCTGCCAAAACCTGGAGTTCCCACCATGACCTGTTGATAGAATGATAGGGGTAATGATTCAGTAGAAATTCCCTGAGAAATTGGAAAAAGCATGTAAGTTTTAGGTTTCTTACCCTTAATCTCATTTGCCCTTAAAATAGAATATTCTTAAAATGGGAGTTTAAAAGTGTCATCATTTATTTAGGCACTCTCTCTATTGACACTTGTACCCAGAAATAAGCACTGGTTCCCTGATACCTACCACATTAAATTCATTCATTTTCCCTTGTTTTTAAAGTCATGAGCAGTCTGCCTGCAGCCCATCTTTCCAATATTTAGCCCCATCACTCCCCTACATTTCCCCAAACTCATCTTTCACCAGGTGTTCTAGTTCTCTGTCTTTGCCTGGAGTGCCCCCACTAAGGGCCAGCTCCACTGCCACCTTCCACCCTGTTCTTCCTGAGCACCCTCCACAGGATGTAAGCTCTACCTGTTCCGTTTTCAGAGCCTGCAGTCTGCGGTCATTGAATAACCTCAACACTAAAGGTTAAGCTCCTCAAAGACTAGAAATAACCATGCAGGGTTGACCTGACTTTATCTGTTCAATAATATTGATTAACTCTTTCTTGGGTTGTTATTGGGCAGAATTTTTGAACTCCTTTAGTATTTGTGTCTTTGCCATATAGTTTAGCACTTAGAATTGTTTTGTACTTCTGTTGATTTTTCCATGTGTGTTTTCTCTGGTCTCAAAGCTAAATTCCTGGATTAAGATTGAACTCATATTCCTCAATAAATATTTGTTGGTTTATTGGTTTTTCATAGACGAATACAGTGACATCTTTCTAAAAGACCTCTAGATTGGCATTTCTTTAGTGGTGAACTATAACTAGAGTGGAAATCTCTTGTCTTTTCAGATTCTTGTCTCTTCCTCAAGCTTTTCTAAATTTGAATCTTCCCTTTTTACATAGTTAATCATGTAATTTCAACACTTCCCCCAAAAGCTTTACCCATTAAAGTAGAGGAGGTAATACAGCTGTATGAAAATATGTGCATGCACATGGAGAAACTATATCTCCTGACATTACAGCTTTCTAGAACTTTCTATTTTGATGACCCTAATAAGAAAACTGACCCTTTCAGAATGGGTTTCATATGGACCTTTCTAACTTGTTTTTTATTTGTAATAAAGACTTTTTGTGCCTCCTGTTCTTCTCTCTCTGGAATGCCAAATTCCAACATTAGTCCTATTCTCGGACTTCAGCCTTTGGGACATCTCACTGCCAGTTTCAGTTATCAGACTCCCTGGAAGCCAGTGACATTTGTCCTGCACATTGTTCCCACCTGTCCTCCAAGTGCCTCTCCTGTTTCCTTTATTCTTTTTTTTTTTTTGACTGTCCTAAATTGTTTCTTAGGTAAGAATTTTATAAACATGTCACGTATTAGTGGAGCTGCAGAGTATTGCGCCTTCTCCAAGCTGCACGGCGAGAACCACCAACAGTGTGGTGGAACTTGTGGCCCTTTCCAAGGCCACGGCTCTAGCGGCCTGCAGATGGCAGCCCTTGCATCTCCCTGTGCTTGCAGACCGGTTTGGTGATCCACTGGGTGTCAGGATTCCTTCTGTTAGCCTATGGAATGATCAATGAGGATGAGCTCAAAGAATTTGTACGTGGAATCTTCACCAACCCAGTGAGAATTCAGGAGTCTCAGAGCCCCACAGTGGCACCCAGCTCGCTCCTCAGCAACAGACAGAAGGCTTCAGGCAAACTTCAGCTGGTTAACACCATGGACAGGCTTGCCATCGATTGAACCCTTAAGAACAGGGCATTTGCAGCCACCATGGTGCACACAAATCCGATATATGACATAACCTTGCTCGGCCTTGTATCCCAGCCTGCACACTTTATCGGGCCTGGTAGGGCGGGGGTCCTGTGGAGCACAGAGAGCTGGCGGCAGCGCACCCTGAGAAGGAGGCACATCACATCGGACTGCTTCTTCCTCCATAGCTCCTGGATATACTTGTAAGTGCCCATCGTGGCTTACCTGATGGCTGCAGCCAGACGGAAAGGAAGAACCTTCCTCCCCCTGTTTCCTTCATTCTTGGTTCCTATGTAGAAGCCATATTTGATGAGCACATTACCCTGAAGGAAATCACTTTTGTTAGAAACTAGAAGTGAAACAGAGTACCTAGCATTTGGTCATCAATTAGTAAATGGAAAGAAATCTTCCAGACCAACAAGATAATTCATCACTTGCCATTTTTTATTCCTTCAATTGGCTGAATCTTTTCTTGTATCAACAGGCAGATTGGTAGTTTTGTACTTTTTTCCTAAAGCACTGAATGCAAGATGACAGGTTACAAGGGTGATTATGATTGTGTTGGGTAGAATAATTATAAATAGTACATTTATACTTCAACATTCTTTACATTGTAGTTTTCAACTCAGAAAGTTATAGTTAATTTCTACAAAAATTATTTTTATATAAGATAGAAAAGTGTACTTGAACAATAATTAAAATTTTAAAAAAACATAATTTTGATAGCTGTGCAAAAAAAATATTGAAGGAAGGGAGCTGGTACAGAGAGAGAAAAAATAATAAAGTCATTGCTCTATGAGGTTAGTTAAAAAATTATTTTTACAAATACCATTCTTAATATATCAGCTCTCCTGAGTACTGTGCATTTTTATTTGTTATAATCTAGCTGTTTCTCTAAAATTTACTTTTTAATAAAAATATTGATACCTAAATCTTAATCAAGGGCTATTGGTATGCAGGTCTTCACTGTGTTGAAATTTCCTTTTGAAAGATAAGGGAAAATATTCTTCATTCCTTCGTGAGTTTTTAATGAAGAAGCACTTTTAAATTAACTCAGCACATTGATCTTAATGTCTGATCAGTTTTCTCTACAGCAGGTCTCACTTTTAACATTGTTCTGCAAGTTTCTTAATAAAAATGCGATTGAAAGGCAACATTACTTTCTAAAAAGTGTTCTTGGTTCTTGCAGTCAGGCTGTGAACAGAGGACGTTGGTACCTTTGACTGCCGTTTGCTGCAGCCTTAAAAGATTCTTAGCAAGGTTTCTCATCATGTGAATTAGTGAGGACCAGAGAGCACATGTCAGATGAAGGCCCTCCGTGCGATGTGACAAGGCCTTTTAATACATTCGCTGATACTCTGAAAAATCCATCTGCCTGGAAAACGACTGCTGGCTTATTTCTTTTTCTGTAAAAGAAAGGAGATGGGAATGCCCTTTGACAGCTGACCCTGTGTGTGGAGAAGGGGCGCCCTTCCGCACTCCGCACAACTCACAGAAGCCTTCTCTGTCTGTGCCAGCAGGAGCTGCAGTCGTCCTGCTGGCTACTGCTCTTTCTCCTCTTCCTGGCATCAGTTTGAAATCTCCTTGTCTTTGGGACTTATTTAAAATATGAATTAAAAGTTTCTGACATAACTCCAAGAAGGGTGGAAGGAGCCGGAAGCTCAGTGAGGACCGTGGGAATTGCAGGGACCTAGCTCAGTCGAAACCAGATTTCTAGACTCTGGATCTTTCTTTTTGCTTTTGTGACTCAGGGCAGGTGAAGCAGACAGTCTCCCAAGTTCACTTGAGCAGAGTCAAATAATACTGTGGTAACCGAAGCTCTTAAGCTGCTGTTCGTGCCAAGAATGTGCAAGATGCCTATAAAAACAACACAGAGCCACTGCTTTCATCCTGTTTTTGTTGGATTAGAAAAATGCTGCTGAACTTTGGGATTTTAAGTTCCTTTAAAATATTAATGTTTCAAAGCATTACTTCACAAATGCCATGAAGCTCTTCAAGCCTTGTGTTTGTGTAGGTAAAGAGATTTGTGCTGACGTGTTGGAAACAGGTAACCATCTGCTTTGCAGCCTCGCTTTCCTTGTTAGGAAGCCCTGATGTCCCAAAGGGGAGTGCTGCCTTCCACAGGAGGTGCGGACCGTGGCAACAGACGCATTTCTGTGGCAAGATCAGTTCAAGGAAAGACAGGGCTGGAAGTGCAGATAGAGTCAAAATGATTTTGTGATTAATATGAAAGCTATTTGATAATCAACTAAATTCTGGTGTGAAAGATATTTCTAAAATAAAAGGTACTTAATATTAAACCACTGAAGGTGACAGAAACTATGGGTATACTGCTGAGTATATAACTGTCAAGAGCTCAGAGAGGAGTACATGGAAGACAGGACATCCAGGCCTGCAATCTGCAAAGGGCGCGAGTAGGCGGCTGCCCCAGGGAGTCTCTCCGTGTCCAGCTGTGCACTCAGGCTCTCGTGGCAGCGAGGACAAAAGCTGGTCATGGCTGGGAGCAAGAGCGCTGGCAGACGTCTCGGTCATGTGAAGATGAAGCATTATCTCCTAATTAGCAGAAATATCGAGTATCCCTTAAGAGAGAAGTTGGTAACAGACTGCGGATTAGAGAAGCATCTAATTTTAGAGCTCAGAGATCTCTCCAGACCTGACGTTTTGCAGACAGGAGTACTCTTGGCGCCAAAGGGTATGATGACATGTCACGGTTCAGTCAGGATGACTGAGGCTTAGATCCAAGGAGCAAAACAGTCCGGTTCTCTGTTCTTCCCGCCCCTCACTGGTCCTCACTGATATTATATCGAGAGAATAGATTTTTTACAAACTATTTACCTATAGTGATTCCTGTAATGAAAGATACAATTGCATAGCTGTGTCCAGTGACATTAAGATTGTCATTCTTTTCTTCCAACCCTGCGTCAATAGCAAGCAAGATTGCGGAAAGTTGTAACTAGATCCCTCAGTGACAGAGGCATTTCTGTATAAAATTCAGAGCAGCAACTCAAGTAGCTGTTTGTGGCATAACCTGGTGCACCTTGATGCCCTGTTCAAAGATTATGTCACATTTCTGGGAAATTGCTATGAGATGTTGATAGCAATTATATTTATATGTGTGGTTATGTATACATGTATAGAGGGGAGGAGGGAGGTAGGAGGGAGGGAAGAGGTGGAGTGCTTATTTTATATATACACACACACATTATATACATATGTAAAATGAAGTTCTTAAAAGCACATGTAGTCACAACATTGGAACAGGGAGCCATCTACGTATCCAGCCTAAGGTTCTACTAGGAACAGGAAAGACAAAGCTGACGCCCCTGACACCAGTGTGAAAGGCTCAGGGATTCTTTTGCAGTTTCCTTTGTAACTCCTTATAATCTAGAAAATTTTCTAAACTTTGAAACTTTGCTGCTTCTAGGAAATAATAAGTTTGAAAATTCATAGAGAAGGGGGAAATTTCTTAAAAACTGAAGTTTAGATCAGAGTTTAAATCCCACTTCTGGGACTTCCGGCCAAGATGGAGGCATAGGTAGACGCACTGTGCCTCCTCGCACAACCAAGATAGGGACAACAAAGATATAGAAACAAAATAACAACCAGAACTGACAGAAAATTGAAGTGTATGGAAGTCGGACAACCAAGGAT
>CM052547.1:25901871-26005618 GCA_028533065.1 Trachops cirrhosus | reverse complement strand
AAAGCGGGGTGATGTGGGTGGGAGAGGGTATTCAGGGTGGAGGGGAATGAAGGGGGATAATAGGACAACTGTAATAGCATAACCAATAAAATATATTTAAAAAAAAAAATAAATAAAAAAAAAATAAATCCCACTTCTGTTATGTATTTAGCTGAGTCTCATCCCCAAATCTGTAAAATAGGGTGATAATAAATAATACTTAACCTCTCTAGGGTTCAGAATGTTAAATATAGATATGAAAGCTTTCACAGATTTTATACAAAATTGTTTTCATTTCTTGTATCTCTTGGCATAATATATTCCATAAATTTATTATTACTAACTTCTTTTTTGTTACATGAAAATTTTCTTTTAAAAATGCTCACTTATTCCAATAGCATTCTTTTGAAGTCCTGAGAGCTGGTAAAAATGAGATTGTCTCCTGCTTTTCATGACTTCATAGACTTAAATCATAAACCCCCAAATTGTTTGAGGATGGACGTTCATTTTAGAGTTCTACCTTCACACAGTGCCCCTATCTGTTCATTTCGGATTCCCGTCCCCAAACTTTCCAGCTCCATTATGTCGCTTGTGTTGTATAATAGCCGAAATCATTCTTAGGAATATAGGTGCAGGCACAGCATGGCACTGTACAAAGACAGAGTACTTTCTTTTTTTATATTTATTTCACAATCATTTCCGGAATTTTGTTGGTCTCATAACTATAGCAGCACCTTGAGCTTGTGGGCTCACAACATAGCACACCATAATTAATCTCCTGGTAAGCACAGCATGGTACAGTCTGAATCGCTTTTACCTGAATATGTTATATTTTGTGCTTTGAAGTTTATCTTTTACTTTTCTGCAGACTTGGTTTCCAGAGTGGTTTTTGTTTTGGCTGGGTTGTATTTTTGTTTGTTTTAAATATTTATACCCCATCAATTCTTAAAAGAATATATAGCAACTCTTAATTAATACTTATTATTCAGGACTTTGGTAACATTAGAATTTTACTATTTGCTGGTCTTTGTGGTTCAGCTGCTATTCCCAGTAGGCCTTCGCTCACTAACCGGATATTCACTGATGCCCGTGTTATGCCAGACACTGTGTTAAAGGCTCAGATAAAGAGGGAACTGAGAGAAATAAGGTACAAGCGCTCTTGAAACCTGCATTCCAGTGAGGAAAGCTGGACCAAAAGTCAACACATGAAATAACATTGAAATACCATACATAAAACAGGATGAGGTGATAAAAAGTGGCTGGAGAGTCACTTCAGATGGCATGGTAAGGGAGGGCCTCTCTGAGGTGACAGCTAAGCCTTGATCTGAATGGCAAGGAAAATGTGGAGTTTCAGGGAAAACAGCCTAAGGCAGGAACAGACCTGAGGCATTCTAGGAAAAACAAGGAAGGCCGAGTGAAAGCTTCCAAAGGGAAATTAGGCAAGGGAGAGGTAGACAGAGGACTGGAGGCCAGGGAAGGGGTTAGGATTTTTTAGTAGTTTTATAGGAATCCACTGTAGTGTCCTTAGCAAGGAGACATGTTCTGAATAATGGTTACTTTGGCATAATGTGGTGAAAGTGAGATCAGTGCAAAATGTAGGTCACATTTTTGCAAGGTTAATAAAATGACCCAAAAATCTGACACCTGCCAATGAGGAACATCCTAATTCGTGGCTGGCTAGACTTCCAGGACAATGGCAATGACTGTTTATCTGATGAAGAAAGATAATACAGAATTTCAAGAAGGAGGGAATGGGTAACATGGCCAAATATTCAAAGGTTGAGTTGGATGAAGAAATAAAAGTGATTGTCAGGTTTGATAACGGAGAAGCTATTGAGGGCAATTGAATTGGTTTGAATGGTAGGTGGAACCAGGGAAATAGGGGCAGTTTTGTCAAGGTCTGCTGGGCGTAGGAGGAGACACAGTACAGTAGCTAAAGAATGATGTGGAATTAGGGAGGGTTTTTTTAATTTTTTATTTTGACAAAGTCAGATGATATCAGAGCATGTTTGTAAGAATAATGCATACAGATTTAAACAAATGACATTATAAGAGAGAGTGAGAATCGTTGTAGGAGTGACATCAGTGAGAAGGTGACAGGAGATGTGATCCAGAGTACAAGAGAGGATCAGCCTTACACAGGAACCAGAATCCAACAGCCTTGTTCAGGTGATACCTTCATATGGTTTCCCGCCCCAACAAGAACCCTTGGTAATGTTCTAAGTGGCAACATTAACTTCAAGGTATCCTTTTCATGATGTCCCTTAAGCATTAGCAATCTGGGGAATCAGAAGTTGAAACTGCTCAAAAGGACATACCCAGGGGCAGTAGCAATAAATCCTCAGCATAGCTCTAGAAGTCCAATAAAATACTTCTGAAAGATCAGGGGCTCCTTGACTCTAGAAAGTATGATGTGATGTTATACCTAAAAGATCATGTTACATACCATGATCTGGTGTGTAATTCATTCGGTAGAATTTACCAAATGTTTAAAGAAAAATTAACACCAATCCTCCACAAACTTTTCTAAAAAATAAGAGAAACTTTCCAACTCCTTCTGTGAGGCTAGTAATACCCTGATACCAAAACAAAATAAGGATATAGGAAAACTACAGACTGACATCTCTTATGAATACAGACACAAAAATCCTCAAGAAAATATTAGCAGAATATACCTAGAAACAAAAAGGATTACATACCATGATCAACTATAATTAATGCAAGGTTGGTTTAAAATATGAAAAGCAACCAATGTAATACACCATATTAATAGAATAAAGGACAAGAGCCACATGATAATCTCAGTAGATGCAGAAAAAGCATTTAACAAAAGTAAACACCCTTTCATGATAACACTAAACAAACTCGGAATAGAAGGGAGCTTCCTCAGTCTAATAATGCTGTCTGTGAAAAATCCATAGCTAATGTCATACTAGGCAGTGAAAAACTAAATAATTTCCCCCTAAGACCAGGAATAAGACAAGCATATCCACTCTCAGCACTTTTATTCAATATTGTACTAGAGGATCTAGCCAGGGTAATTGGGCAAGAGAAAGAAATAGGAGGCGTTCAATTTGGAAAGGAAGAAGTAGCACTGTATTTGTCATGATCTTATACATAGAAAATCCCAAAAAGACAAAAAACTGTTGTAACTAGTAAATGAGTTAAGCGGGGTTGCAGGATACAAGATAAATATCCAAAAATCAATTATGTTTCTATACATTAACAGTAAACAGTCTCAAAATGAAGACTACAATTCCACTTAATCATAGTGTTAAAGAGAACAAAATAGTAATAAAGTTAACAAAAGAAGTATGAGACATACATATTCGAAACTTTAAAACATCGTTAAAAGTAATGAAATAAGTGGGCCCTGGCTGCTGTGGCTCAGTTGATTGAATGCCGGTCTCCAAACCAAAGGGTCGCTGGTTCGATTCCAAGTCAGGCCACATGCCTAGATTGCAGGCCAGGTCCCCAGTAGCGGGTGCATGAGAGTCAACTACACATTGATGTTTCTCTCTCTCTTCTTCCCTTCCCCTCTCGAAAATAAATAAAATCTTTTTTAAAAAAAAAGAAACGAAATAAGCAGAAAGATATCCTATGTTCGTGGATTGGAAGACTTAATATTGTTAAGATCATAATACTACCCAAATTAGTCTCTAGCTTTAATTCAGCTCCTATCAAAATATCAGCTTCCTTTTTACAGAAATTGATAAACTGATTCTAAGATTAATATAGAAACTCGAGGGACCCAGAAGAGCTGAGACAGTCATGAAAAGGAAGAACAAAGTTGGAGGACTTCTCCCTTTGATTTCAAAACTGACTACAAAGCTACAGCAATTGAGACAGTGTGCTACTGGCATAAGGGCAGCAGCCTGCCTCGTGCCACTGGACTCGGATGGTTAGGAGCCACAGGGCTACTGTCACCGTTTCAGTACTCCAGGCCCCACCATTGCCTCCATGACCACATTCTAATGGTCCCCGCGTGTTTTTGTCACTCCCTCAAGACCCAGATACCCAAGTGAGCATCCAAGTGCACAGCCTGGGTCATGGGCCTGCATTTTCACCGCTGGGGGTTGCGGGGGGAGGGATGTCTGGCCACTTTTGCTACTGTGGTGGGACGCAGGGCGCTATAGCGTCAGCTCAAGTAAGAAGCTGTCCAAATGCTGAGATCCAGAAATGACAGACTTCCACTAACATTTGAAATCACTAAAATTAGAACCATCCAGTATATATCATAGACCAAAATAAATTCCACATGGATTCAGAATGTAAATGTAAAGCTTGAGACCATAAAAGTATTTGAAGAAAATACACGTGAATATTTATGTAATCTTGGTTTGGGAAATTGCTAAGCATGATATAAAAATCAGAAAGCCATTAAAAATGTCAGTAGAGAATATTATATGATTCATAAAGGGAATCATGGTCTGTTAAATTAAAAAAAAAAAACACACACATACCAGAACATAAACAGTGATTTTTCTCTGGATAATGACTGGAGACGAGCATGCCTTTCTTCTCTTTCCCTCATTCCCTCCCTGCTTAACCCCCTCCCTCCCTCTATTGAAGTTTATTGTTGTTGTTGTTTTTCAGGAGCTATTTTTAAATTTTGAAAGTAAGAATACAAAGATATCTGGCTCTCCATAGGTACATTTTATGTTAAACTCTACAAAAGTGAAAATAATGGTTTTTTTTAGATTCTATTTAATTTTAGAGAGAGCAGAAGGGAAGGAGAGAAACATACATGTGTGGTTGCCTCTCGTGTACCCCCAACTGGGAACCTGGCCTGCAACCCAGGCGTGTGTCCTGACTGGGAATCGAATTGATGACCCTTTGGTTTGCAGGCCAGCACTCAATCCACTGAGCCACACCACCAGGGCAAAAAATGAAAATAACTCTTGAAAGAGCAGGTAATGAGACTTTTGTATTTAGACACCCCTGTTTCTCTGGAAATAATGTTAAACTGGCGATTGGAATCCACTCCATCTGGTGGCATTTCAAGAAGAAGACGTGAATAGTTGGTGACTATAAGAACACGCCCAAAATCATGATGTTTCTCTTAGCTCCTCTGATGTTTTTGTTTTGGTTTGTTTTTAAAAGAACCCATCTGCCTGACTAGAGATGGACTAGTTAGTATTTAGGGTACTGGCATCTAAGAGGAAGCATCACAGATGTAAAGATTCTGCAGCACATACTTCTCGTGGCCTGTATTTCATCACTTTATGCTCTTATCTCCAAACGAGTTGCCATAGCATTTCCTGGTCTAGCAGCCCTTAGACTAGCCCTGACTTCTTGTCCCTGCTGATCTTGGGTTCCTATCCCAATATAGGATGCTTGATGTCTGTTTGACACACGAGACCTAGTGGGTTCTTCGTGTGTTAAGGTGAGTCACCTGAATGGAATGCAAGGCTTCTCACAGAGGCCTCAGTGCTGGAGGATGAAAGGAGCCCTTCATGTTCCAGAAAGCACTGTTATTGGTGCCTTATAGAAGTAGACCCAGAGATCTGGAGAAGCAAAGAAGGAAAGAGAGAGCACCGAAATGGCCACCCTCGATTGCTTTTCCTCCTTGTAAAAGAAAAGTAATCATTCTGGCTTTGAATTGCTTTCTCTGAATGCTTTTAGACTTTACTATAAAGAAGACATGAACCAATAAACATAATCTGGCAAGAATTTTCTAGTTGAAATTGTCAAAATCTAGAGTTCTTCATAAAAAATCAAAGACTTCCTAATCAGCCTTTTTGTCTGTGACCATTCCTCAGGGGACTCGTTGAATGTTTCTGTTATTTTTATTCCTCAGTCATAAACAGCATGACTCTGGACTTCGGTAGGTTTCGGAGTCTCCATCCTTCACGTTAATACGGGAACCCCGTTGCTCTGGGCTGGAATTAAATTGGTATACAACTGCTTTTGCATTAGATGGCTTAGTTGCAGTTTCACCTAAGCCATTTTGTAAAGTGATGTAGAACAGCTTGAGCATGTGGGTATTTTTTGAGCTGCTCATTTCACGAGAACTTGAGTACTTTCCTCACGTTTGAATTTCTGCTATTTTTGTCTTACATTTATATATTTTGGTAACTTGGAGCTAGATGAAAGAAAAAACTGGTTCCTTTTTTTCTGGCAGAAGCTAAAAGAGTTGTTTTACCCCAGTTTCCTTGACATTGACGTACAGGGTTGTGTTCGTTGTTCATGGCATCTGGTGACTTTGTGGCGAGCGTGCGTGGACCCCACAATGCTTAGGGATGGGGAAGCTGCAGGAGCTACTCAGGCACCGCCCTTCCCTCCACACCCAGACCTGGGGGATGGTGTGAGGGTGTGACAGGCGTGAGGGTGTGACAGGGGTGAGGAGAGGGGCACACGTGGCCAGGGGGGCTCTGTGTGGTGACAGCTCCTTCCTGCCAGGCAGCCCTCGGTGGCACCTCAGGGGACAGTAAGACTCACTCCAGTACTTTTCTTGTCTCTTTCCAGGAGCGGCCTATTGCCAGTTCATGGACATGCTCTTTCCAGGCTGCATTAGTTTGAAGAAAGTAAAATTTCAAGCAAAGTTGGAGCATGAGTATATTCACAACTTTAAACTTCTGCAAGCATCATTTAAGCGAATGAATGTTGATAAGGTAGGAGACTAACTTGTACCTTCATAAAATGAATTTTCTCTTCTCAGAATTGTTTTTGTGTAGACATGTAAAAACAAAAAAGTATCAGTGGTGGGATATATCTTGATATCTCAGCAATAGGTTGGGGTTTGTACCTAGCATAAGGCATCAAACCCTAACTTCCTGTATTTGTGTGAAGTTTTTATTTAACAAGATTTCTAAACTTGTAGCCATTAGACTCAAAACCCTAACAGGAATTACAAATGTTAAAGTGTTGTTACCCTATTTTAGCATTGCAAATTAACAAATTTTTATGTTTGCCAGATGTCACTGGGGTTCTTTGTATATTCTGGTACTTCGGAGAAAAACGCAGGTCACAGTGGAAGCAGCGTAGGCTTCAGTCCCACTCCGTGGGCTGAGCCAGTTATTTAAACTCTTTGAGTCTCAGGTTACCCCCCATCTGAAAAATAGGACCAAACCCCTTTCCTGTGGTTACAGGAAGTTAAAGTGAGGGAAGGTATGTGATAATGTCCAGCATAGTAAATGCTCGAATTCTCAGTTAGTGTCCGTAAATGGTCCTTCTTTCCCTTTGGATTTTATAGTTTTGTCCTAGAGTGACACAAATGGAGTTAGCCAGGAGCCCTCCACCGCCACCCCAAATAAAGGAGTATTGCAAAAGTCCACACAGCCTGCCTGTTTCTTGCTCTTCGTGTACATATTCAACTCATATTATTTCTTTAGGGCATCTCATGGAGGAAATAGACTTGGAAAGAAATTAATTTTGAATAAGGGAAAAATAAACCAGCAGGGGAGAAGTGGAAAACTTCTCTTTGCATAGACAATAGCAATAAATAGGCTTTGGAAATAAAAAATAAAGTCTTAGGTTACTAAGAAATAGAGGTTAAATAAAGGAAAAGAGAAAAGTTTGGTAAACTATATATTTTAATTTAATGCAGTTTTATACCTTTCTAAATCAAAACATTCTTATCAAAATTTTATTAAAACATGAGTTTATTAAAACTCTCATTTCCTCAGAATTTTTATTTCCAAAAATATTCTCTTTAACATCTTAACCTGTTGAGTTCCTTTTCAACTTTATTTTCATTTCCAGTTAGCTCCTTCAGAACCAGAGGGGGACGAGTTCTCCTTACTAGCAGCACCACTCAAGCCTTTTCCTTCATTTTTCCATCCATGCTTCTAGCCCAAAAAGAAAAGAAACGCCCTTCTGTAGAGTTGTTGATGGAACGTGCTAAATAACATATTAGGGGCTCCACGTCTCTCTAAAAGTATCACCTACTGAGTGGGCGGGCCATTGTTAGGAATATCGAAGATGAAATGCTGGTAGTGGAGGGAGATTGATTGGCCTTGAGGGCCCACGTTGGCCTCTCTAGCTTAAAATGCAGTGACTCTACCCCAAGGTCTTTGGAGAGAGACCTTGTTCGTGTTTGTCAAAGCCTGACAGCACGCGGGAAGCTTCTGTGCAAAGATTCACTTGCAAACTCAGACTTTGAACTTATGCCCAGAACTTTCACTTTGATAGGGAATATAAGCTTAAGTTAACAGAAGTTAAGTGTCTACTTTGAAAGGCTAATGAAGCAGCATCATCTAAATCTGTTTATAAATTTTCATGTTTGGCAGACATGAAAATATATGGCATGTCAATTAAATGGCACTATGCTCTAAGAAGGCACTTTCTTAAATAATATCAGCATAAACAAAACCCATAAATCAGAAGACAGGAAAATATTTAACAGCACAATGAAAAGTCCACAGGTGCATGTGTGGAAATTCTTGCATTGGGCAGACTTCCCAGAAATGGAGGAGGAGTAAGAGGGAAAAAGATACCAGCACCTGAGTCTCCCTTACTGGAAGAGTCATCTTGAAAAATGTGGTCTCCTCCAAAAGTTTGCTTCTCTTTATTTTTTTCTGTGCTTGAATTAGTTTTGGCTGTAGGGACATAAAAATCCTTTTTTAAAAAATTGATTGCTAATAATTTAGTTTAATGGATGACCTAAAATGCTTCAGTTACTTTTTTTCTTTCAAGTTGTCATTGATATTCAAGGTCTTTCCACTTTTTTAAAGTGGTCCTAATGATCCATCTTAGGATACCCATGGTGTATATCTCCTAAGGTGGTAGAGTCTTGCTGAAAATTTAATGTATACAATTCCCATTCATTTCGTTACTCAATGAAGCTGCTTTCTTTCAGCACTGGGTTTCTGGCTGAATCTCACACACACTCACACTCACATACACACAGTTTGACTCACTCCCTAGCTTTTATTACTTTCATGGCTCACGTTCAACTAGTATTCCAGCCCAAGTCTGAGAAAGTAAAAATCAGTAATGGTGAAGTTTGGATAGCTGGGCACCTTTTCATTTTCCCTCAAAAACAGCTGCCGCCCACTGAATTAAAGCTAAGCAGTCACACCACATATTTTTCTGAAATACAATGAAGGTTCCTGTAAGACCCCTGGAGGGAATATGGATTGGCTTTTTACCTTGCCAATAGGAAGGGAAAAGCTGAGGCTCATCTATCTCAGAAGTCGAGGTGAATTGCCATGCACCTCCCCCTCCAGAGTGCCGTTCATGACTGCCCCAGTCAGCCTCCATTTCTATTCCTCTCCTTTCCCGTGGCACATTAGCTCCTGGACACCCCAAGAATTACTGGGCCCTTCTTTATTGTGCGGTTAGTTGTTTTGGTGCTTCTCTCTCTACATTGTTAATAAGCTGTGTGAAAGCTTACTTTGAACCATTAGATTGATACCTGTTTGCATTGATTTGAGTCTGTCTTACACGCTCTGTAGCTATACTGCTTTCAAGAGTTTATTCTAACACAATTGGACCAAGTGCTATAAAGCAATAAGGAAAACCCATCCATCTAGTAACAGCACAACCTCCCAGGCCCATGTTTTCGGGTGTGATGCTTTGGCAGTAAACATACTGCAAACATACTGTAAAGAGAACCAGCCCTTCTTGACAGCTAAGGGTATTCCTTGTTTTGTCAGGTTGTTGAGAATTACTAAATATTCCAAAAGAACCAACTACAACATCTCAGTGTATTTTTTTTAATATGATGAAAATTTATATGAATTCTCGAATACAGCTGGCTAAGAAGCTGGCGGAGAGACCAGCAGTTATGAATTGCAGACACGTAGGAAACAGTTGTATTTGGGGGCCACTTCAGTCGTATTACACACTAACAAACCCTACGCTGGCGACTTACACAGTGATGTTATTTTGCAGGTAATTCCAGTGGAGAAGCTAGTGAAGGGACGTTTCCAGGACAACCTGGATTTCATTCAGTGGTTTAAGAAGTTCTATGATGCTAACTACGATGGGAAGGAGTATGATCCCGTAGAAGCACGACAAGGGCAAGATGCAATTCCTCCCCCCGACCCTGGCGAACAGATCTTCAACCTGCCAAAAAAGTCTCACCATGCAAACTCGCCCACAGCAGGTACAGTAGCAGTGAAAGCAGAGTCGCTTTCATTTTACAAAGTGGCTGGGGCCCCCCTGTGCTTGGCTGTTGTGTTTAATTGATTCTTCCAGAGGCCAGTATCTTAATGCCTCTGGACAGTTTTTATTGTCTGTTTGACCACATTCATCTTCCTCGCAGCGACCTCTCTGTAACAAGTCTAACAGTCATGATTTAACTATGGAAAAGGCAGGGCTACTCACTTGAAGTCACTGAAGCTGTGTGTTAATATACTACTTTAGGGATAGATTTCATTTTCCTCATATTTTTTTTCCTGAGGAATTTCAAGTCTGTTCAGATTTTCACTGAAATATTTTTACTGCTTCATCGCTGGCAATACATACCAGAATATGAACTGATTTATGCTTTTCTAGTATGAATCATCTATAATCCTTCAAAGAAACTTCATGAAATCTACATCCTATCTCTTCTAAGGGTCAGTGCCAATTTTTATATGATGAAATTCAGCAAGACTCATTTATCTAGCTTTGGCCAAAAGTGAAGTCATTGAGGATAAATACCTAGAACTTTGACGTTTTTTAAACTTTTGTAGATAAAACCTTTCTAAAATATATTAAACATTCTCACCTGAGGAAACAGACTTCACCAAGCAAAGTGTTCTCTGAAAACTAGGGTCATTACTACAAACCTGAGTTGTGGTACTGGACAGTTAAAAAAAATCCTCAGAAACCATTCATTTGTGTCCCCCAAACCAGTAAATAACCTTTATTTTGTAAATAATACAAATTCCTTATTTCTGTCCAACCTCCAGGCAGGGTGGGTTAGAAACAGTTATGGCAATGCTCATATTAAACAATGCATACACACTTCTAGAATGCAGAGAAGTACCGACTAGAGGCAGACACTTGCGGGTCTTGGGTATATCCACGCAGTCGGAAGCAAGCCCTGAGTGAGGAGGGGTGAGGGCCATGAGGAGCTCTGGCGTTAACGTTTGAGTAGAAAAGGAAGGGCTTGCATAGGAGCAGGAAGGTGCCAGAAAGACTGAAGGAAATGAGGGCATGACATATCAGGGAAGCAGAAGGAAGGGGGCAGAGTGGCCAACAGCATCTCAATCTGCTGAGGGGTCAAGTACAATGAGGACTGGGAGAGTCCGTTGGATTTCTAAATGTGGAGGTCACTCCGTGGAATGATGCGACCAGGAGTGGGTTGAGGAGTTAGAGGAAGGAGATTGAGAGCGCATAAAACTCCAGCTGTGAAGCCAGAGGGAGAATGAACACATGTGAAATAAACTGAGCACAGACCTTTGGGAAAACACACATTTAAGAGACATCAGAAAAAGATGAACACCAGGGGAAAACCAGGTAAGCTCGGGACCAGAGAACAAGCAGTAGGATGTTTCTAGAGAGAGCGGTCTCCAACAGTGCCAAATATTAATTGTGGAGAGATCAAATAGGATGAGGCCTGAAAATAGGCCAAAGAAAGCTGACTCCTAGGAGGTGATTAATAATCCTTCAGAGAACTGGTCTGTTAAAATGCTGATTACACGCACCTAGATTGCAGTGACTTAACAAGGGTGTGACCTGGCAAGTGTGAACGTGATGCGGTAAGAGCAGATTCCACCTTCACCACATTTGTCAGGGAAAAAAACTGAGAAAAATAAAGACATTTTGTTGATATCAGCAAAAAGCTGACAGTAGCTTCAGGAAGTAAGATTGGAAGGAGAATGGTAATGTCCTTGATCTGTTTCTGTTTGCTTTTAGGACAGAGCGCAGGGAGCAGGTTCATAAGATGGGAGAAAGGTCCATGGAGAAGGAATAATTGAAAGTAGGAAAAAGGCAGGGAAACTGGTGGAGCATGAACCTGCAGGTGGAGGGGGAAATGAGGTCAAGGGCATCAATGGAGGTTTAGAGAGGAAAGGGAATGTCTATTTTTTTTTTTTTTTTGAGCAAAAGTACTGAGAAGAAATCGGATAAAAATTAAGCCGCAAGGAGTTTGGTGAACAAAAATTTATGACAGCCTTGAACTTTTGTCAGAAACTTGCCTCAGCCCAGGAGCTGGGGAAGAGGACTGGTGGGTTTTTTGCAGAGTTAGGGATTCGGCAGGCGGGGGGAGTGGGAGGGCAGGAAGGTGAGAAAACCGAAGGTGGCTGCTGTTTCTCATCGTCAGGTCGTCTTCTGTAGCTGTTAATGATACTTGAAACTCAGTGGCCACTTTTTCAAGGTTTAAGTAGTGAAATTGGACAGGCCTCAGAATATTTGTCTTCCACAGTCATAATGTGCCCTCAAATTGGCAGCAGCCCTTCGACTCCCCCAAACAGCTGTCCTTAGGCTGCCCGGGCCTTGTCTTCTAGGAATTCCCTCATCTGTCTTCACGAAAGCCACAGAGCCACTTGTGCCATTTTGATAGAAAGAATGTCCATGAACCTGAAAGAGACATATATTTTTTTCCAGATCTTAAAGCTCAGGAAATTCATTAATGTCAACAGAAAATAAATTTGGTTTTTAATGTTCCAGAAGGCAGTAATTCCTGAGACATGGGTTCCCGATACCTCGTCCATGTTTACCTCATTGGCCTTCAACAGGGAGAAAGAATATTCACAGAATCCAAATCAGTCTTACCCTTTTTGACAAAATATATTGTGACTCTTGGACATTAGGGGGTAGTAAAACTATGGAAAAAATTACAGCAAGGTATACATTACATGCAGAACGTTGTTTTAAAAGCTACACTAGAAAGGGCCCTGTAAGTACAGTAAGGACCTCATTTTTCTAAAGGTCATATATCCAGCTCTTGGGAATACAGTAAAAAAATAAAAAGTAAGCCAAAATGTCTTCTATGGGTCAGAATAGGCATTGTAAAATCTGCTATAAATCCATGCACTTCACTCTGCACACACAAGAGGGTTCCTACGATATTTATCTAGCATCTGTTTGCTCTTTCTTAACTTAGACACACACTGGATAATTGCAACAAACTTGGGGATGTTGCTTCTCAGAACATAACTCACTGGCGCGAGGAGTACACTGATGTCTATAGAGAGTACAAGAAGAGCCACAAATACTTATCGAAGCCTTACTGAACAGCCCAGAAGCCTGAGCTCTTTATTCCAGCACCTGATACCTCCATGCATCTCAACTGCCCTCAGGGTTCCCTTCCAACTCTTGAGATTCTCTCTCATTTCTATTTGTAACTATCTCCCCCATGAACTGCTTTACAGTCTCCAAACCGGCCTCCTGGCCTCTGGTCTGAAATCATCAAAGGCCATCCTCGTCACAGTGTGATCTTGTCCATCCAAAAGTTAAGGCAAATGAAAGTGGTGGACGAGGGTGGGGGTCAGCTGTCTGGGAAAGCCACATCACCCTGTCACCGTTCTCTCGCAGTGGTGGGTCAGCAGCATTCAGCAGTAATTTCTGTTCCCACCTCTGAGCTTGGTCGTTTCTGAATTACCTCCATTAGTGGAAACAAGCAATGGTTGATATAATCAAAAGTGGGAGAAAAGATAGTCTTGAATTATTTTTTTTATTTTGGCTTTGGAATACTTGGTTCATTTCACAGTGGATTTCTCTCTCCCAAGATATTTCCTTAGGTTAATATTAAAATTAACTCGCCTAAGTGGAAGCTCCAGAACATCGGTGGCAAAGGGACTGGATTAAAGTGAAACAGTGATCATGGACTGGGTGATCCACGTGTTGATCATTAAGAAAGGACTGTCTGCGTCGGCAAGGAAACACTGTTGATGACGTACAGACTTACACGTGAACCCATGCACCACAGGTCGTTTGCTTGTGCGTAAAATGTTCACACCCCACGAATTCGGTGCATTCTGTTTTGTGACAATGTGCTAGATTTTTTTCTGCCATTTCCGTACAGACCCTGGATGTTCTGTGGATTCAGAAAAGCCGTAGGGTCCACATGGTGTCTGTGTGTGGTCGGGTGACTTCCCTAGACTGGAGCAGCCTCAGCACAACTAGGGGCTGCCATGTAAGTGTGCAGAGCTGCCTGGCGAGTCTTATCCTGTCTGCACTCAGAGGAATGCATCTTGAATTGGTTTTGATACACCAACAAGGAGCATCTATTAAAATATACATTTTCATAATGATAGATATCTAGTAAGTGCATATATCATCACGAGTCATAGTCTTTGTAGATTTATTGCTCTGAGCCATATCTGCAACTCGAGACAGCTGTTAGGGGATCAGTTTTTATGTGTGAGCACTTAACTAAACCTAAAAGGAAATTTGAAGGTGCAGTTCCTATAGCAACCACAGCTTAGACACATTGCAAATTCACATATATTAATGTATTTAAATCAAACTCCCATATACAAATATAGTGTGATGGATTTAGAGTTGCCATGGAAATTGAGTCTAAGCTTTCTCTTTTCCTTAGGGACTTCAGTGTTTTAGATTTAAAATCAGATTAATAGAAATACTAGAAAAATGGTTTCCAAAAGGCAGCAACCTAAGAAATATAGTAGAATAAGGTATTTGAACAATAATTAAACTCATAAATGTAGATTTAAATAAATCCTGCGTTTTTTCAAAAACTGTATTGAATATTGAATACTTTCATTTTCAGCTTTCTCTATTTTATGGCTCCCTGAGGCCGTTCGTACAACCTGAGCGAGGCGTCCAAGTGTTGGATTTCCTCGTTCAGCATTGTCTAAGCATTCTTGAGCAGCTGTAATTGAAGTAAGCATCACCTGTCACCCTCTATCGGGAAAGAAGAGTTGCCTTTACCTTCCCAAAAAGTTTCGTTTTGTTTTTTTAGGAGAGGCAGTGAAGCGTTGCCGTTTCTAGTGGTTTTTCTCCCTGGTCTGATCTTCAATTTATGGCCCAGAATATGGTCTTTCTTGGTCAACGTACCACATGTTCTTGAAAATATGGATTCTGCTGTTGTTGGCTGTACAGTATTTTAGAAATATCAGATCAAGGTAGTGGATAGTGTTATCAGATCCTCTGTTTTTACTGATCTTTTTGTTGTCTGGTTCTGCCGATTGCTGAGAAGAGAGCGTTAGCATTGATTGTGGAATTGTCTGTTTCTCCCTTAATGCTCGCAATTTGTTTCCTGTATTTAAGGCTCTGTTATTAAGTGCACACGTGTGTGTGATTATTAAGTCATCCCGATGAGTTGACCTTCGCATTTTATGGAGTCCCTCTTCATCTTCAGCAGGACTCTTTGTCTTGAAGTTTAGTCTACCTGGTTGAATAGAGCCACTCCGGCTTTCTCATGCTTACTGCCTGCACGGTGTATCTTTCTCCGCGACAGGTTAGTTTTGCCCTTGATATTTAAAGTATGTCTCTTGTAAACAGCCTGTAATTGGGTCTGGCATTTTGATTCATTCTCATAATCTCTGGACATTGGAGTATCCAGTCCATTACAACTTAATGTAATTATTGATATGGTTGGACTTAGATCTGCCATATTGTCATTTGTTTTCTGCTTGTCCTTCCTGTGGTTTTCTGTTTCTCCTTTCCTGGTGTCCTCTGAATTTTTAAAATATTTTAGCATTCCATCTTAATTTATCTATTGCCTTTTTAACTATGCCTCTTTGCATTAATATCTTTAATGGTTCTAAGGATTACTCTGTGTATGTGTGTATGTGTGTGTACACACACATACAGAGAAAGAGAGTCAGTCTTGTCTTTTCACATTCTACTTAAAATTAATGTACTGCTTCATGTGAAATGTGGAATCCTGGTAATGCTTCCCTTCACTGTCCTCTGTTACATATATAGTGCATCCACATACATTATAAACCGTAAGAAAATGTTAGAGCCTTTGTTTTAAATCAATGCTGTTGAGTACAGTGGTTTGGGGCCACTTCAAATGGGCTTATTCTGTGTTGAAATGTGCTATATGTACAAAATTCATGCTGGTTTTAAAAGACTGAGTGTGAAAATATAAAACATCTAATAATTTTTATGTTGATTACATGTATAAATTATATTTTATTTTGCATATATTAATATCTTAAAATTTGTAATGTTGCTACTAGAATATTTTAAATTACATGGTTTACATTATATTTCTATTAAGCAGTGCTGCTTTACACAATCATCTGTGTTTTAATGAAATTAAGGGAAAAATGGTTTATTTTTTATATTCTTACTTCCAATGTTCTTTATTCCTGAACATCTGAGTTCTCTGCTGATTTATTTCTCTCCAGACTGAATAATTTTCTTTAGCATTCCTTGTAGAGCAGATCCAGTGGCAAAACTTCTTTTAGTTTTCCTTTTTCTGTAAATATTTTTACATCACCTTCATTCTTGAAAACTATTTCCCCAGACAAAGAATTCAGGCTGATCTTTTCCTTCTTTCTTTGCCTCTTTCTTCGGCATTTTAAAGCTGTTGCTCCACTCTCTGCGGCCTCCACAGATAAGAAGTGCACGCTCATTCTAACCATTCTCCCCCTTTAGAGAAGATGTTGTTTTGCTCTGAATTCAAGGTTCTCTCTCTTTGGTTTTCAGTGGTGTGGCTGTGATGTGCCTAATCATGGTTTTCATTGAATTTATCTTGTTTCAGAGTTTATTAAACACCTTAAGTCTATAAGTTTGTGTCTCTTACCTTATTTGGAAGATTTTCAGCCATTATTTTTTCAAGTATTTTCATCAACTTCACTCTCTCAATGTTATCTTTCTGGGCTTCCTTTTATCTGATGGTAGAGTCTTTGAAATTATCCCACAGGTCCCTTAGGTGCTCTTCTAGCTCTCTCTCGCTCTCTCTCTCTCTCTCTCTCTCTTTCAATTACAGTTTATATTCAATATTACTTTGTTTTAGTTTTCAGGTGTAACAACATAGGGGTTAGACAGTCACATACATTACCAAGTGTCCCCCCAATATTTCCAGCGCCCACCTGGCACCAAGCACAGTTATTACAGTATCACTGACTGTGTTCCCTGTGCTGTACTGTATATACAGCACACTCACACAACTCAGCACTGAAGAAACGATGTAATTAAAAAGTGGACAGAGAACCTGAACAGGTGCCTCTCCAAGGAGAGCATTCAGATGGCCAATAAACATGAAAAGATGCTCAGTGCCACTAGTCATCAGAAATGCAAGTTAAAGCCACAGTATCACCTCATACCTTCAAAATGGCTGTCATCAATAAGGCAACAAACAACAAGTGCTGGCAAGGATGTGGAGAAAGGGGAACCCTCAGTGCACCGTTGGTAGCAATGCAGATTGTTGCAGCCACTGTGGAAAACAGTATGGGCTTACCTCTAACAATTAGGAATACAACTATCTTATGACCCAGCAATTCCCCTTTGGGTATATAGCTGAAAAAACCTAAAACACTAATTTGAAAGGATGTATGCTCCCCTATATTCATTGCAACATTATTTACAAATACCCAAAATGTGGAAGCAACCCAAGTGCCCATCAATAGATTAGTGGATAAAAGAGCTGCAGTACAAATGTACAAAGGAATGTTCCTCAGCCATAGAAAGAATGAAATCTTACCTTTTGCAATAGCATGGAGGGACCTAGAAGGTATTAATGCTGAGTGAAATAGGTCAGAGAAAGATAAATACCACATGATTTCACTTACATATGGAATCTAAAGAAGAAAATAAACAAGCAAAATACACTCATAGATACAGAGAACAGACTGATGGCTGCCAGAGGGGAGGAAGATTGGAGAACTGGCATAAAAAAGGCGAAGGAATTAAGTACAAATTGGTAGTAGTTCTCTCTCGTCTTTAGGTTAGATGGTTTTTATTAATAGATCTGCAGGTTTACCCTCTTTTTCTCCATTATCTCCATTTTACTATTGAGCTTTTTTAAAATTCCAATTATTGTATTTTTTCAGTTGTAAATTTTCCATTTTTTTCCTGCTGAGATTGCCTCTCGTTTATTATAAGTGTACTCCACTGCCCTGGGCATGGTTATGATCACTGCTTTAATATTCCCATCTGCTAATCCCGCCTTCTGACCATCTCACAGTTGTCATCGGTAGGTCATCTTTTCCTTTGAGAACAAATGACGTTTTCCTGGCTCTTCATATGCTGAGTAATTTTGGGTTGCATCCTAGACATTGTGATGTCATGTTGTGGAGACTCTGGATTTTGTTATATTGCTCCAAAAAGTGTTGATGTTTTTGATTTCACAGACACTTAACTCAATTAGAGTCCAGGTAAAAGTATGCAAGAAGTTAAATTCCACTCAAGCCTGTGCCTTTAGGCAGGACTTCCTTTTCCTGATTATTGTCAAGATGCAAGAGGCACAGGCACCTTCTTGTCCCTTCATGACCTTCCTATCAAGGCGCGTAATGCCTGTGTATTCTTACAGCTCCCCAGTGTGTACCTTCATGACGCTGCTATCTCACGGTCCCCAGCCACCTAACCACGTACTGGATTACCCACATACCTACTCACTCCTTTAAGATCAGATGTTGGTTTTAAGAGACCATGTAGTGACAACTCAAAACAGAGATGTATTTTTCTTACCCAGTCCCGTAATTAGCGAGACATCTTTTTAAATTGAGGTTAGCACTTCTCCTTAGTATGTGAACCATGTTTCTGTCTTTCACTCCATCCCTGCCCTATATCAGCATTGCTGATATCTTGCATCCCCTTGACCTGCCTCCCCTTGACCTGCTCATGTTAAGAAACCATCCCATTGCTAAGCTGCATACCAGTTGTTGGCTGCTCTCTCAGCTACCTTTAGACCTGGAGAAAATGGGAAGAAACACTTATAATGACCTAATTAAATTCTTAAGGGACATCCCCCACCCCCTGGAAGGAGAGGGATATTGGTGGTTTTGTTTCCCCAGTTACACATCTACCATATGTTGGATAAGGTACATTGCTAGGTATTGGGATGCTTTTCTCCATAAAGAATAATTGAAACTGCATTTCTCTACCTATAATGGTAAAACCACAGCACAAAATGTAAGGACTGCTCTGCCCTGCCAGGATACTAAATACCTGTGGGTTCCGAATGGTAGGCACAGACAGGAGCGGAGAGTCATGAAGAATTCGGGAGCTTCAGACAGGACTCTCCTGGCACTGTCCGTGGAGGGGCCCAGGGGATTCTTCCTGGGAGGAACCGTGCGTTCTTCGTTTCCGCCCCATTTCATTTGCTTCCTGAGACCACATCCTTGACAGATGACTTACTAATTCAATTTGACAGATGATTGACTAGTTCAACCCAAGATTTGAAACTCGACTGTGTGACTTGGTCTTGTTTTCTGTTCTTTTCTCCTCTCCACACTGTACCGCGCCACAGTGAATTTTCACAGCCCAGATTCAAACTGCATAGCGTACGGAGCACATGAGAGGCTCTGCAGTGCTGGAAAGGCTGAACGCAGGACACGTGCTCTTGTCTTTGGACGGCATCTATTTTTTAAAATGGGAACAACATTTAAAAGTTCAAAAACATTTTCATTCATCCTTGCTATAGGCTCTTGGGGGGAGTTACTATATTTTATTAGCATTTATAAATGCAGCAACAGTAAAGCTGCTTGTCCCAAGCATCTTAATATCTCCAAAACAGAAATGCGTATGAAGCCCAGAATACTGAGCCCTAGATTAGCAGGCCTGCTAATCTCTGATTTCTTAATCCTTCAAATCAAGTAATTGTCTGAGTGGATGGTCTGGGTGATGTCAGAGTAAAGAGTAAGCCCCTCAGACAAAGCTGGCATGTGTTTAAGCATGCCACACTCTGTCCCTACACACAGGACTTTGCAGATAAGGGCGGATGGCCTTCATTGTTGTCGCGCCTGCACCTGGGAAGCAAGCCCTCTGTGCCCTTTTTAAACAATGCTGGGTCCTTTTATAACCAGCCCTCGGTCATTCTCATACAACTGCTCGCTTTATATTGGGTTGGCCAAAAAGTCCATATTTTTTTTCTGTAAAATAGAAGACACATTTTTCATTTTCACTAGCAACTTTATTGATTTGGATATTTTGAGTATGCCAGCTTCTTTGTGGTAGAACATTGATTGTTTCCAATTAATGTTTCCACCACTATCAACTTCAACTGGTCTACCCAACCATGGAGCATTGTCCAGAGAGAAACCTCCAGCACCAAACTTCACAAACCACTTACGACACATTCAGTCAGTCACAGCACCATCTCCATACACTGCATAAATCTTTTAATTGTTTGTGTTTCAGTTGCGTTTTTACCTTTCTTGAAATAATAAAGTATAATATGCCAAAAATGTTGCATATTTTCTTCCATCCTCAGTACTAAAATGGCTACACAAAAATTCACCAATTTTGGTAAGATTTTTAAGTGCCCTCTGATATGACAGCTGTCACCGTACAATCTAACAAAATTGTTTAGAATGAAGCTCAAGACAACTGAGTGTTACTAGAGTCTCGGTATGGAACAAACCAAACGGACTTTTTGGCCAACCCAGTATGTTGAAATATCATTTGGTTCTGCAACTAAGCCCCACGTACTACTGTGATGGATCATCCCTTCTGCCTTCATAGGTATACTAACTTGATGTTTGGCCTTTCAGCCTCACAATAAAACTTGTCTGGCATCAAAAGGAAGTGACTTAGGCCCTGGCCAAGTGACTCGGTTGGTTGGAGTGTTGTCCTGTACATCAAAAAAACGTTGCAGGTTCAATTCCTGATCAGGGCACATACCTCAGTTACAGGTTTGATCCCAGTCGGGGTGCATATGGGAGGCAGCCAATCAGTGTTTCTCTCTTTCTCTCTCTCAGATCAATAAACTTACCCTTGGGAGAATTTGAAAAACGAGGGGGCAGTTACTTAGCATTATTGTTTCTATGAGCAGAATATCAGATCGCCAGTGAATCTATGTTTATTATTGGTGCCTTTCTTTGTCACTGGGAACAGAAAACAGTTTTGACTTGAAGAATTTTCTAGACTTCCTTTGAATTGGGTGAATGAAACTATCGACCAATTCCATTTTGTTCAGTCATTGCTTCCCAACTGCCTATTTAGTGTTTGTTGAACTGATTTAAATTGAATTGCTACAATGTCCATTTGGATCCAGATGTAGTACTTAAGCCAACACATGGATGTTTTTGAAGTTCTTGCCAATGGTCTCCATGCCCTGAGGGGGCCCTCGCACTGTAGCTTACAACGACGGTGCGCGTCACTGTGGTTCAGAAACCACAGGTCATGTTTACGGGATTCCTTGCCCTTTTGTGAAAGCTTCCCTTGAATTCTCGTTCGTTTAGTGTTTCAACAAATAGTTGTTGAACAGGAGGAGGCACAGGAGGAGGTTTTGGAGAAACAGTGATTCAGGGAAGTCGAAGCCTGGGGAGGAAACCTGACAATAAATAGACAGTAACAGTCAAGTAAGTGCAGGAAGACCTCCTGAAGCTGGTCTTGTGTATTCTAGAAAGGTTTTGTTTTTTTTTTTTCCGTTTGTTTGGTTTGTTTGGAAAAACTGAGATTTCATCAAGACTTGCTGAGTAGAAGTTAGCCAGGTAAATGGTGTGGAAAAGACCGTTGCAAACAGAAGGAACAGAATGTTGAAGCTGAGAGAGAATGTGCTGTTTTCAATGAAGGGCATTCTGTTCTGTGTGAACGTTGAGACATGAGGCTGCAGAGGTGAGCAGGGCCCTGGATAAAGGGTTAAGAGGTCATATTCCTATTCTGTTGCTGCAAAAACAATTACTGCAAATTTGGCAGCTTAAAACAGCACACGTGTGTTGTCCACAGCCTCTGACGTCCTGGCACAGCTTAGCTATGTCCTCTGCTTTGGGGTCTCACCAGGCTGCCACCCGGATATTTGCTGGGGCTGTGTTCTAGTCAGACGCTCAAGTGCGGGAAGGTCCTTTAAGTTGTTGGCAGTTTTCTTAAGGCTGCGGGATTGAGGCTTCTGTTTCTTGCTGGCTGATCTCAGTTCTAGAGGCCACCTACTGTTTTGTACCATGTGGGTTTTTTCCCAACAGGGGTACGTAGTACATGACAGCTTACTTCTTCAAGGACAGCAGGGAGAGTCTCTCCAGTATGTGTGCCAGCAAAGCGTCATGTATGAAGTTCCATAACTACAGGCGTGACATCCCATCATCTTTGCCATATTCTGTTGGTTAAAAGCAAGTCACAGGTCCCACTCACACTATAGGAGGGGACCACAAAAGGTGGGAGCACCAGGAGGTAGAGCTTCCCTCCTGGTCATACTTGTGGGACGTGTGTTGGGGGTCACCATGGGATCTGTCGGTCACACTTTCTAGTGAGGACCGTGTGGAGTCACTGAAGGGCCCTAAACACAGATTTGCACTGTGGTACAGAGAGCACTTGGAAGGGGTCCAGTTATGATCCAGAAGATGAGCTCAGAAGCTGTTGCAGCAAATCATGTAGGAGAGGAGGGCGGCCTAAACAGAGGTGTGGCCCTGTGGGTTACAGAGATGTTACAGATGTACAGCCCACAAAACTGACAGCGATTGGATACGAGAGTAAAGGAGCGGGAAGCTGAGGACAAATGCTGTACCAGTTTACCGCGTGGTGTTTGGGTGGTGGAGGCAGACACCTCTGGAGCAGGAGCCACCCAGAGCACAGGAAAGTAGATGACTCTGGTGGGGTTTTCCTTGGGCTGTCACTTGCCTGAGCCCCAACCTGCTCTGTGGCCTCAGACCACGTCTCTCTTTGCAAGGGAGTCTGGGTAAGATTGTGTGTTAATGGGGGACAGCAGACTTACAGCTGTAAGAAAGATGACCTAAAGCTCTGGTCTTGCCAGTGATAAGTCAATAGGGACTCTGAACAATATAAAGTAACTAGGGACTTGTGTTCCCCAAAATGAGCATCTTAGTTTGTAAGCTTTTTGCCTGAATAACTGCCTCATGCCAGAAGCACAGTGATACCCAGGTGTCGTTGTCATGGTTACACGTGTGGGCTTTGCTCAGTGCTGCAGTAAACTGGCAAGGGGGTGCTTCCCCAAGTTATTGTTGGGATTCTGCCATGTATTGTTCTCATGGGGGCGAGGGAACCCCACCACTTCTAGAAAGAAATTGCTCTGAGAATAATTTAAAAACAAAAATTTTGAACTAAGGTGGTGATTGGTTGACACCTAACATGTTTTAAAGCACACTTAACTTTCTACCAAGACATGAGAAGTGTGAAGTCAAAAGTTTATCGAAAGAAATCCACACCATGTTCATATAAGTGTTTAAAAGCTAGAATTTTTAATACGTGAGCCATTTCAAGATGAGGCGTTTTTTCCTGCATTTCCCCCTATGAAAAGCACTTGAAACCAGAGTGACTCAAGCAGAGCCTGGAAAATACTGGAGAATCACATGATGGCTAAAAATAAGCACTTGTCTCCGGCAGGGACAGTAACCAGGGCAGAAGTAACTCAGTCCATGAAAGCTCACGCTGGCTGGAGTGTCGGTGGGGTCAGGCCCTCTTGCCCATCACAGGGACGGGCTTGGGGACCGCTGGGCAGGAAGGGGCGCCCGCAGGCCCCACGAGCAGCTCCCGGGGCAGCGGCCACCACACCCTCACTAGGCCCCCGACTTCCAGCGTAGCTCACTGGCTTGCTGTCCGGGGCAGAGCTAGTTATCATGCTGTGTCCTGACCCCTGAGCAGCGGATTGGGAGGGACACCAGCTGACTCATGGTTCTGGTCACTGCCAACTTTTCCTTCAGTCCTCTCCTTGGAATCAGTAGCTGTTGCTATTGATCACAGAAGGTCTTTGTTGCTGTTGAGGTTACAAAATGTAGGTTGTGTGAAATGGCTGGGCATTTGGTGCCTGCCAAATAGGGTGTATAATAGGGGTTTCCAAACTGTGCTCTTCTAGAAACAAAAGTGTCTCAAGCACTCACCACTCACACCCAGGGGGCTGGCTGCAGGGCCTCTGAACTGGCCGGTCAGCGGTGCCTGTCCTCACCTGCCCTGTAGTCTGCTCCCACACAGCAGTTACAGCTGAAGTCAGATCGTGTCCCCCTCTGCTCAGGACCGGAGGCACCTTCCCTTTCCCCTGGGAATGAGACCCCACACCCTGCCAGTGCCCTGTGTGACCTGCCGCCTCCAGCACCCCTCTCAGACCTCCGTCCTCCCACCATGGCCACTGCCATGGCCACAGCCGCCAGCTCCCAAGCAGACGGGGAGGGCATTGCACCGGCAGTCAGCCTCGCCTCTGCCTGGAACACTCCGCCTCTGGCTGCCCAGCAGACCAGCTTCCTCCCCTCCCTCAGGTCTTTGCCCAAATCTAACTTTCTCAATGAGGCCTTGAAGAAGAGAGTGTCACTCCTGCAGCTGGCCCGTCCCCCGTGGGCACCCTGTAAAGTGTACTGTGGAGTTGTTGAGACTCTGGTTGGCTTCTGTGTGGTTGAGCCTTTGAGCCAAGGTGGCCCCACACGTGCCTGGTGTGGATCTCGCCGTTTTGTGTCTGGGCTGGACTCCCACCTGGAGGACTCAGTGTTCCTGACCCCTGTCCTTCTGAGTGGCTGGGGTTGAGTGTGGCCCTGGAAGTCCTGTGGGTCTCAGGGAAGAGCAGAAGCTAGAGATGTGACCCATGGTGGTCACTCAGACCTTCCCTAAAGTTCCGATTTAAAACTGCCACCCACCCACCCCCTACCCAGCACTCCTTAGCCCTGCCCTCCTTTTCTCCCTTCCACAGCATTTGCAGTCTAGCTTACTAGGTCACTTAGTAATTTATTATGCTATTGCTTAGTATTTAATCCCCCCCATTAGAATGGAAGCTCCATAGGGACAGGCATCTCCCGTGTTTCGTTCATTGTTTTATCCAAGTGCCTGTAGCTTGCCGAGTATGCAGTATGGGTTCAGGAAGCATTTGCTGTGTGGATGGATGAATGGGGTCATTTAAGAAGCAGCAGAGAGACCTGGGCTGTTGCGTACTGGTTTCACGATAGAGGGTGCACGGATAGGGGACCCTGTGCCATGGAGGATGCTGATAGGTTGTCAGTTAACACATTTCTTAAAGATTTTTTTAAATAAAAGTCTCATTTCCTTATTATTTCAGCAGTTTAGTTTTTAATTTTGCTAATGTCTAGGAAATGGGGAATCTGCATACTTTCTCATCACTAGTAGAGTCAGATCTCATTTGCTGAGTAATAATAATGTAAGCTAACATTTATTGAGCGCTTACTGCATGCCAAGCTCTCATGTAAGAGCTTTCTGTTACCCACTCATGTGCTCTGCCCAAGTCTGGGAAGTGGGCTCTGCTCTTCCTCCTAAACATAAATCTAGGCGGCCGCCAAAGCCACACCGCCCAGCCAGTAGCAGAGCCAGGACTCCCGGGAAGGGACCCCTGGCTGCAGGGCCCCTGCTCTTACTGAGGCCTCCCGAGGGGCCAGATGGAGGAGGCCCCCCGAGGGGCCAGATGGAGGAGGCCCCCCGAGGGGCCAGATGGAGGAGGCCCAGGTCCTTCCACATCGGGAACACTGCTCATGCTTGGCTGGAGGAAGTGCCCCAAGCTGCTCAAAAGAGAGTCCTGCGCACTGTGATGAGCTGACACTGAAGTAGCAAAAAGGAAGTTCCAAACTCTGCCACTGGCTGCGGTAGCAGGACAGAACCCTGAGGGCCTCGGACTAATTTCAGCATGGAAGAGCCAGCCTCTTAATGGTCTCATGAAGCAGGGCGCCGTGGAATGCCATTCAGGTTCCCTTTGGACTGGCCACCAGGCGCTCCCCCCACCCCGCGCCCACAAAGTGAAGGCGCCGTGCCAGTTCCGATGGAGAGGATTGGATCTCGAATTCTCAGCAATTAGAACTGTGTGGGAGCTGTCAGGAGTGTCGCAGCGTGGTGGCTCTGGTGTCCTTGTGGTCCGTCCGAAGATCCTCTTCCTGTGGGAATTCTCCCTTCTCATCAGTCCAGCCCCGGGCCCTTTACCCCAGCGCTGGCTTTTTATACTTCTTTATTCAACAGTGCTTGCTATCTCAGCTAAAAAAATAAAATCTATTTGCCAAGGTAAAGGGGACAAGGAAGTAACATCAGATCTATCCACAAACAACTAATCAAAGTAAATGCGATGCATTTTCTGCCACACTTCAGTTGTTCTGTGGGGTTTTGTTTTTATTGAGATATAACTGACATATAACATTTCAGGTGTGCTACTCAATGATTTGGTATTTGTATATATTGCAAACTGATCATCACAGTAAGTCTAGTTAACATCCATCACCACACATAGCTACAGTTTTTTGCCTGTGATGAGTACTTCTAAGATCTACTTTCAGATATGCAATATAATATTATTAACTCCAGACACCATGCCGTACGATACATTCCCAGGACTTATTTCATGACTTGAAGTTCGTACCTTTCTTGCCTTCAGCATTTTGCTCACGCCCTGCCTCTCTGGGGTTTTGAGAGGGTTTTGAATTGAGTGAAGACCCAAGGGTGAAGGGAATATTCTCTCAAAATACGGGATGATTAAAAGAGTGTGTGCTTGCTTCCTGAGTGTGTGTGTGTGCGCGTGTGCAAATGTTTTTAATGGCTCTGTGGTTCTTGTCAACAGTATTAATGTCATATTTTTAGCTCTTCTGTTTACGATTTTGGCAGACGGAATACAGCAGATTATGTGAGAAGAATTTCTGAATTCCATCAGAGCCCTCGCCACAAAGGATAAGCCAAGTACAATGCTTTTATTTGCTTCATCATTCTGAATTCATTGGGCCTCATATGCCCAAAACATTGTAGCATTTTCCATAGACATTACGCAAGCTACTAATTATCGACATTAGACACAGCGATGCTCTGGCTTCACTAAGGCAATGAATCAGGCCACTCTTTGTTTTTTACTACAGTTAAAATGTCTTAGAATCTCATATTTATACCCCAAATCGTAAAGGCATTAATTAAGACACAACACTCAAAGACTAGCGTTATAAATCATGTCCATATCCAGTGGGTAAAGTCAGAGAATTACAGGGACTTGTGCAGAATTTATGTCTGTTTTCCTGCTTCTGAAACTTGTTTTGAAAGGAAAGATTCAAGAGGGAGAGAAAAGCTTCAGGGAGAAGGGATTCTTGTAAAACGGTGTTACCATTAATTATGGTTTCAGGGCATCATCAAATGCAGCTTGAAAAAAAATTGAAATGTTTGATGGCTGCAAGAAAAAAATCTGTATCTGTATTGTAGCCAAAGTAGCTGCACTGTCTTCAAAAGGCATCATGCAAATGTTTTTCCCATCAGCATCACTGAGCCCAGAGGCATGGGAAGGCACGGAGCGAAATCACAGATGGACGTGGGGGCACTTTAGGGAGCAGGAAGGCACTCTTGAGGAGCCCAGTGCCTAACACCAGGATCAAGGACATTATTGGGTCAGTTTACAAACTGCAGTGCAAATAGTAGCTTACATAAAAGTGTTGTATCAGGGTTGAAAATACCGATATTGATCACTGCACAGTTTTCTGGTAATATCCTTAATACAGTGGCCCAGGTAAGTGGGAAAGGAATATTTGGCACCCCCAAAAGCTCAGCACACTTTGGAGAATGATTGTTTGAAAAAAGACAGTAAGAGTTTTAAATAAAAACACAGTTCTTAACTGTCTAATGAGGGTGATATATTGCAGGGTATTTTCTATTATTTATTCTAAAAAAACATGAAATCATTAAACATAATGAAGAAGTAATTTCATCTTTATTTTTATAAGTGTCAGTATTTAGTATTTCTTCATGTGTGTTAGTCACATTCTCGATGTGGGGGGTGGGTTACTTCCACACCCAGGTACAGCTGGTGATGGTGTGAAGAGCTCACTTTACATTCTTTTGAAAATGAGCTTTTTAGTTTAACCGTTAATTGCATGTTTTTTAAAGCTCTAAACTTGTGAAGATACTAAGATCAACCCCATGTCTCTTCTGTTCTTTAATTTCTTTGCATTTATTCATTAGAAGGTATAAACGCACGTTACTAGTGCTAATCTCTCATATCCTCATTCATCAGATGTTTATTTCCCTCTGTTATCATTTTCTTTCCAAACAACTCGATCAGAATTTCAAAACCCCTCTAATCTTAAACTTCAAATGCTAACTACTTCATGGATCTATTATTACATTTTTCAGATTTGTTTTCCACTCCTTGCTTTCCTCAGCCTGCACCGCACCCCCAGTCAGGAACTGTGCTCAGTGGGATAGGAGGTGATCTTTGGCTCCTCAGGCAGTGAGTACCGGCTTCTCCACCAGCCCTGCCCTGCCTCGCCCCGCCCACAGCAGAGGACGCCAAGTCCGACGCTCCTTGCCTTCACCTCTCCCGTCTCAGGCTGGCCCGCAGCTGCCTCAGGTGTGCCAGGGTGGAAGAGCCGGCTCTGAGCCCCAGCCGTCACAGAATCCGTGGAGCCGGCGAAACAGACCTCCCCGAGCATCTTTGAGCTGGGCTGTGTCGGTAGCAAGGGATGTTGTTTCCTCAAGGAAAAAACGGGTCATCCGTGAGGCTGTGCGTTTGGAACTGGGACAGCGGTAACTGCTGTCATTACTGCAGCAGCTCCGGCCTCCACTGTGAGGCACAGGGAACACACCACCCGCCGGGGCCCTCTGTTCCTCTCCCAGCCAGCTTCCTCTGCTTATTTATGGTTTCCCTCCCCTGGTAACTGGCCTTGCACAGGGCCTCGGCTTGCCTTGACCCCTTCTGCTTTCACTTCTTATCAGGCATTTCAGCTTTTTTTTTTCCAAGCCACATTTGACGGTGTCCTGAAAATATAATTTGTGGTAGCCCTGTTTACAAGTAATCAGCTTCTGTTCCTTAGATGTTTTTCTTACAGTTTACATGAGGCTGGATCAGGCAGGAAGCGTAAGAACCAGGGGTATGTCTGATGAACCCGGCTCTGTTATTAAAACCAGCCACCTCATAGGGAGGATGGCCCCGGGTTGGGGGGGGTCACGTGCTCCCAAGGGAAGTCCCTTCTGCAGGGCTGTTTCCTTCAGAAGAGACCATGAACATGGCAGAGACGTGGACAGCCTGGCCCAAACCACCTTGCTCCTTCCTACTCAGAGTTAACCATTTACTGGTTGAATTTACCCACTTGAACTCTTGTGCTGATTCCATAGCTAAAGGGCCTAAGTAATAATGGAAGATGATCTTGAAAGGAAGCCAAGTGAGGGATCTCCCTCTCTGAGAGGCTGATGATTGCTGTTTGGTTTCCTTTGTATGTTGCTGGCTCTTCTGGCAGTGGCTTTGATGTTGGTGTCAGCTCCTCCAGCATCCCCCGGAAGCCTTACCCTGGATAGATGCCTCTCCTAGGAACTGTTTCGTGAATCATAACGGCTTTTTTAAGTACCTCCTCTGGGTCAGGCACTGTGATTGGCATGGGAACATAAAGCAGTAAACAAAACAGATGCAACTCCTACCTCCTAGAGTTTGCCTAACAGCAGGAGAAGTAGGCATTAAACAAGGAACTAAAGCAGTCCCTTTCCTCTGGGGATGCATTCCAGGACCCCCGGGGGAAGCCTGAAGCCACGGAGAGTACTGACCCCCATATGTACTGTGTCTTTCCTGTCCCTGCATACAAAGATAAAGTTTAATTCCTAGATTAGGCACAGTAAGAGATTAATAACTAATCATAAAATAGAACAGTTAATATACTATGATAAAAGTTATGTGACTGTGGCATTATTAAGTAAAATAAGGGTCACTTGAACATAGGTCCCGAGACAACCTGTCTGATAACCAAGGTGCCTACTAAGTGACTCACAGGTGGGAAGTGGATACAGTTTGGAGATACTACACAAAGGAATGAGTCACATCCCAGGGGGGGTGGGTGGGATGGCACAAGATTTCATCGTGCTACTTAGCATGCAATCTAAAACTTAGGAATTGTTTGTTTCTGGAATTTTCTATTTAGTATTTCTGACAGTGGTTGACTGTGGGTACCTGAATGTGCAGCAAGCCGAACCATGGATGGGGGGCAGCACTGTCCACCATGGCTGCTGGTGGGCGCTGTGTGGAAGGGGTTCCAGGTGCCGTGGCCTCCCGGAGCAGTGGCATGTGAGGTCTGGGGGATGGTGCTTAGTCGTTCAAAGAAGGGGAGGAGGGCAGGCAGAATGTAACCAGAATCGCACTCTGGCCGTGCAGTCCAGAACACTTCTTGTTCCTGAGGACACTGACCAGAGCCGTGGCTGCTTAGATGCCTTAACCGCCTACAAGGCCCTGAGCTCCTGGAGAGCGGGCATCTCCAGGTCCATGGATGCCTCACAGTAGGCACTTCATTAGTATGTCTTTAGTAAATAAGACGCGTTGATCATACAGTCTTTGATCTGCTTTCTCTGAGGCATTCTTTATATTAAAGTATGACATATTGCTTATAAAAAGGTCTGAAGTAACTTGACTTTTCAAGAGCAGCTTCCCCAGCTAGGCAGGCTGGTGGCTCCCCTGGAGAAGGCTCTTTGCCAGGTCAGCGTGTTCTCGCCCTGCCTCTCCCGCCGCGCTCCACAGTTTTCTCTCCCTGTGGGCTTGCCCTTTACTTGGAGAGCCTGGCCCGTGGGCCTGGACAGCGCTCCAGCAGTGTTTTCCATGGGCTTCTACAGAGACAGAGGACCCCCGTATGCGAATCACAAGTAAAGCAGAACAGCACCTCTCTAGAATCCTCAGGAATGTTCTCTTGTGTAGGTGAGATAGGCGTTCTCTCCACTGAACAGTTACCCTTTGAATACTCGAAACTGTTTTAAGTCACTCCCAAATTATTCTTATTTTAAAAGATATCAGGGTAGGATGCTGTCAACACTCCTTGAGGGTATGTATGACTTTGCTTCTATAACTAATGGCTCCAGGCACCATGCAGACACACAAATCTACACTTCACAGTCTTCCTGTTTCCTACATTGTAATTAAGAGTGTTTGAAATTTGAGCACTGCTGTCAGCACACTTAGCCTTTATAACACTTGCCTCTTTCTAATTTGTGGGTACTGATAAACTGCAAAGTTGGAAATAAACTGTAGAATTGTAAACCATCTAACCAAGGTTTTATTTACTTGTTCCTGTATTTAATCAAACATTTGTTCCTTCAATAAATATATGTTCAGCCAAATACTGTGGTCAGCACTGGTGATGCAAAGCTGAACGGGACATGTTCCTTGCCCTCCGAGAGCCTTCTAGGGGAAGCAGAGTTTCAGAGGGAGGTGGAGAGTTGGGCCACTGGGGGCGCCCAGGGGAAGCAGCTCCACCAGAGTGAGATGCCACCTGGTCAGAACTGTGTTCAGAATGAAGACGGAATGGGTGGGCCCCCAGGAATGACCCTGAATTTCTTAATCTGTGAAGTGCATCAGCTTCATTGCATATACCTTGTACTTTCTGTTCTGGCTGCTGAGGTCATTTCCTATGTCTGTGCCATGTCCTAGATCCTGAGAGAGCTTATCGTGAGCCAAGCTCCAGGTAGGTGAGGTCTTACCTGAAACTAGTGGATTTTTTAAAAAAAACTTACAGCATTATTAGCAATGCTGTTGAATCACTAGGCTAGGGCACTCACCCCCAGATCTCCCCATTGTAAAGGAGTATCTTTTTCCCTATATGATAAGTAATGTATAGGGTAATACCTTGACACATGAATTTCTTAGTTCCCAAAAACATCTCAATGTTTGAGTGTCCATCAATAAACCTTCCCGAATCAGAGTGTTGCAGAATTGTGATTTTTCTAGTTCTAACATTTCTTCTACTGTCAGTGTTCTATAGAGATCTTTATATCCATCCCTTCCCCCTCTCCAATAATTACAGACTAGACTTTGAATCAGTGCCTCACACTACATTACAGCCTTATTTCTTTTTTGTGTGCAAACCGGCCCAGGTGTGGCTAGTCGGGTGCCCCTTCAGCCTGGCCCCTGTGTCCTTTGACACCAGTCCTTAAGCACACCCTTGCTTTCCCACACAATGTTCCAGGCTGACCTTGCACTTTCCCTGCCCCACCCCTGGAATCAGCCGTTTCTCAAGTAACTCTTTTATTGCAGGATGAGATGTAGGAGCCAGGACTTGGGCACCAGGAGTGCTCGCAGCTACGGAGACGTCATTATTCCCAGGCTCTTTCAGTGACTAAAGCCAGGAAATATATTTTTAAAGAAAAAATATATTTGTATTAACATGTCTTCTAAAGTATTAATCTATTATAAGGTGTTTTTTCTTGTCCATTAGAAATTCAACTGTGGCACTGCTTTAAGCTGACCTAAAAACTTTTCCTCTTAGAAAAAACTTAAAATCCCTTTGTGCCTGTTACTCTTCTGTCTCTGGAGGGAGAAAGGACAACTGCATTAATCTCATGTTACTTGAAGGGTAAAAAAAACAGTGCTCAGAAAGGTTAAATAAACTTCCTAAGATGACACCAGCATTTTATCGTGTGCTCTCTCTGCGTGTGCTGCTACTTCCGTGATGGGAAGGGACTGCCGGCAGTCTCTCTCATACACTTTAGCAGACCCCTTCTGCACCATCGATGTGGTTTATTTCTGAAAAGCATTTCTAATGTTGCCATTATTTATAATTTATCCCGCCTACTTTCAGGTGCAGCTAAATCAAGCCCAGCAGCTAAACCAGGATCCACACCTTCTCGTCCCTCATCAGCCAAAAGGGCTTCATCCAGCAGTTCAGCATCCAAATCTGATAAAGATTTGGAAACACAGGTCATACAGCTTAATGAACAGGTAACTCCTCACCCCTGGCCCTGTGTCTGGGAGCAGTGACGGGTGTGAGGGGAGAGGGAGCAAGCTCCTGGAGGCCTGGGATAATTCTGGGGGGAAGGCGAAGCAGAATCAGTGGTTGCATGCAAGTACGAATATAAGGAATCATTCAAGCAGGTAAAATCAGTGGCTTGTTATGAATGAAGATGGTAGTCACAAATCTCAAAGCTACGTTAAGACAGAAGGACAAATGACTCAGCCCCAGGTAAATGCAAGCTCGCAGGCCAGCCTCCCCCTCCCCACACCTGAGTGCCTTTAGTGAGCTCCAGTCTGGACCGTGGCCTGTCTGTCCACTTCTGGCCAGTCTAGATGGTGTTAAAGTCTTTAGGTTAGTCTCCCTCCTTCCTTTTCTTCAGCAGCTGGTTGTTAGGTTCGTTCTTTGTAACAGATACTGGGCTTGATTCTAATCATACAATGGTAGCAAGAAAGAGACCTTCCCTCCCCTCATAGAACTTTCAGACAGCAACTGTACAGGGTAGGTGATGACGCAATCAAATGCAAAAGCCCTGACACTTCCCACAGTAGCCAAAATCTGTTACCATAGGAGCCCTACACCCAGTACTGGGGTGATCAGGAAGTCCCCAGTGTCTGAGTAGAACTTGCTTTCTGTCTACCATATTTTGCCATGTAATGCGTACACACATTTTTTGCCCAAACTTTCAGGACGAAAATCTTTCGTTTTAACTTTTTAATTCATTTATTTATTTATTTATTTATATTTAGATACTTGTTTTTTGTACTACAAAGGAATTTTAGCATTTATCTTTTAATATGTTATCATATAAGAAATTTTAAAAAGAATTAACATTAATATAGATACGGAATTAGTACTACCCATGTATAACGTGCATCCTTATTTTTACCTCAAAAATTTGGGCAAAAAAGTACGCATTATACACAGCAAAATACAGTAATATTCCTTGTGATTACAGTAAATCTAGTCGTATTGCTTTTGAAATTTTCTATATAAAAGTTTAGCTATGCATTCTAGCTAACAATAGCTAATTTTGCCTATATTAAGTCACACAAAAATTATACGTAAGGTTTTTTTTCCTATAAGGTAGGGGTTAGAAGTTTATTTCAAATAAAATATTTTGCCCATATTCAGACAAACGTTTAAATGGTCACTAGGCCTGAGCTGAGATCAGGAAATTGAGAGCTCTCTCGAGTTTGGGTGTTAAACAGTTTAAAAGTGAAAACATAATTGGTAGGGAAGGGCCTGCTGCAAAAGCCTTGTACCCCACACCTGACTTAGGAGGAGGGTCTCTCATCCTGGCTCCTCCCACCACTGGGAGAGGAGTCTTTATTGGAGTTCCGCAGGCTCTTCCCAGCTGCTAGCTGGGCCATTCCCAGTGATTAATCTGATTTTTGATGAGCCAGCAAGAGTCTGGAAATGGTTTTTGAGATAATTGTATATTTGCAAACACGAACCTAGTTTAAAAGCAGGCAGTTGCTTAACTAGGGTGTTTCTTTACAATTCTGATCACTTTGATGAAAAAGGCGAAACTGCAAGTCATCAGTGGGCAGGACTTTGATTTAGAAACTGCGGAAGGTTCACCTTACCTGCTGAGTCCCAGTTTGAGCCCATAGTGAATCTCCAGTAATGCTCCTCATTCTGGGATGAAAGGCAGTTCTGACGGCCACAGTGAGCCTTGGGCCACCTGCCTCAGCTGCAGGCAAATGCGGTTAGACACACGGAGCATCAGGCGTGGGGCTGTAACACTGTAGACCTACAGCCCTTTTATCCTTAGGAACTCCCATTCTTGTGATATCTCCATCATCTCATCCTCCACCACACCCAGGTTCCCAGCCCTCCAACCCAGAGTGTGACCACATGGAAACCCCTCCTTCTTCCTGCCCCCTCTCCTTTACAGCCTTAGCCAGCCGGCCCCACTGCCCTCTAGTCTAAGAACCCCATTCCCTAGGGGACCCAGGCCTTGTCCTGCCATCCAAAATGCCACCCCAGAGAAGACAGAGGGAGAAAAGAGAGGAACACGCCAGTGGTCTTCCTCCTCCTTGCGGTAACTCTTTCCTTACTTCCGAAAGGCTTCACTCCCGCACCTGCCCCCTGACTCATTCAGTCAGAGGAGGAGTGTGCCTCGGTGCCCCCCAGCGAGGTCATACACACCCTAAATTTCGAGGCTTCATTCAACAAGTACTCAGTGAGCTCTTTGTCCGGGCCGTTTCTGTGGTTAACTATTACTGTTCCCCCACATTCTGTCCTTGAAGCCTGCAGGGTGCCCCCTGAAACCGGTCGGGAGCCACACAGGCATCGCTGTGTGAGAAGTGAGGACACTAGGGCAAGGAATGGCGGGGTGAAAACGCCCAGACTGAGGAGTGAATTACAGTCGTAATAGAGAAAGTGACAAGTGCCATAAACTTTAAGAATTCTCGCTGGCTTGGCCCTGTGCCTTTATTCAGGCAGTCTCCCATGGCATCCTATAAAGTACCACTGTGCTAGACAATTCCAGTGATAGAAATAAATCAAAAGACATCACTGGAGTAAGTAGGGGCCGTTTCCGGAGACTGAGCTAGCAAACAGGCAGTGGGGTGGAGTCCCTGCTGTGTTCAGGGGACTCAGCCCCACAGTGAGGGGATGTGGGAAAAGAACTTTTCCTTCTCTCTCTTCCCTTCGACTTTCTCGAGGCTCCATCCTCAGCATCCCCTCTGCCACGTAGGCTTCCACTGTGATACGTGAGGGAGCAGAGAGGCATCAGTCTTTATGAGCGGGACTGTGAGCATGGACTTTGGTTGCCAATTGATCTTTCATCATATAATTTAGCTCCTGTTGGTTTTTACTAGGGAATGTTTATAGCTGCGCATCTGTTACCTAATGCGTCTGGAATACCACCAAAGACTGGCCTAGGCCAGGTCTCTCTGCAAAAGCCTCAGCTCTTTGCTCTTCCTGCAGCTGAAGCACGCTCGAGAGACAGACAGACCTAGTTTACGTTCAGATGTGTCCAGAGACCCTTCCTGCCTGTGGAGGGGGAGCGGGCAGACACCTAAACTGCTGCAGATCCGCCTGCTGGCACCCCTGCAGGCCTCACATGGCCTCTGTGGCCAAGCCCGGGGAGGGAGTGGTTTGTGTGAAAGCAAGAAAGGATTTCTAGGATAAAGGCAGGTTTCTTTTTCCTAGAATTGAGGCTGCTGGTTGCCTTCAGTTTTTACCAATATCCAGGCAATAACAGTATTATGAGAAATCGGAGTTAAACGTTAGCAAATGGACACCCTGCTACTTACTCAGGGAGCAGCTCTGTGGGTGTCAGTGAGGGGAACTCCGTACCCCTGCATCTTACAGGACGGGCACAGGTTTGCCAGGTGTGCGAGAGCGGTTGCATCCTGCCTGTGCTCAGCACTGATTCTAGGCAGGTACACAGCAGGTACAAAGGCCCACAGTTACTAGGAAAAGAAGAAAAATTTCCACCCCAAAAGTAATTCTTGGAGATTCTGTTAAAGGGTGGTTTTTCATATACTGAAAAAGATTTCACCTGCAGAGGGGCACGAAAGACTTAATTTACCTGCTAAAGAATATTCTCTGCATAAATATAAAATGCATGAAAGGTAAAAGAAAAATTGCAGGAGTCTCAGAGAGCAGGAACGGGTAATCGCTGGGGCCTGCTTGTCGCTGCTGGGAGCTGAGCCCAGACGTTTCCACCCCCTTCAGCGTCCCTTGGCCCAGGTGACAGCGCTGTCGGGCTCTGCCTCACCGTCGCCTCCCTCCCCACGCTGCACTGTGTCTGTAACCACTGGGCGAGGCTGTGTAGCCGGGGAAGGTCCTCAAACCAGCAGCACAGGCCGGGAACAGGGCACAGGGCTATTTTGCTGAGGGAACGGAGCTTCCACCTCTTCCTGCCTTTCCAGTAAGAATCTTCCACGGGAGTCAGACCTGGAGAAACTAAGAGCTTCTCAGCCAGGCTTTCCATCTCTCCCCCAGCTTTCCTTGTGTAGTCAGGATCCAGTTTCGCAGTAGAGAGCATGTGTCCAGTTTGGCTCAGCAACGTCTCTGAAGGGGTCCGAAACTAAGGGTGACTCAGTGCAGGTGACGTGGAGCCAGAAGCGTCCTCAAAACACATCTGAAGTAACCACAGGGACAGCCTCTCTCCTCTCCCTGTGACCCCTCCTCTCAGGCCGCCAGCTCCCCTCCCTGCGGAGGATGGGCAGGCCAGGAGGAGGATGTGTCTGGCCCGTGTTAGCAGGAGAGGGAAGCTTACTCAGCCCGGTCACACAGCATCCAGCAGAACGGTCCCTCTGACCCTGGTTAATAAACACGCAGTCGGCTGAGGGCAATGACTAGTGCTGCTGAGGCCGGACGTTTGGCCCAGGCTCAAGCTCCAAACAACAGCCCCTTGTTGCTCCCCGGGACTTGCGCATCGGTTCCGTTTTGCATGCCTGTCTCTTCATGTTTGGGTCTTCCTGCACAGGCATAGTTGGTTGCTTGTTTCTTAGACCGTATCTGGGGGCTTTTCTTCTCCCCCCTCACCCCGTTGCAGGTACATTCGTTAAAACTGGCTCTCGAGGGTGTGGAAAAGGAAAGGGATTTCTACTTCGGAAAGTTGAGAGAGATTGAGCTGCTCTGCCAAGAGCAGGGGCAGGAAAACGACGACCTCGTGCAGCGACTCATGGAAGTCCTCTATGCCTCAGACGAGCACGTAAGTGTGAGGAGCCCCTGAAGTGACGCCGCGGTCACAGTGCCATGACCTGTGTGCCCTAGGACACCGCCCTGTGACCTCAGTGAGAATGACAACTCAGCCAGGGCCTCTGAGATTCCCAGCCGGAGGAGCAGCATTGTCATCACGATCCACTGGCCGCGTGCCTCTGGGACACGCAACTGTGAATCAGTCTGGGAAGGGATGGGTGGTGTGAGGTGGGGGGTGCAGAAAAATAGGCTTATGCAGCCAAATCGAGAGTGATTTTCAGTGGTCCGAGCAGAGGAACAGCAAGAATGTGTGTGAGCGTTCATTCTTTACACAGGATCGGAGTGTGGTTAAAGGAGGAATAGACCCAGGTGCTGTTTTCATCTCCATAAGCCTCTCAGTGGTCTGTTTTTATTTCACAGCTGGTTGTCTCGGTTACTTACTGCCAGTGCACACCAGCTCTGTGGGGCACCCCTGCGTTGCAGGGTACTTCTGGAAAGCCTGCTCTGTGGGGAGGGCCTGCCCACCAGGAGCGAGTGTGCGGGAGGAGACGCAGCTGTGAGGTGCAGTGGAGGCACAAGAAAAGCAAGGAGGGGAAGGGGCGGGTTAAAGGGCAGAGACCGAGGCAGGTCGCTCCAAGTCTGCCTGTGCAGGGAGGGAGGGGTCGCAGCAGCCAGGAGCAGGAGTGGGGGCCTGAGGGGCCTCACCTCCCACGGTGCCCGCCACACTGTAGAAGGCGAGAGGGCGGCGGGGTTTCCAGCTTCTCCTCCTGCCAGGCGGAAGCTGGGAGGAAGGTTTGCGCCCGTGTGTCCCAGAGGCCTGCGGATGCTCTGAGGGCTCTGCGGTTGGGTTGCACGTGTGTTGGTATTTCCACAGAACGGAACGAGCCACCGGCAAGTTTACTTTATGTCTTACTCCAGCTGCCACCAGGCAAATGTTTACTCCATGTAAGATTAAAATCCTAGCTACAAAATTTTCCTGAACTGTAAGAAGCTGTCTGGGGTTTGGGGATTCTCCACCACGTCTTTCCACTTTCCCCAGATGTTCTTTTTAAACTTCTGTCTTGGTTATCCTCGGCTCAGACCGTAGATCTGGAAGCCCTGAGAGTCTGCCGGTCAGGGCGCAGAGACAGCGCCGGCGTCACAGCACGCGGCTGTCTGAGTGCTCGGGTCTGACGGTGACGGGGGAGACCACAGGCTGCTTCTCAGCGTGTCTGCACCACCCCAAGTGGAGCGGGCACCGTGGTCTGTGTGCACAGAGTGCTTTGTAGTCTGTCGAGCACTAGGTGAATTGTGGTTATTTTCACAAGCATGTTGGACGTGAAAGCCAGTGAGTTGCAGGCAGCTCGTGAGTCTGAGGATCGGGCTACTGTCTGTCCGTGACACCACCGGGGAGTAAGGCGCCCTGAGGGACTGAGCCCTCCCAGCCCAGCCTGCCCAGCAGGAGGAAAAGCCTGATTCTAACCTTAAGCCACATCTTGTCCCCACAGGGAGTCCTTATATAAAGAACACTGTCAAGTGATCTCCAAAGTCAGGGTTGATGTGGGCCACTGAATTCTAGCTACTGGCAGGCAGGATGGCCTTCGACGGGAGCTCTTGGCTCCCGGGCTGCCTTCACGGGGGTCTGCCTAGATGACCACACTCAACTTCTCTTCACATCACCAGGCCCCCTGTTTAAACACCCCCCGACTTGCTGCCGTCTGGATTCAGAAAGCCGTTCTCGCTGTGTAGGCAATGAGGGCAGACACCCGAGCAGCAGTAATACTTTAAAGCACCACCAGTCATGAAGACTGAATGGTGGGTTTAGCAGGTCTTTTCCTGAGACACTGGGTATGCTCTGCTTGCCTTATCCCTCTCACAGCTGCTGCCCTCGCACCGGAGCCTGTCCAGGCTGAGTAACAGGTTATAACAAGGGGTCTGCTTCAAGCAGGCGTGCCGCCAGTGGGAAGAATGGCAGCAGGCCAGAAGCTCCACGCCACGGGCAGGTAGTGTCAGGGCGACCACCCGCAGGGGCCTGCGGCTGCTGGGTCCCAGCAGATTCACCTGTGGGTCTCGTGATGCTCTTTAGCCACTGCGTCTGGTTTTCTGTTAGTGAAGGTAGGAAAATGTGTAGTAGGTTCTGTGAAGATTCCTTTCCAAAACAGAAGGAAAAGTTTGGCGTGTGAAGCCTGCTGATGTGCCCGGGGTGATCCGTCCTCTGATGGGGCGGGGAAGCAAAGGCATCCATGCCTCTGTGTGTGCTGCTTCCTGAGAGTAGGGCGGCCCCTGCGTGGAGTGGTTCCCACGCCCGTGTTCTCCACGGCCTGGAGACGCCGTGCCGTGCAGGGAAGACGGGCCTGGGGCGCCACAGGGCCTCCGACACAGTGAACTGTCTCCGCTAACGCGTGCCCCGTGCCCTGCAGGAGGGCCACCCGGAAGAGCCCGAAGCCGAGGAACAAGTTCACGAACAGCAGCCCCAGCAGCAAGAAGAGTACTGACCCGCCCTGGCCGCTCTTGACACTTCCATTTCGCGTGGGAACTTTTCTGGAGAATTGGAACACGTGTGGCCTCAAGCTCAACAGAAACCAGTTGTTCCCAGTCTGCCGGTAACATCAACGCACTGTCGCATACATACGCCAGCCACTGCACTCGGTCCCATTTCCTTTGCCAAGACACATAGCAGTTGGCCTTTCGGTGGCCTACCTGAGAGATCATGGGGTCACATACCTTCAACTTCACCACTTGGCTGCGTGAAATTGGTTCTGCTCTTCTCATTTCTTTCCAGAGCAACTCTCCCCACCCCACTACCACCACCAACACCCCCTTTTTAATCCTGGTGTGAAACAATGGTAATTTGATATATGGTATTTATATTGGCATTTCTCAACCCAGTGTCACTAGATGTCACATACATTTGTGGTGCTTTGATGTTTGCAAGTCTAACCTTTTGAACATAAATTTGGTAAAATAATAAATTGGAAGAAAGGGAAAGAGATACTTGATATGAAAGCCATAATGACAGTGACTTGTTTTATAGGGGAAAACACAGAGTCAGTTTCTGCCTCTACTCACAGCTTAAAGGGAAAGAAAGAACGGCATCAAAACTAGGACGTCAGGGCCCAGCCGTGTTCGCACATCCGCATGTCAGACAGCCACACAGCGTGTCGTTGGTATTTTCCTTGAGTGAATGTCCTCAAAAACTATCTCAACTCGGCCCTCTACCTGCTTGTCCCCCCACCCGCACCCAGGTTCTCATGCTGTTTTCTTTCTCAGGGTCCTCTTTGGTGGGCAGCCCTCTCCCCAGGAAGCTGTCATCAGTTGCCCGCAGTCCAGAGGGGTCTGCACAGGTCCAGGTCCCCTGCCTCCAGGGTGGGTTGAGCGCCAGTCCTGTCACCACCCTGGGCGGCTCCCGCTAGAACGGCTGCAGGGTGCGCGGCGAGGGGTAGGGTCCCCATGGAGCCGCACGCCTGACGAGTAGGAGGCTGATTCCCAGGAGGCGTCGTGATCCTGAGGTCTAGTGTTGACACTGGAATGACAGCACAGAATATTCCATGACCCCGAGTACCTCCTGGAATAAAGCATTTCCCCTCTTCAGTACGGCAGCCCTCCACGTCATTGACCTTTGCTAAGCCGTGGCAGTTCATAAACCAAGGATACGTGGGTGAATTAAAAGCATTCCTTTTTTTTTCCTCATAAATAAGATTTGCACATTTGCTTAGTATCTTTCCAAATCTTTCCCTCTTTATTCTTTTTTCCCCCTGAGACAGATGGTATCCCTTCCCAGAGCATTCATTGCACTTGGTGTCTAACTTTAGATTCACCTTCCACTTGTTATTTGACTTAGCAGGTGCAACAAAAACAAAGAAGTGTGCCCACCCCACTTCCCTCTTACCTGAAAAGCTTAAAATAAATTTCTGAATTATGTATCATAAAGCTTTGACATTTCTTTATTAATTGATGAAACACTAATTTTAAACCCTCACACTGAAGCTTTCCACCAAAAGAAGTCTTCTCAAAATAAATCTTTTGCAGCAAAGTGGTATTTATTGAGTTACATGTGGAAAAGATGGCTGGTATTTGAGGTGATTACAACACACAGGGCAGGACTGGACAGCTCGTCCGTGGAGCTCGGTTTCCCCTCCCTCTCTCCTGCTCACTCTGCTGCGGTGGCAGCCCCTTCTCTCGGGCTGGGAAGCCGGCTCGGCAGTGACCTCCCCGGCCCCTGGTTGCAGCTGGCGGTTGTGCTATACGCAGCATCCTGCTGAGCGGCGTGTTCCACCCAAGCCTCTTGCACTCACTGAGTTCCCTTGTTTTAAATAGCTTTTATAAAGAGGCGCCATAAAGATTATACGTCAGTGGTTTCTACTCGTTTCGCGCCAGCCCCAGCCCGCTGAGGAAAACCCAGTGCTGGGTGCTCATGTTTACTATATAATTACATAAGCCTCACCACACCACTGACACCCACTCCGCTGCTCCCTAAATCCCCAGACTCCTCAGCTATAAACATACTGGCCACATAGTTTGCAACGATAACTTCCCCCAGTCGTCATACTTCATCCCCCTACCCAGAGTCTTGGAGCATACTGTTCGTTTGAGTAGAAAAGAGCTATAGATGCCGCTCTGTCCCCGTCTGAAACACCCGCCACTGTGCTGCTTCACACGGGACAGCACTGAGACCTCGGGGAACCTGTACCAGCACCCCGGCTTCTGTGCAGGCCGCGTCTCCTTGCCAGACCTGCTCCTTTCTCCCCAGTGGCTGTACCCCGTGATCCCCCACCTCGGCGTCCGGGGCTCGCCTTCCTCCACGGCCGGTCATGCATCATCATGCTGGGCCGAGAGGCGACCTTCGGTGTGTGCCGTGCTCCTCCCTCTCAGAAGCCGACTTCACCCTCAGCCTCCCCTCACACCTGCCGTGGCGGTCATGGCACCCACTGCTCGTGCCAGATAGGAAGTGGTGGAAGCAGGGGCAGAGAGAGCCTGTCTTCTAAGCAGAAAAACAGAGAAAGAAAAGACAAACACCCTGTTGACCCGAGAGAAGTAAACTCCAGGAGGGAACCGAGAATAACTCCCTTCCCTGGTGAGTATCCATCTCCATTATTCCGTTAAGGTTGAATATGCATTCGAATTACTTTTACTAAATAGTACACCATAAAGCTTTTGTTATATATTACTTGTAAACTGAAAGGAATGTAAACATATGTATTGTTATTATAAATATAGATAAGTAATGACATAGATAAAAAGGTCTTATTCAGATGTATCACATTCGTTTTACATTACCCACCAATTGTCGCATGGTAGAATAGCTTTTTGTCTCTGAATATGTGAATAACTTGACTTGCGGTTATCTTTTTACATATTTAATAAAAAAAGTATATGTTAAAACCGGCTTGCATCCATAGGTTTCCTTCTGAGTGAGCGTGTGCACACGGGTAGGCTGTTTGTGTGGATTCACATTGTGTTGTAATTACACAGGGAGAGCGGTCTTCGTTTTTACTGATACTGATAGTTTTAACTGGAATTACAGATTAGTATTTGATATCAAATGTAGCAGCTGTAATGCCTTTTAAATCTGTACCGAGAACAAACAGAAACCGTTCCCTTAGGACACATTCCACCTCCGAGCCGAGCCGAGCCCCTGCGGGTCCAGCCTGCTCCGCCATTTGGATGAGACCCGGGGTGCAGAGGCAGGCGGACAGGTCAGCGTAGAGCTTTGTGGCAGAACGACCTGTGATTGGCAGAAGCCCTTGATCAAGTGTATTTCCCTCCTCTGGTTTGTTGACGTTAACTGGAATGATTTATAGACATAAATAGAATATAAAACCTAAAAACTCCCATACGTGTATTCAGAGTTTTAATCTGACCCAGATTCACAGCCTGTTTGTAGCACTCTCTTCCAGTCTGTTGTACTGCTCATACAGATGAAGTGTGACCTCCTGCCAATGGAACTGTTTTTTTTACCAGCCTGAAAGTTTTTTCAAGGCAGAGGAATACGTGAGGGCCGGGGGAGGGGAGAAATGTATTAGGATTGGCCCAGAGAGCCACCTGTAGAGATGCAGAGCCGGTGAGCAGCCCGTCAGGTCACTGAGGTTCGCCAGTTCCTGGTTCACCAGGAGGTGCCGGCTTCTCTGAACTGCTTTCAAGCACCATCTAGAGGCCAGTTTCGTTTCTGTCCTGTCTTCGGGCACCTGTTTTCCATTCACTTGCCTTCAGGCCCTCTTCTTTTGAGGGCAGAGAAGTGGGGAGATAACAGAATACAAAGGTGCTTACCACTCTTCTCCAGCTACACTCACCTCCCCACAGGGCACACTTGTGCAGAAGTCTGCATGGTTACCCGGGTGTGAAATGTCACACTCAAAGTACACGTTTCCATTTAATTCACCATTTAATTCACCAACCGGGGTTTTGAACATTGGTCTTCCATTTAGACATTTGTGCACAGTCAGGAACACGTGCAATTCACCTCCCTTAAAAGGCACACTGGTGGACTCTAGTAAACACATCACTAATGGTTCAGAAGTGGCAAAACGACATGCTTCATTTTATTAAATCTGAGATCTCTTAAAATAGCACGTGTTCCTGCTGGCATTATGGGTAGGCCATTATTTGGGGAAGGGGGTAATAATTCCACTAAATTTGGGTTATAAAATGACAGTTCTCTAAAATTAAACATACAACTTCCTTTCTGACCTTTCTTATTCTTCCCTCTAACCGCCAGAACGCAGCTACTAGGGTCAGTACAGCCGCTGTCACCAGTAACATTCACTGACCCAGCTGCTCGGCACTCACACGAGCTGCCAGACAGCTCAAGTGTGCGAGCAGAGCACCTCCCTGGCTGTCGGACAACTCCTGTTTTGCTGAACTGGGGACTCCGACGTGCCAGGGAGTGCACAGGAAGAGCTCTGGCTTTCGTGCCTAATGGAAGGCAAAGCTTAACATCCATTGAGTCCTGGGGAACCCCCAGGCAGCACCAGGATGGCAGATCACAGGACTGCCCCAGGGCGCACCCCCTTTCCCAAGCTCTGACCTGGACGCCGCCCTGGTGGAGGTGAGGTTCACACAGAAGGTGCATCCGCTAATAAGTGAGGCCTTGCCTCCTCCTGTGTTAGGTTTAGGGTTGTAACAAAACGGGAAGGCCCAGCTAGAGCTAATACGTTGAAAGCCTTTTTCTCTTTCCTCTGAAAGAAAATGCTGAACCTTTTATGAAATTAACAAGTTTTAATTTCTTAAGTAGGTTTCTTGAATTTTGTAACTATTTTGTCAAGGCTGGGTGTAAATTGTCTTTAAAAGGTAATATACTAATGTTCTTTTGAATTCATAATATTCAGTAGGAACTAGCTGAGCACGTAAATGTTTTTTTCAGAGATTAAAAAGTGCACATTTCCTCTGTGTAGCAAATGTTCTTCATATTTTTATACTGTGGTATTTCTTTAGATCTTGAAGGTTATCTGTATAATATAGACTCTTAAGATTGTTTTTTTATATATCTTATTCCCTAAAATGTTTTGGTCAAATTGGCTGCTCTAATGCCTTAATTTCTAACCTTTAAAAATTAGAGAAGTAATGAAAAGTTCCCATAGATGTACTGAGTTTTAATTTAATGCAAATTCACAACTTTCTACTAGGATACTCCTCTGATCTGATTTATTGATTATATAGATGAAATGTGAGCTACCAATGAAACCATTTTTTTAACCAGCCTAAAAGTTTTTTAATAGAGAGACCACAGAAAATCACTTTAAATGTTAGTCTCTTATAAGCTGTCTCAAAGATGGGTTCAGGGACCTTCCTGTAGAGACACCTTCTGTCCCCTGAGTTTCAAGGAGGAGTGGGGGAAACAGAAGGAAAATTATTTTACCCCAGAACATTTTCAGTTTTTCTTGAGAGAGTGGTTTTGAGATTAAGGATGACAACTAGTCATACCTAAGACATCACCACAACACTCACGGTTTCTAGTTTTCTTTTTAAAATTTTGACACCATTTACTTGGGGATGAAAAACATGTTCCTTTGAAAGATTTAATAAGCACAGAGTGAACGGTTATATTTGTCATACTACAGTATATCTAAAAGGGCTTAAATGTAATCCTTTCTCTTCTGAGAACGTAATGTTCGAAACTGACAGACATGTTATGCCTCCGCTTTTGTTTTTTTTTTAGCAAAGACTTTATTTCCAGTGTAGGTAATCCCTAGTTACAACACACAGTTGTGTTAGCCACCAAGTATTTAAAAGAAGCCCCAAACATACTTAATTTGAACACATTCATAGTAACCAGTTTCCATACAAGCTTAAAATGGTACCATGGACTGCACTGCTCTACATTCAACACAGAACACCATGAAATGACCCCATTTAACTCCATCCGAGCTGAATGAGTGACTGTCAGAACCTAGCACCCTTCACTGTGGTACTGTTCCCCCAGCTGGTCTCCAGACTGCTGTGAGGTATCTCTCCCATTGTCTTATGTGACTATGCTGAATTCCACACAGAAAAAAGGTGACTTTATGTGTAGAAGTGTTCCCAAGCCCAATATGGGTGTGCTTTTGAGCTAAACTTACTGTGGGCTTTGGAAAACCTAGAAAGAGGACTCCTGAATAGCCGTGCCCATCAAGGCTGTGCCTAAAGGGGCTTCCAGCTCCCTCGAAACTCCCCTAGTCCCCCTTCAGTGGGAACCCCACTGCATATTCCCCTCCTGAGGGAAGGAGAGAGGACGCCTGAGGAGGGGGACAATGGTGTGTGAGCCCTCTTGCCTTCTAAGATGTCTGAAGCATAGTCATGTGTCCTTCAAGAAACGTGTTCCTGTTTTGAAAATAGCGTGGTGGGATCATCCCCAGCCCAGGAGCCATGTGCCCACTTCCCGGGACAGGAAGGGGAGACCCCAGGCCCTGGGCGGAGGGGATGAGGGAAGAGGCCACAGAGAACCTCCCCGAGGCCGCAGCTTCGGCACACGAGGAGCTGCGAGTATCTGGCCATGGAGGGCACGGTTGTCACTTGGCCCATCAGTGCTGCTCCTCTGGAGAAACCGTGCCCTGGAAACCAGAGAGGGAACCGCCTCACAGGGGGCTGTGTGTTCCTGGTCGAATTTATTCACGGAAAGATGTGTTCGTTCGACTGTTGGCGCCCCGCAAAATGAGGCAGAGGGGAAAACTACCAAATGTAACCTACTCTCAATTTAAAGCATCAGAAAGACCCGAAATAAATTTCTAAACTGAAAAAAAAAAATGCAGTGGGGTGAGGGGATAGTGTTTTTGTTTTCTCCTCTAATTTGTTTTCCAAAGCGGAGCACTAACCATGGACAAAACACAACAGTCAGTAGTGACTTTCTACTCCTAAAATATCATGTCACACTCCCTCAGTTACTCTGTGGGACTCTAAAGAAAGAGGCATCCCAAATCCATACGGGCCCCAGCTGAAGAGATGTAAACTGAAGCAGTTTGGGTATTTGTTAAAGCAGTACGTTACACATAAGTGAGGCTACCAGTGCTGGGGAGAGAAGGAGGGAAGGGAAGGTGGGGCCAGAAGTACAGTCAGGAGCCTCACACATGCACTGAGGTCTCTGGGCTTTCCCAGGACCAAGGGGGAAATCTACCTCCGAGTGTCCTCGGGGCCAGCACAGAGAGGGAGGAAATCGTTACTGGATCTAGGGAGCCTGACCTCACTCACAGCAGCTCACAGTGAGTACAGTGACAGTCTGACAGGCCTGTCCCTATCAGTCATCAGGGCCATCCCTGACAACGTGGTGCCTAGCACAGGTCGGTAAAAGCCAATCTCCCAAAGACCAAAATGGTGCATGAAAAGAGCGCCTACAGCTTTGTCCCGGGGTAAAACAGGATATCCAGAGGCACGGGTGCCACTACGGCCCTGCTCACCGCAGCATGGCGTCAGGTCAGCGCTGCAGGGCAGAGGGGGTGACCTTCCACTCGCTGCTGCTGCTGCTGGAGGGCAGACACGGAATGCGGCTGACCAAGGCCCAGTCCCTGTCCTCACAGTCGGCACACTGGAAGGCTGAGGAGCCTGGTCGGGACGCACGCCAGAGGCTGCTTCCTTGTGCAGACGGGAGGAGACCTGCAGGCAGGTCACGGTTTCCCCAGAAGCATGTAGGGGTCAGACTAGTTTTCGTTTTTTTGGTTATCCTTGGCCATTTACTGCTAGGGCAGTCTTCAGTGTACACTACGGATGTGACTCAATTGGCTGTGAAGCCGTCCCATAGCCCTCAAAATTATTCTGGAGATAGGAGATGTTGCACTTGTCAGTGGACTAAGTCCAAACGTAAGTCTGTAGGAGAACAGGGGTAATATTTTAATAAAAATCTTAACTACATCTGTAAAATGCTTTATAGGTCGCAAAATGGTTTCACAAATAACCATGTAGGGGAGAAAGAGAATAAGCTTTGAAAATGCTCTGCCCTGGAATCGAACCCCAGCCAGCCCACTTCTAGACATGTGACCGTAAACAAATCACATCCTTTCATAGCCCCTGTTTCCTCATTTCAATATGTAGATTAAACCTTCCTTGAAGAGTTGTTTTGAAGAATAATGTCTGTAAAGTACCTTGGACAATAGTAGATAGTTAATAAAATAGAAGCTATTATTAACTAATTTTGCTTTTGGTGGTCCTGTGATTGCTGACAAATAACACACACACACACACACACACACACACACACACACACACACAGCATGGCCCCAAAGGGAGAGTTCCCTAAGCTAGGCATAGCCCTCCTGACTGAAAAGTGAGGCATCCATGTGAAACTGGATATAGGAAATGAAAAAGAACTAAGAGTCAAAGATTGAAAGGCTTTTTAGTCTAGGCAGCTGACAGTTGAGAAGAGCCAGGTGGGAGCTTGGGGAGAAGGTGTCAGGTGGCAGGTCCTGAGGTGGACAGGCCCCACACTGTCTCAGTCTCTGGAGACAGCAGCCATGGAGGCGAGTGGTCAGAACCAGTGATATGGATTGGAGAGGTAGCCCTCTCAAGGAACAGGTGGCATCCCAAGAGTGTATGGGCCCACGAAGGAAGGGAGCCATCCAAGGCAGAACCTGGAACGAAGGGCTACTTTTTGGAGGAATTAAAGAGGAGCCGAGGAGATGTTGGGAAGGGTCCACTCAGACCAGAGCAATGCAGGTCTCTGGATGGATGGCATCTTGGCCAATGGATGAGTGGAAAGTTGGAAGGAAGGACAAAACAGTAAGAGAAAAAAAAAAAAAAAACAGGAGACAGCTTCAAGGAAGATTGGTCAACAATATCAAAGCCACAGAGGAGGCACAAATGATACATTCTGAAAGCCGGTGGAGTTGACAAAAACTGGATGACTGTCAGCTGCAAACAAAAATTTTCAGTAGAGAAGTGGGCTCAAAACATACATGAAAATTGCATGGGAAAAAATCTAAAAGCAGAAAGAAATAAAAAGGATGAGAGAGAGAGAAAGGAACAAAATCCAGCAAAGACATGGGGTACTTAAGCCAGGACCACTTCTGTACAACCATGGCAGAAACACCCAATGAAAAGCAAAGAGAAAACGGTGGGTACCGGGACTCACAGACCTTATCATCTTCAAACCACCCACTCGGAACTGTTCCTGGTCTGTCAAAGTAGAACCCAAAAAACCCTGTAATTCAGAGGGCAAAAAAATTAGGGTAATGAGGTGAACATTAAAAGACCTATTCTGGTCAGATATTATTTTAAAGGAAATGTTTAAATTTGAATAGATCTTGACTTGCTATGAAGCACAGATAATAATGTCAGAGTTTAATAGATTTTTTTAAAAAATTTCTATGACAACCACAACTCAGCCTCCACAGAATATATAAATAGGAACCAGAATGAGGAAAATTATAGAGAAATGTGACTTTTTCTGATTTGGAAAGTATTTCAACTACTTTCCTTTAACGTTTTGCTCATTTGGCTCTAATATGAGAACATGAAAACATTCCTCTATTTCAATAGCTTCTTTGTGTTACAAATTAAAATGAGCAGACCATTTTGATGAAAGAAAACTGGAAACAAGACCGATTAATGACTTGCTCCACTAAGATGCCCCTGGCCCATCAAATATGTAAAGGACCACACAGAAAGAAAACACCAGACATGCATTCAGTGCATTATATGGCAGGCCAAAAAGTAGAAGCAGATAACAGGGAATGTGGAATCAGTACAGCTGAGCTGCCAGAGCATAAAGCTGCGAACCAACTTTCAAGGGACCAAAGTTTCCCACCTTTCTCCAACATGTTCCTTTAACCACAACAACTCCCGAGACCCGCCAGGAGGTTTGCCGTGAATTTGGCTGGTAAGGGAAGGTAGAGTAGGGCAAGTTCAGACATCCAGAGCATCTCTTGGGATAACCTATCACTTTCAAGAACTCACTTTCTCAAAACCAGAACAATCAGATAGGCAAGCCCAGGGACCCTAAGGATTCAAGGTAAGAGTATGCGGTGATCAGATCTCTCGCACAGTGCGTTTGCTTTAAGACATGTTCATTGCAATGTAAGTAAGCTGGGTACACAGAGCTCCCCAGTTAGCTGGGCCGTCTGACCCTGCCCAGGGACCGGTAGTCTTCTGCCTGCCCCTGCATCCTCACTTCCTCCGTCTGGTGGCATAGCCTCGTGCCCACTTTCTCTCTCTGCTCTGGCTCGCCTCTTCGTCTCGTCTGGCCCCCACTCGAGCCTTGGCCAGGAGGCGGTCATTCACTCTCTCTGCCCTGCTGCCCAAGGGCCAGGCCAGCCTTGCCCTTCCCCTGAACCCTTCTCCACCTCCAGAAATCCCCATCTGCTGCAACTCTGAGCCACTTGCCTGTCAAATGGAGTGATTTGAGCATGGATGGATGAGTTCAAACTGCAGGTGTTCTCCAATAGTACTGAGACTCCTCCCACGTCACCGAAGGTCAACATCCTCCCAAAGAAAAGTAACGCTATTCAATGATTTGGTGTGCCTGACAAAAACAATCACAAATATGGGAGTTTATTTGTTGCTGTTGAAGTATAAGGCTCATCATCCCCTGTATAAATGAAGCTAATTAAAATGTCAGTCATACCATGGTAAATCGTAAGAGCATTCATGTTACCAGATTCATTATGTTTTGCTAGCTTGCCCATAAGTAAACTAACATAAGAATTTGTAATCATTAGCAGGTATAAATGTCAAAACATAAGTCACCCTGTTTACATTCAAGTTCTTTGCATCCAGGACCTTCTATATGCAGACCCATATAAACTCCAAGTCTTTATAGGATCAGCAAATATAGGAAGAACATCCTGAAATAATTCTGCCATCCCCAGCTCTCAACATACATTCTGGCTAGATTGAGCAGAGCGAGCTTGGTTCAGGGACTCACGCCTGCACTTTGGAAGAGCCTTTGCCAGGGAAGCAGCACTAGGGAGCTGTTGAGACCCCTCCAGGCACACTGAGAAAGCAGCACCAACTTTTAATGTGAACAGCCTGGGCGGCCTGCTCGACAAATCACTTGGAGTAAGGCTGTCCAGAGAGCAAGGAGGGAAAACAAGGCAGGAGATGCCAAGGGTAGCCCTGCTTCACAAAAACGATTTCTCTCTAGGATTTGCTTCAGACACTCCCTATAAAGAAAAGCATACAAATACCTAATAGAAAACATTGCAGTCACAAGAACTCTTTGAAGTCTAATACTCTTTCACCTTGGCCACACAGCATTTGAGCTAAATACTACCTTTCAAGAACATCAAAATCCTCACTGTTGAGCATACTCTGGTCTCACTGCCTGACTGTGCTTTCTCTTCTGCGTGGAGTCTCCTACCAACCAACGGACAAGGTACAAGCCAGCAATGCAGACGACAAAAGGGCGGGAGAAGTTCCGACACTGCCTCTCATCCTCCACCCTGCTCCTCGTTCCTGCGAGTGCCCAGGCCCACCAGCGAACAACACTGACTCCCCTCTCTCTCTGCACACAGCACCTGCCTCAGACGGAATCTCAGGAATCCTGGGGTCTTGTTCCAAAGAATCTAAGAGGAAGTTGGAAACTATGTAACACAGTGAATTTCACAGCTGAGTTTTGAACCCAAACCAGTCTGAACCAGCAGCTCCTAACTCTTGCCTCCAGTGCCTTCCCGGTACCTTTTTAGGTTTAAACTTACATATATAACTGTTATGCAAAGTCTGGAAAGGCAGGAAACATATGACAGGGTGGAGAGGTGGGAACAGACATTTAAAAAAGAAAGTTTCTTCTTATTCCACAGTGACAAGGTGTACCATGGTGGTAACAACAGAAACACTGCACACTTGTATTAGAAAATGATACAGTTCTTGACCAAATGCACCAAATTGCTGCCTTCCACTGTAGTAGTATCACTAAGATAATCATCGCTGTTATTATAGTCTTATATAGAGATTATTTTAGATGTGCCAGCTAACACAGTTTGTTTGTTTTTTTTTAATGAGATGCCCAGCCTTCCTAATTAACACGATATAAAATGTAAATTTCAAAGAAAATGTCAGTGCCCAAGTAATAAATGATTTTAAATGTTCCCCACACAGAATGCCGATTCCCCCGCCACGGCCCTGTGTACACGGGTAACTGTTAGCAGGTTCACAGGCACACAACGGGCCAGATGTGAACATGACTCCAAGTGGCTCACGTAATAAGCAAGCTCTCCAGACACTGTCGGCCCTGAAAGCCCTGAGTCAAATGCCCAGATCAAAGCCTCCAAGCGTGAGAAGGGGCCGTGGAAGTCATTATACCAACTGCTCATCCAGTGCGTGAGTCTCTTCATAAGATCCCCGCCATGCAGTCACCTGGCTGCATGCCAGAACCTGCCTGTCACACCTGGCAATGCCGACTGAGAGCTCACTGCATCCCAGGGGAGGGCACCACTCCATCTTTGGACAGCTCTGTTTCATAATCAGTTGTAACTACCAGGTTAAACAAATCAGTGGTTCATCTGAGGACATGGGAATGTGTTTATTTTCCTCTGTAATGCAAGTCAACAAAGTCTGTAATTGAGTTCATCACAAGAGGATTCAAACATAATCGTGACATATGTTTAGACTCACTGAAGTAGACCAAGACACTAGGCTAGTGAAGAAAATGGTGCCTGAACCATGTAATGAGCTCGCATTACACGTCCACATAATGCAGTGTTTTTTAACTTGAATAACTTTGCCACCGACCTGAAAACGTTTTCAGATTGCTGGTTCAGGACTGATAGGTAAATGCAGCACTTTGACCAGGGGACCGGGGTTCCACTGCTCGTATCACAGAGTCACTGGACACGTTGTCCCAGAGGGGCACATGCAGCCTGGAGCTGAAACAGTGACCCCAAAGCAGTTGTGGAAGCATTCAGATGGTTTGTGCAATTCTCTGTAAGAGCACAGTTTAGAGCTCGATTCCTACAGAGAAAGTATAGACTTTGTAAACCTAGAATGTGCAGGGTTAAAGAGTGACCTCTCTCCGTGTTACAGGCCGCCCAGGTAATGAACCGATGACTCTCATTCCAGTGAAAAAAGGGCATTTCAGAGGGCTAGTTTTTTGATTCTTCATCTAATACTTCTTGAATCTTTAATATTTTTGTTTGTTTTCTGGTATCTTCTTTCTTTCTTCTTTTTTTTTTTTGGATGGAATGTTTTCCCTCAAATAGTGAAACAATTTGAGGGTGTGCAATCTAAGTAAATAGCCTAAATATATCTTCTCTCTGTGTACATTCTCAAGATTACAACTTGGATTCTGAGTTTAATGAGGACAAGGCTGTTTCCCATTAAAAAGAGAAAAGAGTAAGACAGAAATTCAATAAGTGTTCAAGTAAAATATAGCCATCCGAACATCTGTATTATATTAGAGGAGACACAAGACAAAACATGGACTCTTGAGGTTAAATCTAAATTTCCTGCTGCAGTTCTGAAAGAGTTTGAGAGTTTAGATCAAAAAAGCAACAAAGGAAACAGGACTAAAAATGAGGCAGCTTTCAAAGACTACCAAATGCCAGCACTTAGCCATTTCTTCGAAGCACCGGTATAGCCACAAACAAAAATCAGTAAAGACTCTGCACCATCCCAACTCTTTTTCCAAGTTGGGGTTGGTGCACCTGGGCGCTGCGTGTCACAGGTGCCAGAACGCCCCCTCTGACCCCTCCCCTGTCTTGTGCGATGTTGTTGTATTTCCAAAGACAGTATTTCAGCCTCCTTTGGAGTCTACTGCTCTTTAATTTCATACTGCAAAAAGAAAGCCCATATTCCCGAGTCAGAGGTCAACAAAGCAAGACAAATTATCTCAGCAAAAACCAAAGAGAATGGGGCCAGAACCAGGATTCCGAAAACCCTATCCTTAAGACTGTCTTTGAAGCCTGCAACCCCTCCTTTATCAAGCTACTGGGTAGAATTACGTTTTAAGAAAGTAATGCTGACCAACCAGTTTTGGTGGCTCTGTGGGAGCTTCTCTGAAATGCAATTAATCACAGATGAATTTGTCATTTTGAACTCAGAATAAAACAGCCTCTCTGACCAAATCTATGATAGAGGAGCATAGCTCTGAACCTTGCACATGACACTTTTTTTCCAATGGTGAAGGTTCTGATTGGATCAAGGAACTCAGGAGAAATTTATCATCAAATCATCTGAGATCTTATATCAAGTTATGCCTCAGTTTCAGCATCTAGGAAATGCAGACTGTATGCTTGATCTTCAAGACCTTTTACCAACATATCCCTTGTCCTGTCTCAACGGATTGTTAACCCTCGGCCACAGCCAAAGAAATCCTATTGCTGTTTTCTTCTGCATCACTGGTTACTCCTTTTCAGTCTCCTGTTCTTGTTTGTCCCCTTCATGTCGGCAGGTCCCAGAGTCAGTCCTTGGTTCTCTTGTCTGTTACCAGTCACACCCTTGGAGAGCTCATCCAATCTACATATTCCAGTGATTCTCAGATGTGTATTTTCAGCTCAAACCCTTCTGCTGAGCCCCAAACTTACATACACAAACTTACATACCTGTTTTGCAGTTCCATTTGGATGTCTAGTAAACACTTCACACTTACATGTCCCACATTGAACTCCCGATTTTTCACTACTCCATCCCACAAACGTGCTGCACTACAAGGCTTCCTGTTTCTCAGCTAATGACACCACCATCCTTCCCGTTGCTCAAGACAGGTCTTCATGCCACACTTGACTCCCGCTGTCCCCGTTCAGTCCATCAGATTATCCTATTGGCTATAAGAAATCCATCAAGAAAACTATAACAGTCCAGTCCATTCCTTCAACACTCTCCTATCTGCTGCCCTGGTCCAAGCTCCGTTATTTCTTACCGAGGCTACCCAATGGCCTCCTAAATGGTCTCTCTGCTTCTAACCTGCCTCCAAGAGAGCCAAGGAGATGCTCCGTAAACATCAGTCACGTCTCCCATTCCTCTGCTTCAGCTCCACACAGACTGCCCGTTCCACTCAGTAGACAACAGTCCTCGCCTGGCCTTGTTTCCTGCTCCTCTGGCCTGCTCAACGCGCTTCAACCCCAACGGCCCCCTGGCTGTTCCTTACACATCTCAGGCACTTTCTTCCCATAGGTCCTTTGCACTGGTGCGCCTTCTTTCTAGAAGGCTCTTCCCTCAGACAGCCACAGGGTTTCCTCACATGCTTTCAGTCTGTGCTCCACGGCATCCTTCTTTGTGAGGCCTGCTCTGAATACTTATTTAAACTGCAAACACCACCCCCACCTGCCTGTGCTCCCAACTGTCTGCCCTGCCTACATTTTTTCATTCTCTAAAGTACTTACCTCTTTACATTTACTTATTTTCTGTTTCCTCCCACCACACACATACACAGAATGTAAGCTCCATGCGGGCAGTGATTTTCACCTTTTGTTCACTGAGTCCAAGTGCCTGGAATGTGGGCACACAGTCCACCACCTACCAATTGTCCATCCTGCTCTCTGCAGCTTCATCTGTGGCCTGTTTCCCTCTTTAAACTGGCTTTCCCTTACCTCTCCATAATGTAAATACCATTTTTCCTCCCTTCAAATTCCAATTTTAAAACTTGTCCTCTGAAGTCTTTTCTACATTAGTTCTACTCTACTGACCATGGATTTTTACATGCTTAGTCAACAACAAAATTTGGCATTAATGTCTGTGTTTGCAAACTCTAAGTCTCAAGTCATACATGCATACAACTAAACTCCCATTTCTTTAGCTTACAATAAATTTTGTTTTTTGACTGATTTGGTGTCTTTTTAAGACATGACACTATCATTTAAATAATCGGCAGTGTGTACAGGTTCAGTTACTTCTCTATACAGATTATAAAACTAAGGAAGTATGAAGTGTCAAGGACAGCCCTGGTTCGTGTGGCTCAGTGGACTGAGTGCCAGCCTGCGAACCTAAAGGTCACCAGTTCGATTCTTGGTCAGGGCACATGGCTGGGTTGCTGGCCAGGTCCCCAGTTGGGGGCATGCGAGAAGCAGCCAATCAATGTATCTCTCACACAAGATGTTTCTCTCCCTCACTTTCGGTCTCTATAAAAATAAAATCTTTTTGAAAGAAAAAGAAATGCCAAGGACATTCTCAGACTTCTTAGGAGAACTATAGCCACGGGAACTGTAAATGTTTCATGCTTTTGTGAGATGCACTGGTAAGGAGAAAGATTATCAGAGATTTCCTTGGTCATACACGGAGTAAATACTGACAGGTTCACAAGCCTTCTTTGGTGAGAAACCCAAACCTATTGTGTCTCCCAAGAAAGAGGTGTTGAATTCTTAACCCCCCAGTACCTCAGAATGTAACCCTTTCTTAAGAAACATGGTCTTTCCAGGGGTAATCACATTAAAACAGTCATTGTGGTGGGCCCAGCCCAATGTAACTGCTGTCCCTATAAGGGGGGAAACTTTGACAGAAACAGACACGCAGAGGGAAGATGTTGTGAAGACACACAGGGAAGACACCGGATGAGGACAGAACTGGAAGGCCGGATCTGCGAGCCAGACTGCCGAGGCTACTGGGACTAGGGGAGAGGCTGGGGCAATCCTTCCCCGGGCCCTTCCGAGAGCACAGTCCTGCCAGCTCTTTAACTTCAGACTTCCGGCCTCCAGAGCTGTGGGACGGCAGACTCTGTCGCTTGAAGCCACCCAGCGTGTGGGACCTTGTTACTGCAGCCCGGTCCACCCATCATCTGGGTGCAGCAGACTGAGCTGAGACCTGGTTAGATAGCCACAGTTTCAGGTTATTCAGGTTGAAACACATGCCCTGAAACTGAACTTATTCGACTGTCTCAATTCCAGAGTGACTTTGTAATTATTACTTCACAATTATTTCACTGATAAAATACTTAACCGGGGATAAGGGAGCTGTCTTCTGCTGCAGTATCAGAAAGATCCTCCCTTGTGAGTACAAGTGAGGATCGGTCAATGCTCTTATAGTTTCTACAGGCAAGTCTGAAAACACTGTACTGTAACTGCCCATTACTGATACATGTTTGAAATGGATCAACACAGGGGAAAACAATGTGGAAAACTGTTCGAATTGCCTGACTACATTTAATCTCGTTGGTTCAGATTTTAGAAAAATGTCTGGTCTGAGTCGCCTGCACCAACTGTCTGCAGCGCCTTGCTTGCTGGCCCAATAAACAACGAACCGTTTAGCTTTGGCAGCAGGTTCCGCACCATAGTCTAAGAGGGAAAAAGTACAATCCACTCTTTTAAAGTTTATATACTTCAGGTATAAACTCAGCTCAGTTCCCTGGCAGGCAGACTCGGGTTCCAGACCTTCCCTGGGCGTGAGGGCGAGGACAGAGCCTGCTGCCCCCCGGGAGCCGGCGACCTTGGAGCTGTCTCCCCCACTGCGCCTTCAGACCGGATGGCATCTGCCCAGCTGCACTTCTCCCTGAACCGAAGGTCAAGACCCCACGTTTTCCATTGCTGTAATGCTCGCAGGTCTAGAAAGATAATAATTGAAGTTTAAACATTCCTGTCAGTTACTGGATATTTTTCAGTAAACAGAATCACAATAAGCAAATTGGACACAGAAAAGATTTACTAATACTATTAATTACAATAACAATCCTAACACCTATTGAGCAATTTTAATGAAGTGCCAGATGTTTTCTATGCATTATCTCTAATTGTCACAAAAACCACACAAGGAGGATGCTATCTGCCATTTCACTAAGAAGAAAATGAAGCTCAATAGGCCTAAGTGGCAGAATTAGGATTTATAGCCAGATCTGCCTGGCCACAAACTCAACCACTGGACAAGCAGTATTACAAAGACCCCAGTATGTTCCAGAACCTCACTTGCATTATCTTGAACTTTCAGAACAGCCCTCATAGGCAATGCTGTGATCCTCATGTCACATCTGAGGGGGCTGGCACTCAGGAAGGTTAATGGCTTGTGCATTAACTGGCAGCTAGGGGGCTATGGAACTAGGTTCTACTTTGGAAGCCTTTCCTCCTAATAAAAAATAACTTCCCTGTATTGAGGAGTGTCCTACACTATGTGTAACCATTATAAACCACCCTAAAAGGCAGAGGGGTATTAACCTCATTCTCCACACGAGGAAGGTGAGGTTCAGAGAAGTGACTTGGTCTTTTATGTCACAAAGCTATCACGTGGCAGAGTTGGGATTCAAAGCCCTCGCTCCTGCCCCCGTGTCAGGCTGCCTCCTCTCAGTCCTTTCAGTAATTACGCCACTGTGTTGCGGGATATTTGGACCTGTCCAAAACGTACCCAGAGACACTTGGTCCATGATTTGTTACAGATACAAACATTGAGCCTCATCCGAATTGTAGGGACATTCTTTTTCTTGTGATTCATGAGGAATCTTGAATTGCACGTTGATTCTTGTTCTTTCTCATCCCGGAGCTCAGCAGGGTTACTCTAAGTCAATGAACAATTGCTCTCAAGTCTCTGTCAACCTAATTATGGGCTTTCTATCCCTTCTACCTGCGAACCATTTCAGGGACACAGATTCGTGTCTACAGTTATCACCGTGAGGCTGGCAGCTGTGCTTGAGCGACACCACCAAGAACCTGGGTGATGAGTTAGTTGTTCACGGCTTGGCCGCTCGGCCTCTCACGCTGCAAGGCCCTCTCAGCGTGAACCAAATGTCTCTGTGGACACTTTAGGACAGGACCAGATATCAAGGACCATTCTGCGGGCCACTTGTCAAGCCGTGTCACTGAAACCCCCGGTTAACTGCCACAGGCCCATACAGCAAAGGGGAGCACGTGGGAGAGCACAGAGGATTATGTTAAGACAACTTGATGATGTAGGAACAGGAGAGAAAATATGATCGGGGGTTACAACAGCCAGGTTTGCCTCGTCGATGCCCAGAGCAGCGAGCGTCCTCTATTTCCCAAACAATTGCACTCAATTTGATTTACAAAACAGAAGTAAGAAATTCACATAAATGGTAACCCCAGCAGGAGGAAGGAAGTAAACATTGCCAGGAATGAGCTAGGTATCAAATAAGAAAGACCAAAATAGGGGACTTCTATGTGTTTTATTCATTTTACTTCATGTTTAAAGATTCATCCTTGCCTGCATTCTCCCCACTGCTTTTGGTGGTAGTATTTCCTTGCCTCACCAAACTGTGGGTTTGGCAGGAAATGAGGGGGAGGTTCCTTTGAACTCAGACTATTCCCCTGTGGCAAGCTTTTGGATCAGAACCATCAGTTTACAAACGATATCATTCTACGACATGTTAGTGCTACGAAATGCTTCCACTCATTGCCCTCAGTTGATCTTCATATCAGCCCCAGGAGGTGGATGGAGTCTGTATCACAACCTTATTTTACTGACAGTAAAACTAAAGTCCGATTCAGTGACTTGTTCAAGATCACACACCCAGTAAAACCCAGGCCAGAAGCCAGGTATTCTGTTTCTGAATTTCAGATTCTTTCCACAATAGCGTCATGTTCTAGAGTACTTAAGAAATATGTACTTTACTGCACACTGCTGAATATCTCTAATGTAGTTACCATATGACAAACTTTTATTATTTTTGATCAGCTTTATTTTTAGAGCACTTCTAGGTTCACAACAAAATTGACAAAAAGTACAGAGTCCCCATACACTCTCTGTCCCCCCAAATGTGCAGCCCCGCCTCCAGATACCCCCCCACCGGAGTAACACAACTGTTACAATTCATCGGCACTTTGAACTACAAAGAATCATCAAGTAATAACTCTACTAGCATGTTCTCATTAAATAAAATAGGAAGATATGCATAGATAATGTATAACTCTTGTCAGGTGCATTGGGAACGTACCAGGTGCTTGCCTATTTGGGGACACTTCACTCTCACAACTCTAAGGAAACGATTGCTATTTTTATGTTTATATCTCATGCAGCTGAGGCTCAGGGAGGCTCGATGACTTGCCTACAGCTGCACATGGGAAGCCAGGATTCAAAATATTCTGAAGCCCGTATTTCGTATGGCCTCAGGAGAAAGACCCTGTAAGCCATCTCACGCTCCAGTTGAGGGAATTAATCACTCCTACAACAATCCCAGGCCTCCTGGCTTCCTTAGGAACCCACCCCAACCTCTAACCACCCCCAGTCAGTCAGTCGTCCATCACCTAAACTCAGGAAAGAAGAGGGAAACACAAGGGCTGCTCGACAAGTGAATGACTGAAATGAACTGAAAAGCCACGTCAGCGTTAACTCAAGGAAGCAGCTTGAGGCTCATCTTCCACCATGCGGGCAGTAATGCGCTCTGCACCCCTCAGAGCCATGTCACCCTCAACCTCTAGCCCCTTTTCCTCATGAGATGACAGTCATAAGGTTGAGTACCAAGAAGGATAAGGGGAGGGGAGAGGGAAGAGGAGAAAGAGAGGGAGAGGGAGGGAGAGGAAGGGAAGCACGGGGAAAAGAGGGAGAAGAGGGGGAAAGGCAATTCCCTGTATTTTGGGAACCAACAGCTACCCGGGGCCCCACCCACCACCACCACATGCACTTACCACCAGCCTCTGCCTTGTCACTCAGTGAGCACATGAAAGACCTCTAAGGGGGCCTCCCGTCTCTTTATTTGTCTAAACTCTCCCAAAACATCACCCATGGTTTCAACCAGGCCTGAGTAATCAGGGAAATAGAGGAACATTTCTAACAGGCCTTTAACCTTTAGAGTCTCATAATAATTACTACTACTATACTACTCCAACGTAATACTAACAATACTGATGCAATGAATAACAATGGTAATAATAATTTATTGAGTTCCTATTACCTTTCAGGTGCTTTACACATTTAATCCTCTCTGAAACCTTAGGGTAAACAGTCCACAATTCTAAAATACAAAAGTTCTGAAAACCCAAATGTTTTTTCCTAAGTATACAGAAAACTCTTTTGGTTGCAAAACCTAATTTAAACCAACTCTGGGTTTTATTATTTTTAATAGTCTTTATTTATCCCCTTAATGCAAAAACTCATACATTTTGGTTCTGATAGCTTAACATGTTGGATTCTAGGACACTACCCCAGGCTCTACCAGGACATGACATGCTAAGTAATACAGAATATATGCATGTTTTTCTTTCAAAAAATCCAAAAATATCTAAGTTGCAAAACACACCCAGCCATAAGGATCTCAGATATCTCCACTTTTCTGATGAAAAACTGAGATTCACAAAGAATTTAATTTTATTACATATTTCCTCTAGGTCATCAGAGCCCTTTTACTATTTAATAATCAATACTTAATTTTTCTTATAATTTAGAAAAGTATAGCTATGATGTGTACATATAGTCTAACAGTGGCATTTAAGTGGATAAGTCCAATGTACAGCCTCAACCAAACTGTTTCAAGTGTTCCTGGCCTGTGGCTGATCAGAGAGGGCTGATCTTACATTTATCCTCTGTCGTTACCTTGTCCAGTCTCCCGCAAGGAAAATTAGTAGTATCTCTAAGAACAATGATTTACTGTGTACTACTCATACTGTTCTAAGCGCTTTACATAACATCGCATTTAAAGCTCAGAACAGCATGTTGAGATGGGCACTGTTAGTCCCACTTATGAGTGTTGAATCTGAGGCACCGAGAGGTTAAGTCTAGCTAGTAAAGAACAAATCTAGGATCTGAATATCAGCAGAAATCCGACAAAAGCCCTTCCCCTCCTTCTCCTGTGGGGAAGAGGTGGGACAGAAGGCAAATAAATAAATAACCAAATTATATAGTATATCAAAAGGTCGATAAATCCTGCGGAGGGAATAGAGTCTGAGCTTTCAGTGCTGCACTGCACTGTCTCTGAGTGAAGGCAGTGCCAGGGCTGTGTCTGAAGGGTGGAAGAGAAGAGAAATTCTAGGACGAATAAACTAAATAGTGAACTCCATAATCAAAGCGATGCCTATAAACAAAATTTTTTAAGAATACATAAGAAATCCTAGTTCCAAGCATCCTTGAGTAATAAGAATTATATTTACCCTTTTGCCTGAAGCTTTCAAAAACAAAAGCAAAAAGGCAAAATATATGAAACAATGGTTTTCAAGATACTGGATGTCAGACAAAGGAGGAGAGTTATTCCTGAGACACAGAGAATAAACAAGGTGAGCCCTACCTAAGCATTACCTAACTTACTGACTTGAAAGAAACCTCAGGACATGGTGCAGGGAGGGGAAACCGAGGCAGAGGCCCTCTGTGGGTGCCCCTACGGCAGTACTTATGGGGAAATATACAGCTCTAACTGCCTCAAACAGAAAAGGAGAAAGTCCTGAATCAATGACTTCAGCCTTTGCCTTAAGAAACTCAAAAACAAAAAGCAAATTAACCCCCAAAGTAAGCTGAATAAAGAAAATAATAAAGATCGGAGCTGAAATTAACAATATATAAAATGGAATAATAATAATAAAAAAAATCAATGAAACCAAAACCTGGCTCTTTGAGAAGATTAATAAAATTGATAGCTTTCTAGCTAGACTGATCAGGAAAAAAAAGAGAGGAATCAAATTACTGATATCAGGAATGAGAGAAGGAACATCACTAGGGTCTATACATATTTATAGGGTAATAAAGGAATATTTTGAACAACTTTGTGCCAATAAATTCAGCAACTTGGATGAAATGGAAATATTGCTTGAAAAACACAAACTGCCAAAGCTCACTGTGTGTGTGTATATATATATATATATATATATATATATATATATATATAGAGAGAGAGAGAGAGAGAGAGAACGAGAATAGCCCTATTACTACTACAGAAATTGAATTTGTAGTTTAAAACCACTGGAAAACAATAACAAACCTCCAAGCCCAGATGGCTTCACTGATGAATACCATCAAACATTTAAGGAAGAAATAATGTCCAGTTCTATGCAAACCGTTCCAGAAAATTTAAAAGGAAGGAGTACTTTCCAACTCATTACATGGGACCACCATTATCCTGATACAAAAACCAGATGAAGACAATAAAATAAAAATACAGAACGAATATCCCTCATGAGTAGAGATATAAAAATTGTCTTTAAAGATTTTTAGCAAGTCAAAACCAGAAAGATATTAAATGGATAACACATCGTGACTAAGTGAGGACTCGCCCAGACTGCTAGGTTGGTTTAATATTTAAAAATCAATCAGTGTAATGCACCACCAAGCAAACTAAAAAAGAAAAACTGTATTATCAACTAACATTGATTCCTGATAAAAATTATCAGTAAATTAAGAATAGAAGGGAACTTTCTCATCCCAATAAAGGACATCTATTACAACTCTACCACTAACCTCATCCTTAAAGGTAAAAGACTGAACACGTTTCCCTGAAAGTCAAGAATGGGACAAGGATTTCCACTCCCACCATTTCTATTCAACATCATACAGGAGATGCTGGCCAGTTCAGTAAGGCAAAAAAAGGAGAAAAAGGCATCTGGATTTAAAAGCAACAAGTAAACTGTCTTCATTTGTATATGACATATTGTCTATGTAGAAAATCCTACAGAATAGTTTTAAAAGCTACTAGAACTGATAAGTGAATTTAATAACTTTGCAGGATACAAGCAATACACACGATCAATCATATTTCTATATACCTATGCACTAGTGATAATTAGAAATTGAAATAAAATATTTACAATAGCATCAAAAGTATGACAAGTCTAACAAAAAATGTACAAGAATGGACAACGAAACTAGAAGACATTGCTGAAAATTATTAAAGACTACTTAAATAATTGGAGATCATTGTTTATGAGTCAAAAGTCTCAATACTTAAGATAGCGGTTCTCCCCAAACTGATCAATAGATTCAGCATAATCCCTATCAAAATCCCAGCTAGCTTTTTGTAGAAAAATCAAGCTGATTCTAAAATTCATGTGGAACTGCAAAGGACCTGGAATTACAAAAGAAAAACATTTAGTCCTCAAAACAGTTAAAGGACTAACACTACCCAATTTCGAGATCTGTTATGAAGCTACAGGAATCAAGACAGTGTGGGGTTGTCATGAAGACAGGCAAATGCATCAGTAGAAATGGTTAGAGTTTATAAATAGACCCATACACATACAGACAGCTGATTTTTAAAGATGCAAAGGCAATTCAGTGGAGGAAGGGTAACCTTTTAAACAAATGAAGCTGGAGTACACATAAAAGTGAACTTAGATAATATTTCACACAATAGAAATATTCATTTAAAATGTACCATAGACCTGAATGTAAAGTCTAAAACTATTAAACTCCTGGAGCAAAGTATTGATGAAAATTTTTATGACCTTTCATTAGGCAAAGACTTCTTAGCCACAACATCAAAAACATTATAGATAAAAGAACAAATTCATACATTAGACTTCCTGAAAACTAAAAACTGCTAAGAGATTAAAGACAAGCCCAGACTGGCAGAAACTATCTGATAAGCATATATCTTAGCAAACATTTATATCCAGAATATGTAAATAATTCTCAATTCTGAAATGAGAACACCAACAGATATTTGTCCAACAAATATATGGGCAAAAGATGTGAACAGATGCCATCAAAGAAGATACATGAGTGGCAAATAAGTACATGAAAGGATGCTCAGCATCATTATTAATTAGGGGAATACAAATTAAAATAACAATGAGATATCACTACATACCTATTAGAAAGGCTAATTACAAAGATTCAGACTAGCAAATGCTGGTGATGGTATTGAACAACTTTAATTCTCACACACTGCTGGAGAGAATGAAAAATGATACACTCACTTTGAAAAACAGTTTGTTAGTTTCTTAAAAAGTAAAATATATACCTGCCATTGAATTTAGTTATTCCACACAAGACTTGTACACAAATGTTCATAGCAGCTCTATTTTTAATAAAGAATGGAAACAACCCAGATGCCTATTAACAGGAATTGAATTGTGATACATCCATATAATGGAATATTCCCAAGCAATGAAAAAGAATGCAGTAATAATGCCCATAACGAGAAATCTTAAAATGATAATGATGAATGGAAAAAATACAAAAAAAAAGAATATGGACTACAGTCCTGGCCATGTGGCTGTGTTGATTGGAGCATCTGCCTGTACACCAAAAGGTTGCAGGTTCGATCCCTGGTCAGGGCACACACCTAGGTTGCAGGTTTAATCCCAGGTTGGGGTGCATACAGGAGGCAGCCAATTGATCGATGTTTCTCTCGCACATCAATGTCTGTCTGTCTGTCTGTCTGTCTCTCTCTCCCCCCGCCTCCCTCCCTCCCATTTCCTCTAAAAATCAATATATATCCTTGGGTGAGGATTAAAAACAGAATGTGTACCATAAATGATTCCATGTATATGAAGCCCTAGAAAACGCACCTAACCTGTAGTGACAGAAAGCAGCTCAGTGGGGTTGCCTCAGATTGGATGGGTGGAGTGGGGGGCCAGGAGGAAGAGATTACAAAGGAGCACAAGGAAACTTTGGGGGTGATGGACATGTTGATTATCTTGTGGTGATGGCTTCACCAGTGTGCACATAAGTCAAATACAGCGATACTACCTGCACATACTTTAAATGTGCAGTTTATTGTATGTCAGTAATGCCTCAGTAAAGTTGTTTTTAAAAAATAATATAATACGTAAGAAACTAGAGACTGAACTTCTGCTCAAATCTACTGATGTTATTATATTACTTTTACAGACGGGCATAACTAATTGCAAATAAACAAGTCAGTCCAGTACAAAAGCTAAAAAGCATTTAGTTCCTCAAAATAATGTTTAAATGAGTCTGATTCATAGATGATCAACCAATTTTGATCCATGAAGGTAAGGTTTTGCTATCTTTCTTTGCCTTCCTTATGCAAAAATCAAGGTTTCAAGTGTCTTCCGACTTTTGACGTGATCAGTAACTTTGTTTATTATGTGCTCTGATGAGCTATTTTTATATCAAAACAACTGCAACAGTCAGCGTCATAAATGCAGCTCGGGCAGAACTCAGCAGCCACAGCCCATCTCTGCCTCATTTGGCCATGGTGGGGGGCGGGGGAGCAAAGGCGGAGAGGCGCGAGCATCTGAAGGCTCACGAAGTCACAAGTCTGGTGGCTGAGGTCAGCTGTCAACTGGGACCTCAGCTGGGCTACAGCACAACACAAAGCCTCTCCGTGTGGCTGGGCTTCCTCGCAACGTGGTGGCTGACTCCCACAGGCTAACATGCAAGAAAGAGCCAGCCAGAAAGTGTATCACCCCTTCTAACCCAGCCTTTTAAGTCACACAGTGTTATTCTGGCACAATCTGGTCTCTAAAATAACAAAGGAAAGTCCATATTCAAAGAGGGCAGAATTAGAGTCTACCTTTTGATGGGAGAAATACCAAAGAACTTGCAAATGTGCTTTAAAACCACCATACTATTCTGATTGAAAATTCTTCACCATTTCTCTCAAATACATGGCTGGAATCTCTCATGGAAGGAGAACTGCATTGTGACTCTGGGGCACTGGATTCAAATTCTGATACAGATTTGAGACTATTGTGTGGGCGCTAATTTTTCAAGGTAAGACTCGGATAGAGGAAGTCAAAGTGGGACAAGAGAAGACAGAGAGGGAAGGGAGACAGGCTGAACAGTTCAAGTATTTAGCAGAGAAAGGCAGTGAGACAGCAGGCAAAACATAGTGCAGTATTTACACTCCAAAAAGAATGCTTAAAACCACCAATGGCTCAATCCTGTAAAAACAAAGTGGAGAATGGTGGGCAGGCCAGCAGCTACCAAGAAGGAAGTCCTGCAGCAGGTTGCAAGTGGCCTTAGGGCCAGGACTGGGTTTTGGTGCCCCTTTTGTGGGCAGAACTGTGCATCCTCTGGACAGAAACACTCTGCTGTTACTGCATCAAATCATACAGACCCAGCATTGCACGCTTATACGACCAGTTTTCCTACTAAACTAATAAGCTCTTTAAGAGCAGGGACATGTTTAAGTTATTTTTGAATCTTAACACCTTGCATGGTACCTTTGATGCCTGGGACTCAGCACGTGTTTATGAATAAATGGAAATAAACTATTGAACTCAAAGCAGGGATCCAGCCTTCAGGGAATAAAAGTCAAGGGCAGGATATTAGGATAGGATTTAGAACCGAGAAAAATAAAGGCCCAGTTTGTTAAACTGTGTGGTGGACTAGGTCCTAGGAAGACGATCCATACATGTTGAGGCTGTGAGTACAACTGGCCGCAAGACTGACCTGCCTGAGCTCTTAAAAAAGGGTCCCTTAGATTCCCCCGAAGAGCAAGCCTAAAGCCTGGGCTGTAAGCTCACGGGGAGGGAACAAGTGGCAGGAACAGAAAGATCTGCAGCTGTCGCACGTGAAAGAGAGCACCAGGCAGTTTGTGAGATTCTGCTCACAGGAGGGAGATGCCTCTGAACGTGGTGCATCTTGGACAGCATGCCCAGGAATCTCCCACTGTACCATGTGTCTTCACCAGGCCAGACCTCTCTGTGAGCACCTCTATCCGGCTGCCCCAGGCTTCCACAGACATCAGACAGAGCTCATCACCATTCCCAAACCACTGTGTTCCTCCTGCATTTCCTGACTCCATGCAATGAAACCAGCACCCCACGACTCGCCCTGCAGGAACCATGCCTTGTCCGGGATGCCTCACCTCAATCATCCCCAACTTGTGGTCAAGTCCTGGGAGCTCCAACTCCTCATTATCACTCAAAACTTTCTCCTCTGCCAAGAAACCCTTCCCTGACTCTAAAGAGTTGAAATGCCCCTCTCCCATCTTCCCGTGGCACACCGTAATCAGACCATGCCAGATGTGTGCTGCCCACTAGACCGTAAGTAACTTCAGATCCTGGGCTGTGCCTTATTGCTGGTGGTGGAAATCACGTTCTGTCACGGGATCTCCAGGAAATCATTCCCAGAATCCCACGCATGGGGGTTTGTGGCGTGGTAAGATTAGAAGGCTATTCCTGGGTACCCGATGTCTCATTTCTATCTGTCCCACTGTGGAAAACGTCCAGCCTTATCTTCATCATGGCCAAAACAAAGGCCAGTGTCCAAAGATTCTGTGCTGTTGGTCCAGCACCAGCAGTCTCCGTCCCTGCCCAGGTAGCTCACACTGTTCCCGGCTGCAATTCATTGCCGTGCTGTGCACCCAGCTTCCACGTGGAGCCTGTGTTTGGAGTCCACGAGCTGCTGGTCGCACAGCCACTAGGGCCACGCAGCTACTGTGGAGCGAGAACACACAACCAAACAGGGAGCACATGTAACTCAGCGAGTGAGAAAGGGGTTTGTCTTCGTTAGGCTCAGGTTACATTATCTCGGGCTTGGGAAGGAGCAGGTGCTTTTTAAAAAATAACCAATCAACTTCCCAAGCTTTCGTGGGCTTCTGATGGGTCCAGCCCTCAACCAACTCATTTCCTTCTCCCAGGCTAGACTGACGTGATGGCCATCTTGGCTCCTACTGCGCATACGCTTACCTCCCCCATTATTGTTCTATCCCTTCCCACAGTGATCTACAGGAATGGATCAGTGATTCCCTGGGGAGTGTGACAGACTGTAGCTTTGCAGAAAAGCAAGCTTATGCTCCCCAGTTGATTATACTTAATAATGTCTGATTCCCTTTGCTCTCTTTCTTTATTAATATCTAGCTACCTACACTAACATTACTACACTGCCCCGATGACATTATTGTTTAACAAATGTTTGTGGAATAAATGAATAAACAAATTAAATATACCCACAGTCATTGTAAACTGTGCCCTCCTCCCAGCACTGCCTAACTCATTCCCCTTTGTTTCCTCACTGGGGAATCCAACCCGAAACTCTTCAGTTACAGGACAGTGCTCCAACCAACTGAGCCACATTGGCCAGGGCACTCCATAGCCCTTGTTACCTTTAACGTGCTATTAATTAATTTATTTTATTTAGTTATCTCTTTGTCCTTAACAACCCCACCACCACCAAATGTAACTTGCATGACAAAAGTGGGTTTGGACCGTTGGTTTACCCCTGAATCTCAAGCGGGTGGAATAGTGCCCATTAGGCACTTAATAAATACAAGCAAATGACAAGCCTCTGCAGCTCCGCTGGGGCAGACGGCCATGGCATTGTCTAGGCAGTGATCTCCCAGGTTCCCAGGCAATCACGCCTCCCTGAGGGCCGCCCCCTCTCCACGACAGCACCTTTCCTCATTTGGCTGCAAAGCAGCTTGTTTGAGGGCAGCTACTGCTGCAGCAGACCCAGCCGCCAAAGGAAACACTTCCCATCCAACAGCTGGAAAACTCACAGAAAGGTTCCAATCCCCATGTGCTGACCAAAGCAGCCTTTTACAAAGTAGCTGCGGTTATAAACCATTATTTTCAAAGTGCATTTAACAAGGAACTAGTTAGTATGTTTATGAAAATTTAACATTTAAAAAACTTACTTTCAGGAAATACTAAATTGGGCTTATTTTTCTAAGTCAGTGGTAAAGAAAATCACCTTTATCTTTGTAATAACCAAATCAAAATTAGGGGAGATATTATGTTGCTACCTTTATAATAACAAGATCAAGGTTAGTCAGAAAAATTATGTTGTTACCATTTATAAAAAATTCAGATGGAGTTCTTCAAAGGTGACTAAAGTCATTTGTTCATGATCGTCTGCATAAGAATGCTAATGTGTTCAGCACTTACCACATGGCAGACGCTCTGGCTGTGTCATGCTGATTAACTCTCCGTGACTCTGGGACATGGACATGATTAGATCCATCTCAGAGTAGAAGAAACAAACTCAGAGAGGTTAAGTATTTGCTATAACATTTTGCTTCTTAATAAAAAGAAAGATCTGAAATTAATACGGCAAAATGATTAGATTTGACAAAGTTAAATGGTGGGTAAATAGTTCTTGTATCTACTTCTTTGTGAACTTGAGATATTTCATAATAAAGAATAAATCAAATGATAGCAATAATTTCACTAGGTTACAGTGCTAACTGAGGGCAGAGCCCGGATTTAAATTTACATCTGTCTGACACAAAAGTCCATGCTTTTTCCCCACAATACTGTGCTGCCTCTCCTAAATGGAAACTATTACATTTGCTTGAACTGTAACTCATCATTAAATAGTTATTATTAGCAGGAATAATATGATACAATATACTACCTCTTTTTCCCAAATGCCTTTGAGATGGCTCAGTAACACTAGACAAGGAGATTGTGAAAATTATCCCCTATCCCCAAATAGCATCTTAGGCTATAATCCACAAGTTCAGAACTAGCCTCTCTTTGTTACAGTCTAACATAATTAGAAATAAGGAGCATTAAACCCAACAAATGTTATGGACAAAAGAAGAAAACTGGGTAAGCTAAAGCGAGTCAGCGGGTAGGAGGTTACTGCGAGTGAGTGCTGAAAGACGGATGGGAGAGAGTCCTGAGACTCTGAGGACAAAGGTGGGAGAGAAATGATCCCACAAAGAAAGGAGGCAGAGAAAGAGGCAAATGAGGTGGAACCTAGAGATGGAGAAAGACAAGAGTTAAAGGAAATAAAAGAGTATAAAACAAGAAAAATGAGAAGCTAGAGAAAAGAGAGGGACAGAGCAATGGCAGATGAAATGAATGAGATAAAGGAGAAGGCAGATGCAGCCTCCAGTGACTGCACGAACCTCTTCCGCCTCCCGCCACGTGGGCTTCCCCCTCCCTTCCCGACATGAACAGGATCAGCAGCTTGGAGTGATAGATTTTGCAATTGCAGGGTAATGAATTGAAAGCATCAGTGAGCAAACGGACCCCTCGCCATGAAAATTAAGCACTGAGGAATGCAAATGAAACACCGACATGACACAGTACTTAGAAATACGGCATGTGGCACAGAAACACAATGTTGTTGTAGAAACAGCTCCAATTCTGCAGCAAGCCTCCAGACCTCGGGCTGCTGACACAGGCTTTATTTCTTCTCCCCTCCTAGTCCACCGTGCTGTAGACGGGAACCCAACTCCATCGTTACCAGGACAAGCAGGAGGAACCCTTGTGAACATGCCCTGCACCCACACTCACATGTGCCGGCGCCTTCCACCAGAACAACACAGGCAGAGCGGCAGCGGCCCTGACACGCCAGCCCAGCACAAAGGTGCGCGCTGTTCGGAATGACTTTTTCTTCTCCCTTCCAGGGAGTTCATAATTACAAACAATGTCAGAGCCTTTTTAACCCTGCGGCTGTGATCGATTTTTCTTGCAGATTCAGCAGGCTTCTTTTTGTAGATAAACATTTCTTTCTAAAAAGATACAGGTTAAAATGTATGAAGCTCTAAAGGGAGATTTAGTAAAAATATTAGCTTAGATTGCTCAATTAAGCACTTGTTCTTCTTCAAATGGAGATTAGTTGTTTTAAATAGGTATTCTGTAGCCATTTCATCTGTTTATAGAGACGGTTTAAGTTAAGTCCAGTTAGGTGAAACCCTTAACAAATGCCTACATAGGTCAAGGCACTATGGCCTAATCCACACATTATAGTTAGAACATCATCCACATGCTATATGATCTATCAAAGTAAAAGTCTCCTTTACATATATATGCAGTTCCTAAGGAAAAATGACCTGAATGTATTAACAGCAATCACAACTCACCCATTCTGCCATTCTTTCAACCTTCTCCCACTGAGGACCACCAACCGCCAAGCTCCCTCCATGGGTGGGAACTACCTAAGCCGTCCTAGCACTGGAGCCCTTGGTGTCCACCCCCCCGCCAATCCCTTTCCTCACCCCTGCTGCCCCGTCAGCACCACAGTCTCCTTTGGCTGGTCCCACTCCTCTCCAGGACTGACCCAACATCCTGCCTGCATGGGGACTCTGGTGAGCAAGCCCTGAGGGCCGCCTTACTGCCACCACATCAAGAGAGGAGCGGACACTGGTCTCAGACTCAGAAGAGCTGAGTTTGAGTCTCAAGTCCTCTGCTCACTAACTGTGTGACTATGGACAACTTATTTAACCTATTGGAGTGCCTCTATCTTCACCCTTAAAATGGGGAGAGGATCTGCTCTAGCATCTTCACAGGATTACTGTGAGACTCTCTGAACCTCCTCAAAGGAAAAGCTACTTAAGTTCTATAGTGATATATACTTACTTAGAAGTGACCTTTTTACCAGAGCTATAAGATGGTAAACAACGGTCCAATTTTAGAAATTACAGTACACTGGAAAGTCAGCCTGAAATTCTGGAGACAGGGACCCAGTCCTGGCTCTGCTGGATTACCCTAAACAAGTCACTTAACTTCTCCGAGCCTTTGTATGATTTACTGCTTTTACTGACCCTCAGATACAAATAATCTGAGAGTCTAGAGCAGCATCACTCAATTACGCATGTGCTAAATAAGCTTTAAGGAGCGAGCGTGGGGATGGTACTAACACTATAATGTTGCTTATGTGGAAAAATAAGTTTGAGAGATGACAACTCGCTTATAAGTGAACTTTTGGAACAAAATCAATTCATCAGAATTTGGAGACTGAATCACCGCTATAGATTTCCATTACAAATACGTCTTTGGTGAAATCAGCAAATATCTCCCATGCTCTTCTGGAGCTGGTTTCCCATGACCTTTGTGCTGTGACGCTGACTGCGATCTGGGGTACACTCAGGTTCTTAGCTAACCAAACGACCACCATTTCTAGGGTTGGCAGCTGATTTCCCCTTCCACCCCTGGGGTGTGTGTGTGTGTGTGTGTGTGTGTGTGTGTGTGAGGGGTGAGGGAACACAATTGACAGGGACTTTACTTAAAATCTAATATTATATGAAATTATTATATGTCATGAAAGTGTCCTGAATTCTTAGAAAAAGAAATCTGCAATATCACAGACAGTTACATTTTAACCTTTATTTTCTTCCTCACATCATTCTGACATCATCTAAAAAAGGAAAAGGCAGTATATTCCTTCAACAGTTCTAAGAAAGGCAACTGGATAACTAGTACTCTCCAGAACTAAAAAATAGAATAAAATAAAATGAAAAGACTTTCCCCTTAATTGCCCTCCCCAAAGCAGAGAAGTCAAGGACACACGAATCCTGAGTGATGTGTGGTACAGTAATCTTTTGATGATATAAGGCAGCGTGAAGAGACCATGGGACTTTCTTGCCATGGATGTTTGGGTTACATGACAAGAACTTCACTCTGAATGGAGAAGAGCTCAGATGGAGACAGAACCAACAGGCCCAGAAACCTGACATTAAAACCCGACACAGCACGTTCACTGGCTGGGGTTTCAGTATGTGGTTGTTATAATAAAAATAACACAGTCCAAGAAATCACAATCATAAAGACAGGTTACTGTAAGAAATCCCCTCCTATGATGAATTCCTCCTATGATGAAGTAAGCTGTGTACACTGTCAGGAAAGTAGTCTGCAGCTTGTAACATTCTGCTGAACAAAGGCAGCCTCTGTGTGTGTGTGTGTGTGTGTGTGTGTGTGTGTGTGTGTGTGTGTTCACAACACAAGCAGTCCTGAAAGAGGCCCCAGTCCCCGTGTCTCGGCCAGAAGTGCTGTCACTATACTCTACACACAGGGACTGCAATGTGACTCCAACACTGCAGCTTGGAATGCAATGTCTCTCGAGAATAATCTCACAGAATCACAATGTCGCAGTTAGAAAGGACCTTAGAGATAACATGATGTCCAACGGCACCATTTCCCACATGAGTCAAAGCACCAGGACGAGAAACCTCGGAGTCCCGGGAGGCTCTCTGTCGCTCCTCCGGGCACTGCCTCCTGTGTCCAGCAGCTCCTATTCAGGCTAGTCCTCAGAACCACCCCAAGGCCGACAGACCGCACAATGGCTCAGAGTACAGGCATGTGCCACACAGAGATGTTTCATTCAACAACCGACCGCAGACACAGTCCCGTAAGATTATAATGCAGCTAAAAACCCCCAATCACTGAGTGATGTCAGAGCTGTTGTACCGTCCTAGCACAATGCGGTCCTCACATTTGTGGTGATGCTGGCGTAACCACACCTGTGCTGCCAGGCACGTGCAAGTAAGCACACACAATTCTGTACAGTACATACTACTTGACAGTGATAATAAACGATTATGTTACTGGTCTATGTATTCACTATATTATACTTTTAAATTGTTATTTTAGAGTGTACTCTTTCCACTTATTAAAAAATGTTTGCTGTAGCCCTGGCTGGTGTGGCTCAGTGGACTGAGCACGGGCTGGGAACCAAAGGATCGCCGGTTCAATTCCCAGCCATGGCACTTGCCTGGGTTGCAGGCCAGGTTCCCGGTGCGGCGTGTGTGAGAGGCAACCACACATTGATCTCTCTCTCTCTCTCTCTCTCTCTCTCTCTCTCTCTCTCTTCCTCCCTCCTTTCTTCTCTGTCTAAAAATAAATAAATAAAATCTTTTTTTTAAAGTTTGCTGTAAAAGTGTGCTGTGTTACACCTACAGCAGCCTCATACATCTTGTGTTTATATCGCCTTTTGAAGACATCATTTTCTCTTGAGCCTGATTGAATTTTGCATTGTTTTGTACAGTGACCTGCTGTACAGGCTTGTAGCCTAAGAGCATGGGTGATGCTATGTTTGCTGTACGTCTGCTGTACGGCCTGGGTGTGCAGGAGGCTGTACCACCTAGGTGTGTTAAGTGCACCCTGTGATGTTCGCACAACAAAACTGCCTAACGGTGCATTTTTCAAAACACAGCCCTGTCATTAAGCAGGGCATGACTGTAAATGCTTATTAAGCCTAATAAATTATAAGCAGTCTGACTTATTATTAAATATTTTACAAGATTCTTAATGACTGCCTCGCCTTGTGGCTTCTGGATGTGCTGTGACTAATTCACCAGTGCCCTCTGTTCTGTTCATCTCCTCTTCACCCCGGGGATGAGCGAGGGAAATCTGCCCTAGGGTTATGGGGACGGCTGGACGCATGACGCCCAACTTTGGACAGATTAGACTGGCCGCAATTCGTTAGTCACATACACTCGCAGTCCAGGGAGGACAGTGCATGCCACACAGGGTCACATGGGGGTTGTGCCTGTGAACAGAGGGAACAAACAGCAGGGTCTGCGGATGGCAGGCTTTGTAGGAACACGAGGGGGAGGCGACCTCTGGTGCCTGTGGCAGGCTGGGGTTGGCTTGCCTGAACAATTGGCAGGCTGGCAGGGCCCCAAACCCTGCTCCTCAGGGATAAGCAGCTCTGCGCCTGGTCCCTGTGAGGAGGAGAGTTTCTGGCCGGGGTGCCTTATCCGCAGGAGAATGGGGAAGGGAGCTGGCAGTGAAGCTATTCAAGCCCTACCCCCCAGGTTCAGATGTCAAGGCAGCACATACTGTGGAACCCCAATTCCAGGTCTTTACACCACACGTTGTTGTTTAAATTCCCAACAGTATATTCTCATAAACAAAGCTACAAGGGGCACCTTTGAATGTCTATCATTTTAACTATGTCTTGTTATTGTCTAAGGAAAAATTCCTCAACACTGAACTTAAACAGGAGAAAGCAACAATAAAAAAAAACACTGTTCTAAATGTAGGGGCATTGGTGGGGGCTACAGTCCACCCCATACCTGTCAAGTAATATTTGTATTCTAGGCAGAATTTTATATCCCCTTTACTTGAACTAGATGCTGAATCATTATAAACCTAAAATTTCTTACAGAAAATATTCAAACAGTACAAAGTGGTACATAATAAAAAACAGAAGTCTCCATCACCTACACCCAAGCCCTACTACCACACCTCTCCCCAAAAGCAACCAAAAAAGGTTAATGGATATACATGCATATCATTGAAAAAAAAATGTTTTAGTCTAACAAATGGGTGAATACCATACCCTGTGCTGAAAATGCATGGATATCTATTAGGTGGATGCTGTATCAGTTTGCTGGGGCTCATAACAAAATGGTACAGACTGAGGGCTTAATCAACTGTTGGGAACCACCCTGCCTGGTTTCAGAAGCTGTAACCCACGCCAGGGCTAAGGCTGAGGGAGTGACCTTGGACTGTAAGCCACCAAGGAGACAAAAGCTTATCTCCCTGGCAGGAGCGCTGCTTCTTCTCCTCTTTCCATAACTGGCCCCCAATGCTTGGTCAGTTAGCCAATGACAGGTAAGATTCCCCAAGGGGGAACAACCTAAGACAGGCATGATCACGTGGGAGGCCCCCAAGGAAGGACTTTGGGGAGTCCAGCAAAAGGAGGTGATGGACCCTCACCCCTTGGCTTTGACAAAGCCGGAGTCCTCACTCTGTCTGGGAGAAGTCTCCTAATCTCTTGGCTGCCTTACTTCCCTTGCTCCACCTAATCCTGAAACAATGACTGCCTCACTCCCCTTGCTCCACCTAAGCCTGGAACAATGACTGCTTTACTTCCCTTGCTCCACCTAATCCTGAAACAATGACAGGGTGGTGCAGCCCTGTGCTGGAAAGGGCAGGTTCCCTGGGCAATCAGGTCTGAGAAAGAATATGTAAAATCCTGTGAAACCTGCTTTATTTAGAATGCTCTCAATTAAATGATAAGGTTCCAAGCAAGAAGTGAGTTTGTTCCTCAAAGTTTTACAGCTCTTTAGCTATCTGACCCTGACTCAGAATAGGCCCTCAGAGTTCTTTGTTATCTGTTGTTTGATCCTTACTGCCTGACAATGATTAATGAGCTTTATCTGTAATCCTGTGCAAATGAACCCTATAAAAGCCGATTGAGGAACAGGCTCCTGGCCCTTCTCCTTTGAGAGATTGGTGACCTTTCCTCCCCAAGCAGATCATGTCTTGGTAGACTTATTCTCATCCGTGGTGGTCAGGGGTGGGGGGCCCTGCAGATGGAGCCCCCCGCCAATCAACAGATATATTTTTCCACAGTTCTAAAGGCTAGAAGTCCAAGGTCAAGATATCACCAGGTTTGGTTTCTCCTGAGGCCCTTCTACTTGGCTCACAGACAGCAACTTTCTCAATGTGTCCTCACAAGACTTTTCCTCTGGGTGCCTGCCCCCTGCCCCCCGCCCATATCTCTTTCACTTCTGATGTGAACACCAGTCTTACTGGATTAGAGCCCCACCCTTATGACCTCATTTAAATTTAAATGTAATCACCTTTTTAAAGCCTCCAAATATAGTAATATTCTGGAATACTGGAGGTTAGAGCTTCAACGTATGGATTGGGGTAGGGGGTGGGGGGGACACAATTCAGTCTGTAGCAAATGCATTCAATTTTGCTGTTTCCAGCTTTTTACTATTATAACAATGCTGCAATGAACATTATTGTGTGTTTGTAGGGTGAGTATATCCATAGCATACACTCCTAGAATTAGAATTGCCAAGTCAAAAGAATAAATTTTCATATATATTGTCAAATTGTCCTCCAGAAACATTTGTCAAATTTAAACTTCCATTATCGATGTGTGAGAGTAATTTCCCCTCACCAACCACAGCATGTTATCACACTTTCTTCATCTTTGCCGATCTATAACTTAAAAAATGAACTCGTCTTTTAGTCTGCTTCTTTTAATTATCAGTGATATTTTATACAGTATGCAGTTTTTATAATGACTACTGTTCTTTTTCATGCATGCTATTATATTTACAGTGATTAAATGCTTGCATTATATATATATTATTTTAGGGAATTAAAATTGCTTTATTTGAATGTCTTTATTCCAATCTACAGTCGGGTCATTAGAACATTAGTTCCAATACATCTAATCCAATTTTTAAAAGTATAGCCACATATGTTTTGCATAGAGTCAGTTCTAAATAAGTACTTGCTGAATGAAACTGATTGCTGATGGCATCTGTTATCTATCATCAACAGTGATAAAACCAGCTCCTCATTATCAATGCATTGCTGAGTGGTTGTGTATCTCTCAATAACCTGGAATTAATTGGAAAACATTTTCCACTACTAATTCTTCTCCACTTGATATATATGCCTGGCATTTTCAAATTGCATTGAAAAAGAAAGTTTGTTTTTACTTTTCAAACTACCTAAAAATGTTTGGTAAGTAGATCTAATTTTAATGTGGGACGTGTGCAGGCTTAACTTTGCTCACACACTGCTGTCCTTTGGGAGTCTCGGGAAGACATGGCACCAGGACAGCCTCAGGAAGGGAGCTCGTACCAGGATGAGCAGCCAGTGTGAACAAGGACAGATTCAAACGAACAGGCAAGATGCTGGGAAAGGATGAGTATGCTTGCTGTGGAACATAAGATTTCAAAAAGAAAAATTGCCAATATCCAAAATATGGAAAGAAGTCACACGACTCAACATCAAACAAACAATCTGATTAAAAAATGGGCAGAGGGCTTGATCAGACACTTCTCCCAAGAAGACAGACAAATGGCCAACAGATATATGAAAAGATGCTCAACTTCACTGGCTATTAGGGAAATGCAAATGGAAACTACAATGAGACACCACATTACACCTGTTAGAATGGTTACTATCAACAAGACACGTAATAACAAGTGTTGGGGAGGTTATGCAGAAAAAGGAACCCTCATTCCCTGCTGGTGGGAATGTAAACTGGTACAGCCACTATGGAAAACAGTAAGAAGGGCCCTCAAAAATTAAGAATAGAGCTACCATATGACCCAGCAATCCCTTTTCTGGGTATCTATCCAAAAATTTGAAAACATTTATTCACAAAGATACATGCACCCTTATGTTCATTGCAGCATTATTCACAGCGGCCAAGACATGGAGACAATCCTTTGATAGACGGTTGGATAAAGACGATATGGTACCCCAAAAAAAGATGTGGTATGTACACACACACACACACACACACACACACACACACACAATAGAATACTACTCGGCTATAAGAAAAGATGAAATACTGCCATGTGTGACAGCATGAATAGACCTGGAGAATATTATGCCAAGCAAAATAAGTCAGTCAAAAAAAGCTAAAAGCCACATGATTTCACTCATATGTGGGATATATAACTGAAACTCCTAGACACAGACAGAAGTACGGTGGTTACCAGATGGAAGAGGGGAGGGAGGTAGTAAAGGGTAAAGGAGGCCAAATATACAGTGACAGAAGATGATTTGACATTGGGTGGTGGACACTCAATGCAATATACAGATCACGTATCATAGACTTGTACACTTGAAACCTGTATAATCTTATTAACCAGTGTCACCCCATTGAGTTTAATTCTTAAAAAAGAAAAATTGGCAGCAGGACATCGGTATGAGTGTGTTTGTTGGGAGAGGGCCTCCGAGCAAGGGACGGAACCATTTCCATATTTAATAGAACTATCTAGGTTTCCTAAGTGCCTCCTCGTAGCCGCAGAAATATTTATGAACAGATACATTAGTCAATTCTGTTTGCCACATGTAAGTCTAAACGTGCATATTAAGTTTGCCATGTTTCAGGATTTCATCATGTTTTTGGCAAGAGTGTTTACACATAAGGAGACCTTTTGTTAAACCACATAACTCTGATCTTGTTTATGAGCTCTAAAATTAAATTGTCTCACATAAATACTCAGAAGGTAATTTTCATATTAGCCTCAATGGTCCACAGTACCACCACAAAAGATCCAGTCACAATTCATCTGTGACACGGGTGGCCTGTCGGCCCGCTGCGACGTGCTGCTTCGTGGGAGTGCCGTGACCTACGGATTCTCACGCATTTGGAGAGGGAGGGTAGCTGGAGGCGCTTTGGCTGGATCTGTGGTAAAAGCATTTACTATGGAATAAAGGAAATATACTAATGCAGAAGAATGAAGACTATAGTTCAGAGCCTGCAAACTGTCTCCATAAAGTGCTGAACAGTAACTATTTCAGGTTTTGTAGGCGACTACTAAGCTCTTTACAGAAAGAGCTTTTGTGTTGTGTCACAAAAGCAGCCATGGACAATATGTAAACGAATAGGTGTAGCCGTGCTCCGGTAAAACTTTATTTACAAAACACACGTGGCAGGCCAGGCTTGGCCTATGGGCCAGGATTTACCAGCCCTGCTCCAGACTATATACCCCTTCTCTGGTATTTTCTTTTTCGAACATACACAGTTACTAGGTGTCAGGTATTCAGCTTTTTAAAAATTAGGGTATTTAATTCTTAAAACAACTCTACTAGTTTATCTTCCCACTTTATAGAGGAGAAAAGTAAGGCACAGAGAGGCTGAGTAACTTCCCCAGGGTTGTACAATTGGTAAATGGTAGAACTAGAACTTGAACACAGGGCAATCTGACCGCAGAGCCCACAGCTTGCCACCCACTCCTGTTATGTTTTAAACATGCTAAGAGCTCTCAAAAATTCATCTACTCTTCCAAGGACTCCTGAAGCTCTCCAAGGCCACCTTCTACCCAAAGAAGACTTCCTTCGCTGCTATTTGTCTAAGCGCACACCCAGGTTAATTCTAGTTCCACATTGGACTTCCAGCAAGGGCATGCAGGGAGATCCTGAGGGTCTCAAATCCAGCCTGCCACTTGGGGGCCCTCAAATACCTTATTAAGGTTTCTAGAGCCATAGCCAGCATTTTCCCCCGAAGTTTGCCATAAGCCGAGAAGTTACTGTGTCCCCTAAGGAATAATTTGGGACAAAACTGTGCTACTAAAGTATGCTATTTAAGAAACAAGAGAAGACATTAGAAATTCGCCATATTTCATGTAAAATTAATGACTACAGAAATAAAAATTTAGCTCAAAGTTCTCCTATAACACAGCATTATGGGCCATCGGAATGACAGGAGATAATGATCGTCACTGTAAGTAATGGGATGTACTATCACTGGGTGGGAATTTTTCTCCTGTAGGTCTGAGCAAAGTAAACAAACCCTGCCTGCTAGTGTTCTGGCAGGATCAAGGACAGGAGTTCAAATTTAAGTTGCTGCCTCCAGGATTTGATCTGCCCTCCTCATCCCATCATGCTCTCTAGATTTTTCTTTTGATCAAAACTTACCTCTTTTGCCCTAGCTGGTGTTACTCAGTGGAACACCAGCCTGTGAACCAACGGGTCACAGGTTCGATTCCCTGTTAGGGCACATGCCTGGGTTGTGGGCCAGTTCCCCAGTTGGGGGCGTGCAAGAGGCAACCACACATTGATGTTTCTCTCCCTCTCTTTCTCCTTTCCTTCCCCTTTGTCTAAAAATAAATAAAATCTTTAAAACAAAACTTACCTCTTTTGATAGGGCTAAACCACCATCCCATCTAATTAAAGAAGAAAGTAAACTGAACATTCCTTTTTGGAACATGGAAACTTCCTGCGGTTGCCAAAAAGAACTTGAACTGCTTTAAGACTGAGAGTATACATTTGGTCAAATCAGCAATTATAAATTAACGGCTTTGTGCAAGGATTTAGAATGTAAGTCGAATGAGAAAAGAAGTTATTCTCTGAAACAGCCTCTGGCAAAGGGAAGTGGGTGTTTTCACGTCCCATTCACAAAAGCCAAGGGCGAGTCCACAAACGTTCCTACGGCCTTTACTGCGGAGAATAGAAAATCCACTGTTCCTATGTGCTAAAGGGCTTCAGCTTTCATATCCTGGGAGAACAGGGGATGTTTGACTCTGAAAAGGAAGGATAATTTTGTAAGTTTAAAAAGAAAGACATTTCATCATATAAATGTGTCTTGTCACTCATGAGGAGCCTCCACTATGGAACTGTGACTGGGGTCTCTCAGGAGCTCAGTGGTTTTCAATGAACAGCAAAGACACGACAGGACAGAGAAGTAAAAAACATGTGAGGCCTACTAAGTGCCAGGTCCCATGCTGGGAAATTTAACATATTAACATTAAACAACTATCTAATTTAAAGTGTCAGTTTCTATCTTCTAGTTTCGAAGACTGTTGATTATCCTTTAAAAGATTTTCTCGTATTGGTAGGTATGTGTGGTGATGGGTGTTAACCAGACTGACTGTGGTGATCATTTTGCAATGTAGCTGACCCTTGAGCAATGCAGGTTTGAACTGCACAGGTGCAGTTATACACAGACTTTCTTTCAATAAACGTACAATTGGTCCTCCATATCCCTGGGTTTCACATCTGCAGATTCAACCAACTGCAAGCCAGTATTTTCGACTTGTGGTTGAGAAGCCAAGGATGTGGAGGGCCAACTGTATGCATTGCTTTACACCAGTAATTTTCAACCTTTTTCATCTCAACTGTATATACAAATATCGCATCATTACATTGTACACTTGATACTAATATAACGTTATATATCAATTATATTTCAATACAAAAAATAATAAAAGAATATTTTCTTTTGTTTCAATTGCTGTTTGGAAAATTTTAATTTTATTATGAAAATACTTCTTGCTTTTACACTAACACCTTCATCTAAAATAGGCCAAGGAAGACTCACCCGTGAAGCAGTCTCTGTCCTGCTTGAGGTGAAGGATGGTGCCTGCCGACCTGTAGCTGTCCTGAGAGCGACGGAAGCTCTGCAGCATTTTTAGTTACCGAGCCTTCCCTTCCACCTCCCACACCCCATTATAAGTGAATATACTTTTCAATATGAGGACCCGTGTGTGTTCACAAGGGTGATAAATGAGGCATGCCTTTGCCAGCAGCTGGAATACATCCCCTCGAGGAGTCATTTACATCATTAAACACTGGAGCATCTGAACGTGGTGCACTGTGTGACTCACTCCTGCCTCGGAGGTGACTCCAAAGCAGCCTCACACACTTCCTGCAACCACCTGATCAGATCGCTCCTCCGCCAGACCTTCCCATGGTAATCTGGAGCGCTGCTGCAAACACAACCAGCCCTGCCGTCTCACACTGCCTGCCTCACTTTTGCTAAAACTCCTCTTTGACTTAAACTAATTTAGTCTTTTTGTTACATTTTCTGTATGTCCTGGATATTGGCGAGATTAGCTTAGCTGTTTTAAGTTCTAAAATAAAGGCTATGGGGCTCTGAGTATAATCATTTACTGAATTCCTATAAACCCAGTGTCACACTGTTTGCTATATTTAGATAATTTATATCTCTCTGCATGGATAATTCAAATTTCCTTGTGTAATCTCCATAACAACCCAGTGAGGAAAATATCACTATCCCCATTTTACATAAGAGGAAGTGAAGCCTCAGAAGTTAGAAATGGATAAGGACAGTGATAATGATTCAAATCCAATTACTGATTTCCGAAACCTACTGTTCTTAACCTCCAGGCAATACCACCCATAGAAGTTCTCTTTATCTGGAGGGGTTAACATAAAACCACACATAATTAAATCCTCAGAAATTATCTTCAACTATATTTTTTAAATCATTTTTGTAAGGATAAATTTAGATCAACTGGTTCTTAAATCATTTTGGTTGTGGATGCCACAGAGAATTTGACGATGCTGTGGGCCCTCCCTGCAGGAAAAAAGCAGGCACCACACACGCAGCCCAGCCGTCTGGATGGCTGCCGCTTGAAGGGTGTCTCCACTAACAAGTCCACTCCTTCTCAGCCGCAGGCTAATGTTACCTACCAGGTCGTCTCTGCAGTTACTACCAACAAGCCCTCCCATTCTTTGCCTTTATTTTCTATTGGAGTGAAATGTACCATTTCCATCCCTCCACTCTGGCCATGGCACACAGAAATGACTCAGATGGACTTTTCACATGGATAAATCCCCCTGTCTTCAACAATGATGTTAAAGATTGTGTGACCTTTCTACCCCATCAGCCTTAGCAATGTAGTGTTATTTTACTACTGTCAGTACATTTTCCCTATTAAAATAGACTTGACTTGTATTTTAAAGATCTATTTATTTATTTTTAGAGAGGGGGTAGGGAAGGTGAAAGACAGGGAGAGAAACACTGATGTGTGAGAGACACATTGATTGGCTGCCTCTCACATACCTTTACCTGGAGACTTGGCCCGCAGCCCAGGCATGTGCCCTGACTGGGAATCGAACCAGCAACATTTGGGTTCATGGGTCAGTGCTCAATCCAATGACCACACCAGCCAGGGCTGGCTTGTATTTTAAAACACACATAATAATGAGGCACAATTCATTTTCCTACCATGAAACCATTCAGAGAGAAAGGACTTAACTGTAGGGTATAAGAAAAATACTTAGGAGAAGCTAGATATAAAAGGTAATCTAGAATCACATGGAGGTTAAGGGCCCAAGCTTTGGAGTAAGGCGGGTAAGTAAGATGGTGTAGGTTTGAGTCTGGGTTCTGCCACTTACTTCCCAGGTGACCTTGAGCCATTTACTTAATCTCTCTGACTTTCTTAATCTGTGAAATGGGGATAACATTACACATACTGCATGGTTCAAGTTAATATTAAGATTATGTGTTGAAATTAGATGAGAAGCACAGAGTTTGGAACAGAGTAGGCACTGGATAATGGGTGGAATTATTATATTATTCTTAGTAATTGTCAACAGACTGGTTATCTGGCATGGTTATAAAGATGGTATATTCTGGTCAATAGACAGTATATCGATATATCTATACTGTGACTATATAGATATAGATATATCGCTGTTAAAAGTAACATGTAGAGCCCTGGCGTATGTGGCTCAGTTGGCTGGAGCATTGTCCCATGGACCCAAAGGTCATGGGTTCAATTCCCAGTCAGAGCACATGCCCAGGTTGTAGGTTTGATCCCCAGTTGGACTGATGTTTGCTTCTCTCTGCCCCTTTCTCTTTCTCTAAAAGCAATGAAAACATGTCCTTGGGTGAGGATTTTTTAAAAAGTAATATGAACAATTAAACTATAGACTTTTTGCCTATACACAAGAGAAAATTTAATCAATTGCAGTGCTGATTTTTAAGAAATTAGATCATATAAATGCTTAAAGGTGAAATCGTATAACTTATTCTATCTTTAATCATTTGGAAGGATCCTTTGGGCTCAAGATTACACTAATAAATATTAATCATCATTATTATATCATAAGTATGGAAAAATACAGAGTATTTTTTAAGTATGGAAAAATACAGAGTAAGAGAGGTTTCTAAGTGATAAAATATCATTTATTCTTTTATTACAGAATATTCCATGATGTATCTGTTTATTAAGGAGTCATCTGGATGATATATTTTTAAAAGATATTGAGAATAAAGTGGTTACTCAATGAATGCTTATTAAAGGCCAAACTGAAAACCATAGATGCCAGACCTTTAAGTATTCTCTCTGATGATGTCTCACAAGTCTCTAGCAGGACAAAGATGGTATGTCTACTTTATGTTTGAAGCAACTGTGTGTTAGAAAGCTTAATTCGCCACTGTATACATTTAGTAAGTTGTGTAAAGTAACTAGTAATTAGTACATCAGCATTCCAATCTTGGCCTGACTTCAAAACCCATGTTGTTTTTAATCATATTCTGCTGACTGCCAAATTTTACAATAAAAAATATGTAATTTTCAAACCAGTCAGGAACTCTGCTTATAAAATGTCTTCCTTTCTCCATTTTCAATCTTACAACCCAGGGATGGGGTTTACAGAGTAAATATACGGAATGTTCTGACTCTTAATTTCAAAAATCAAAAATATGGAAGGTAAAAATGCAATATAACTTTGATCTGAGACAACAATTCCATTAAAAAATATAGCACCCTTTTCCCAGCATATTATGTTGGTTCATATGAATGAGCTGCATCCCAAACTAATTAGGACACCGGTTGCAAGCATAAGTTGGCAATTGATTACTTACTAATTTGAATGAAGCAGTGCAAAGGGCACATGCAAATTGTATGCATAAATCAAGAGAATTTCTCCAACTTTAATGAATCATATCTTTTAGGAGATAAGCCACAGTGAAAAGTTAGTTTATATGCCAATTGAGGAAGCTGTAATCAAACAATTTGCCTGTGCCTGGAGTAAAATTTAATCGATCTAGGATCATTTCCTTTTTATCTGTGAAAAAAAATTTAGTAACTTATTTATGTAATTATTACCAATAACTTTTTTAAATAAAAAGTATTAGAACCCAAAGACTAGGGTAGAAATTCAGCATGGCAGGCAACCTAACATGGACTAAGAATTCAGGCACTTGCACAGGTGTTGCTAAATGAGAAACAGGTATCAGCTTAGCCCTTGAAATGTCACCTGTATAGCCCTGCAGGGGCAATGCAAGACAAAGACTTCAGGGTTTGCTAAGTCTCCCAAAACACAGAGAATGAAGAAACAGCAAATTTCATTGATTTTATCACCTCGATACCCCAACTTCTCAAAACAGCTGAGATTAGTTGTACTAATTATCTGCCTTAATTTTTCTATTAAAACAAACTGTTATCAAGAGTCAGAAGCATAAGTACAAAAGGAAGCACAATGGTAAAGGTAAAATAATGCAGAATTAAGGTTGAATTGAAAAAGCCACCCCCCACAAAAGCATCCAGATGCCTTGTTTTATTCATGGGACTGTACCAGAAAGCACTGACAGAAAAGAACCAGTGAGCCCTGGCTGCTGTGGCTTAGTTGGTTGGAGCGTTGTGTGATAAACCAAAAGGTCACAGGTTCGATTCTTGGTCAGAGCACATGGCTAGGTTAAGGGTTCAATGCCCGGTTGGACATCAGTGTTTATCTCGCTCTCTTTCCATCCCTTTACCTCTCTATAAAATCAATTTAAAAAACAAAACAGGAAATCTCAATGGAAGCCAAAGATTTCTCTGGAAGTCAGCTCTGTTTCTTGAGCGTAGCTTTATCAGGCAACCCAATAAAGAAGTTCAGGAACCATATTTTCACCATTTGATAATTCACACACATGCTCAAAGCTCAAATGAGTGTATTAATGGAAACCAAATCACAGCACCCCACCTCTGAACCAAACGGGGCAATGAAGACGTGAGAGGGATAGGTTTCCACGTAGTGTCAGAATCCAACAGCGCAGGAAGAGGTGATTCCATCTCAAGGCACCTCCATTCATGGCTGCTTGGGATTCACTTATTTCCTTAATCTTCCTTTTAAACTTACATAGGTAATAAAGAATGTTTTGAAAATAAAGAAAAATCATTACCCATATCCCTGCCACCTTAAAATGATAATATTACAAACACAGAGTCCAGCAGAAGTTAACACCCACTTGAGTGTGGTTGGTGGGGTAATAATATGGGTACAATAACTTATAGTTCTAGTTTGACCATTTCACCTAAAGTGTCATGTGGTGTGCTTGAGTGTAATATTGTTATGTTACAGAGTTACATGCTTATGATTTTGTAATTTAAAAAAGGCATTATTTGTGCCGAACTCTGTATTATTTGTAATATTCCCACTTAGTCTTGTTTTTTCATGCATACAAAATCCTCTATTTTACATCAGTAGGAACATACAGAATGAGGCAAAAGGTTTACAGTTGTGAGCACATGAAACACAGTTTATTCTTGTATTATTAGTAATTACTGTATTATGTCCTCTACAAACAACCGTAATCCTACTTTTGCCTCGCCCTGTATTGTATGCACCTTCCTTTTTTTCTACCTAAAATGTTTCTTGGAAATGCTTTCATAGTGGTATTTAGAGGTGACTCATTCTTTTTTAATGTATTTACCCTATAGAATACCAAATAACTCGTTTGCAATTCTTTGTTATTACAAATAATGCCACAGCAAGCATTCCGGTACTTATATCTTTATGCAGCTACACAAGTATATTGATGGGATAAATTCCTAGAAGTAAATCTTCTTTAGCTCATGTTTTCAGTAGTGAAAGTCACAGTGTCTACTGAATTTTTCAGCCTAAATATTTCACATTGAATACTGCACACAGCAAACATGTTCCATGTTCTACATAACCTCCAAAATTAAAATTTTTAGTGGTTTATAGTTTTTATTAATTAAGGGGGTATATTCAATCTTTCCTCTCATGTTAGGCAGTTCAAAATTATTGAACAAAATAATTATTTTTCTCAATAAAAAATGCGAGGTCCACCTCCTACACTGTGTCTTGCCTGGGCCCCCACTCTGATCCTCCTCTCACCGCACTCCTCTTTACATAAAGGCATCGCCTCTCTGTGCCCTGACCGGATGGCTCAGTTGGTTGGAGCATCGTCCTGTACACCAAAAGGCTGCAGGTTCAATTCCTGGTCAGGGCACCTACCGAGGTTGTAGGTTTGATCCCCGGTCGGGACACATACAGGAGGCAGCCATTTGATGTTTCTCTCTCACATCGATGTTTCCCTCTCTCCCTCCCCCACTTCCCACTTTCCTCTCTCTAAAATCAAAAACATATTCTTGGGTGAGGATTAAAAAAAGCAAAGGGCATCCCCACTCTAGAACATGCTCCAGGTCCCTGTGACCCTGGGATTCCTTACTTAAACGGCATTATATATGCTGCAACGTGGATGGACCTTGAAAACATTATGCTTAGTGAAATAAACAATTGTTTGGGGGTTATTTTAAAATTTCTCAAACAGGCTATCATCTTCAGAAAGTTTAACTTTTAATCTAACTCTAAGCATCTGGGTTTTCCATGTTGCTTAAGCAGCTCCCTCCATCACTCCCACATTCCACCCTGCCACATCATAGAAATATTCTCCCCTAGCTTTATTTGCTACATTTAGATCTTCAGTCTGTTCCATGTAAGTGTTTGTATACAGATAGCAAAAGGACGCAGACCAAATTGTTAGTACTGATTATCCAATGCCTTTCCTCTAATTTGAATATATATGTATTATTTCATAAAGAAAGAAACAACAAATTCTCTAGCTCTAAAAAAAAAGGAAAGGAAAAAACAGTAAATATAAAACATTGCCATCTTCAACGCCAAGCTGAGAAAAGGAATAAAATAAAAAAAATTCATTTGGTAGTATTCAAATGTACTCAGCAAAAGCCAAACATCAACCCAGATTCTAAATAACCTCTCTTTATAAACTTTAGAACAAAAAAAAAAATTCCCCTTAAACAGTTTACCCAGATGGAAGAGTAAATAAACCCATATTCCATCAGGATAAAATGAACCTGCAGTTCACCTGAAGGTCAAGCTTAGGCTAATTAGTAAAAGGGGCCAGACCAGAGGATACCCAACCCAGAGGAAAAAAGCAGCACGTGACTGGGCAAGCAGATGGCCTCTTGCAATTTAATGAACAGACACTTTTTGATTGGGATGAATAGTCCAACTAGGTAGGGGAGGTCTGTAGCTTAAGCTCTTCCCTTGAGAGCCCTGGATGGCTGGACTCCCGTGATTTGTTCAGGTTATAGCCCTTCTCCTCCCAGAAGTGGCTTCCATAATTCTCAAAAAGCCTAATGTTTATATCGAGTAAGCACAGACCAGCGGTCCACACTCCTTTAAGACTGCATGCTAACCAGCTCTTTACTTCCAGCCTCAAATAAGCAGACTAGAAGAGGAAAAACACTTTTTTATCCTCCAAAGATCCCATGTAAAAAGCAAAATAGATTGGCAGGAACCAAACCTTACTGAAATCATTTTTTACATATACCTTAAGCCAATGTTAGTGAATATTTGTTGACAGCCATTTGAAAGTAGAATCAGGCCTCAGGACAGGGCCCAAGGGTGGAAGGGGCAAACTAAGTAAAGAGAAACAGGAAGGAGCCAAAAGCATGCTTCTGTGTATTTCTCAATTTTGCTTAGAACGAGCAAATCCTGTACCACTCACAATCAGCTCTACAGGGCCTTCCCTAGTGTGAACTGTCCACGCAAATCAAAAAGTGTCTGAGGATTACATTGCAAGTGGCCACCATGCAAGACAGAAAGAGATCCCAAAGAAAACCACGGACATTTCTGACAAGGTCTAAGTAGAATGTGTACATCTTCAAGTATTTTCTTTTTCATATAAACATCTATAAAAACAAGGTGAAGAAACAGATGTGACCCAGCTTTGAATTTTTCAAGGAGTTGCAGCTCAAAAAATACTTAACTAAAAACTGGTGGTTTTTAATGTCAGTTTGAAATCACTGCTATTATCTCTTGGGGTTTATTTTTATTTTATGTTATCCTTTGTAGCTAAATATATATATATTTATTTCTCTGTATTAATCCTCTTACCAGCCAGAGTTTTCTAATTACTATTTCTCCCAGATTCAGTACCCTCTTTGTTAGCAGACAGTTATCTTGCATTTAATTGAAGATTTATGGCCCTGGCTGGTGTGGCTCGGTGGATTGAGTGCCAGCCTGGGAACCAAAGAGCTGCCTGTTCAGTTCCCAGGCAGGGCATAAGCCTGGGTTATGGGCCAGGTCCCCAGTATGGGGAGCACAAGAGGCAACCACACATTGATGTTTCTCTCCCTCTCTTCTCCCTCCCTTCCCCTCTCTCTAAAAATAAATAAAATCTTTTTTTAAAAAAATAAATAAATTGAAGATTTATAGAGCGAGGTGAAAAGGATATGGGGGGATAAGTGGTGATGGAAGGAGACTTGCTTCAGGGTGGTGAACATATAATACAGTGTACAGATGAGTTTTGTGAAATTGTGCACCTGAAACCTGTATGATTTTGTTAATCAATGTCACCCCAATAAATTCAATAAAAAAGAAAAAAATTTACAATTTAAGACATTTTCCCCCAAATAACTTCACAAATATGTTAAACAGGAAAAGGAAGTTGGAATTAAGAATTGGAGGCTATAAGAATTTTTTTGTTTCTAGAGGATTGGCTGTGACTGCCAACAATTTCGTGGTTTTAGCTGCTTTCCAAAGGAGGAATGTGATAATAGCTCCTGGGTGAAATAATTTTGGCTGGACTTGATTAAATCTAAGCTTAAAACTTACGGAGAACAGCTTGGACTGCATTTAAAAAAAACAGCTACGCATTTTATCTTGCTGTGGCCTTGCCAGACGCAGGGCCTTTGGGGATTCTGGCACTAGATTAGACACTAACAAAGCTAGCTATAATGCCGTGGGTAACATGAGTTACATAACTCCAATCAACACTAATGAGTGTGTGTCTCATAAAACCTTGCAGGTGTAATTTTGGAAAGAAATCCTAAATGATTCTAAGGTTCTTTCTTTTCACAAAGGGCTATTTCATTAAGCTCCCAGAAAGCAATCAGTCCAAAAGAGGATGGGTGATAAACACTGGACATGTTCAGCTGGCATTTTTAGTTGCACTCTGTCTTTTTCTTTTGGTAAATGAAGCATTTTGCACTCCACAGAAATGCATCTAGATTTTGCATCCAGTATCTTAAGCTGTGTTCTTAACACCATAATTTGGTGACTTCAGGACATAGGATCTTAATACCACTGATGTAATTCTAGAATACTTAAAAAAAACCAACGATATGTTGGTGAACCTCTGTAGTCTCCATTTTCCAAATGTGAATACAAATAATATTAAATATTAAAAACTGCTCCATGGGTTTCTGGTTCCAGGACAAGATGGCATAACCATACTTCTCCCTATTCCTCCTGCTAAGCACAGCTAAAATCATTGAAATCATACATGACACACACATAAGACGACTCTGGGTGTTTTTCAAGTGCTGAAAGAAACAAAATAATTCTATCTCCACTGTAAATATCATTCAAGAATGAAGGAGAAACCAGACGTTCTCAGAAGAAAGAAAGGTAAGAGAATTTGTTGCCAACAGACCTTCCCTAAAAGAACGGCTAAAAAACATTCTTGAATTAGAGAGGAAATGATAAAAGAAGGAATCTTGAAACACCAAAAAGAAAGAACAAAAAGAGTAAGAAGTTAGGTAAATACAATATATTTGCTTGATGGTTGAAGCAAAAAAAAATAACATTATTTGATGTGATTCTTAATGTATGCAGAAAAATATTTAAGACAATTACATTATAAATCAGGGCGAGGGAGTAAAGGGGCCCAAAAAGAGGTAAGATTTCCATACTTTGTTCAGACTGGTAAATGTCAAACCAATAATGTTTACTGACTTTAGAGAGAGAGGAAGGGAGGGAGAGGGAGGAAGGGAGAGAGAGAGAAAGAGGAACAACTATGTAAGACAGAAACATCAATCATATGTGATGTGTCCTGACTAAGAATACAACCTTTTTTGGTGTACAGGAGGACGGTCCAGCCAACCAAGACACCTAGCCAGGGCTCAGGTCCTCTTTTTATCTTTAATTATTTCCATGATCCAGTTCATGTCCAGATTGTACTCTGGCAGCCGGAATGGCTAATAAAGCCACTCAGCACCTAACACACCTAAGAAGATGTTGGCTTGCAGGAGGAACGTAAAAGGACTAGACACCGAGCATATGAAGGTGCCGGCATGGGCAGCTCTACCACCTGACTTTATTTACACTTTACCTTGAGAGTCAAAATATGCCTCCCAAAGCGCTCGATGTTTACAACCCCATATTACTCATCGAGCAAAGCCGTATTACTGTTTAATAAATCAAAAGCCAATTAGGAAAACTAACACATGGACAGCCAGACAAACCCAGAGAGGCAGGCTAGGAAGCCAAGAAACAAATCAAATACATATGGATGTTTTGCATATGAAAACAATATTATCTGAAATTAGTTGGTAAAAGATGGACTAGTCAATAAATTGTGTTGTAACAAGTAGATAGCAACCTGGAACAAATGAATTTCAGACCCACACTCTTCGAATTCTAAATAGATCAAAGACTTAAATGTGAAAACAAAGCAATAAAAGTGCTAGAAGAAAATAAAATTTTCTTTTATAAGTTTGAAGCAAAGAAGGCTTTTATAACCATGATATAAAATGAAGAAATCATAGAAGAAACAGTTGACAAAATCAACTACATAAAAATCAAAAACATCTGCATAGCAAAATAAACCAAAAAGAAATTCCACACCCTCCCCCAAAAAATTGAGTAAAAAATATTCACAGAAAACAAAAAAAATTAGATCAATATCCTATTTTAAATGTATATGGTTAATTATGGTTGCATTAATAGCAATAAAAGCTTGAAAACAACCTAAATATACATCAGTATGAAGCTGATTATTGAATATTATGATTTAATACATTTTACATAATAGAATATTATGCAGAGAAAGCTCTTCAACAACATGGAAAGATATCTAGGTATGACATTAGTTTTTCTAAGTGAAAACAGTATATAGTATGCTATCTTTTGACTAAAGGGGATAAAAAAAGAAAATATATTTGATTTGCTTATATATGCACAAGGAAATTCTGGAATAATACATAATAAACCACTTATACTGGTTATACAGAAGTTGAACAGTGAGTAGAAGTTAGTAAATAAAAACTTTTCATTTTAGAGCTATTTTTTGAAACTTTCAAAAATGTATCTGTTAAAAAAAGAAGACCATGTGAAAACACAGGGAGAAGACAGCCATGTACAAGCCAAGGAGAGAGTCCTCAGAAGGGACCAAACTTGCTGACACCTTGATCTTGGACTTCCAGCCTCCAGACCATGAGACAATAAACTTCTGTTGTTGAAACCAAAAAATAAAAATCATCTGTTAAAAAAGTTGGGTTAAAACCAACTTTTAAGGAGATAAGTAAAAGATTATTTTATTCATTTTAACCCCTATTAAAAGGCATCCCAAGCAATTTTTTTAGACGGGAAATATTCTGCTGACACTAATCAGAGGCCGGGAGCTTTCAGATGTTACAAAGAGCCCCTGGGTCAAAACGCTGAAAGCTGACTTCCCGTTCAATGGTCTAAGAAATTAGTTAAATGTTACTTTAAGATAGGAATGATGATCAAATCTTTTAGCAAATTTTGAAGAATCTAATAAAATTCTGAGATCTAGAAATGCCACAGTATTTTAAAGGGACATAAAATGTAAGAAAATGGTATCAATGAAAGCAGGCAATTGGCAGAGAAGGGAAAGGGCTTTGCTGTAGGAAGGTGACTCGCAGGAAACACCTAATGTCTACAGTTTATCACCGCATAACAACGCTCGAAAGACTCCAGCAGCTGCTTGTCTGTGCTCACATGTCCTGTGGGTGTGCTGTGTGTGTTTATTTCTTCAACTCACTTACTTACTTATGTGTTCATTTATTTCATTCGTTCATTTGTTCCAGGCTGGCAACTTTCCCTTTCACTTCAAGCAAAACAAATTTACAAGTAGAAGGGAATTATATTCTCAAAATTCACAGACCTAAAGAAATAAAAATCAGTTTTAAAGAACAGTTCTCTACAGAATATTAACCTAAATAATAAGATGTATGCAATTTTTTTAGTACAAACATGTACAGAGCTTTCTCTGCATAATATTCTATTATGTAAAATTTATTAAATCATAATATTCAATAATCAGCCTCATACTGATATATATTTAGGTTGTTTTCAAGCCTTTATTGCTATTAACAATGCAACCACGATTAACCATATACATTTAAAAATAGGATATTGATCTAATTTTTTTTTTGTTTTCTGTGAATATTTTTTACTCATGTACAAATTTTTTGTACAAACATGTACAGCATATTTGCAGTATTGGTAAGGGATTATGAAAATCAAAAGTGATCATTGCTAAGACACTGACTATTAAACCCAGAGAAATTATAAATACACACACTTTCATAGACTTGTCATTTCTGTCCATGTTTTAGTTATAAATTATTTATATCTTAACTATGGGAACACTATACAATTTTTCTTTTATTTTATTTTAATTGTTGTTCAAGTACAATTTTCTATCTTTTATTCCCATCCCACAATTCTTCTTAATTTAAGTATTTTTCCTTGGGAGAAAGGAAAGGAGGAAAATTTATAATGAATAATATACACTAGATAGAACTCTAATGATATAAAACTGGAGTTGAAGTATTCGTTATGGGAAGCAAATTTTAGCCTGCTCTTGTCTGCTACAAACTGGTGTGCCTATTAAATGTTTGTTAATATGCTTTGTCTTTTATTTTCCATAATCCAAGCTGGGGTTTGACGGTTCTCCTCCATACCCCAAAGCACTCTGTATGCAGCACCTTATTCTGTTGTTCTGGAAACCTACTGACGTCTCCACGTCACCTTGTGCAATACATGGGTTTCCAGGGATCAGGAGACCCCATGTGTTTTGCTCAGTGCAGTGGTCACAGAACCTAGCAGAGTGCTAGGCTCAGGGGTGCTTACCAAACATTGTTTATTTAACTAAACATCACAATAATTAGGCTTTATAGCACACATTTTATAAATTAATGACCTTTTAAATATTCAACTTTTTCATTTAGGCCCAAGTTATTTAATTTTTATGTATACTATCACTTTTAAGAAGCAATGACAAATTTATAAAACTGAATAAGCATAAGAGAAATTGAACCTTGAGAGTTTCACTATAAAACTGCAAGGTTCATTTTCTTTGTATTTACACAAGTAATAGCATCTTTTTACAGCATCTTTGTCTCCATGGAACTCTGTGGAAAGTATTCCAGACTATTTGGTTGTTTAGTCTGTTTTATGATTTTTCTTTATAATTCAAATATTTAATGAATCCTTTAGACGCCGAAGGCCCTAACTTTGTGTTCAGAGAGTGTTGAATGCTAGCGGGAGTGAGAAATCTCACTGCAGGCTCCTACGGGATCCTGCTGCAGCTGCCCTGCTTTATCTGGACAACAGGTGGCAGCACGGTCCAGGGAAATAGCTCCAGAACCCAGGGACTTTTTCCACGGAGAGCGACAGAACTGCCCAAGAACTGCCGTGCTGTGGAATACAGGTAAACAAAAATCCGTGCAATCCAGTGCTTCTAGCCAAACTGTATTTCCAAAGCATTACAGGTCATTGTATGGTTTCAACCATTTTACAACTAGATCCAGTGTCACCACTGTTACTAATTACCACCTGCTTGTTAATTCACAAGGATAACACAACACAAACTAGCACGGTTCCTGCCAAGCCAGAAAGGAAAGAGGAAAGGACCAACGGGAACTTGAGAAAGAAGTTGAAAATTGCTTGAGTAATCTGAAGCATCTCTCATAGGGGTATTTGATAACCTTTCAATATAATAAGCATGATTATTATATGATATATTTTTACTGTGCATAATACTAATGCTTCATATACAACTATATTATTAATATAGATGCTAAAAATAATACAATCTAACTACAAAAACTAGTGATTTTAAAGTTGATTAATTTACTCATTCTTTGTACAAATAAATGCTTCAGTAAAAATAAAAGAATGTAACCGATGGCATGTGTACTTCTGTTCAGAGTGACATTCAACATCTTGACATACATTTTTAAAAGATTTTATTTATTTATTTATTTTTAGACAGAGGGGAAAGGAAGAGAGAAAGACAGGGAGAGAAACATCCATGTGTGGTTGCCTCTTGTGCGCCCCCAACTGGGGACCTGGACCACAACCCAGGCATGTGCCCTGACTGGGAATCGAACTGGTGACCCTTTGGTTCTCAGGCCAGTGCTCAATCCACTGAGCCACATCAGCCAGGAAAACATCTTGACATATTTTATTACCTCTGTAAGCTGTTCTTAGCATGTAATCCTTTCATAAGCTCATAAAATTAGGATAAAATGTTGGGCAAGTTAGAGTTAAAAATAATTACTTTGTGTTTATTTTGTTTGGTTAAATTTAGTCATTAGCAGAATGCATTTACTTGTATGTTTTTCTAATTTTATTTTATTGTTATTTTGCCACACGTACCTATGCAAACTGTTAATTAATGGTACCTTTGATTCTAAAAATCTATGAGGTTCTGACATGCTATTTAAGGGGTTATTATTTTAAACTTCAGTTTCCACACAGTTTCCTAGTAGACTGAGAAATCGGTTGCTATTTAAACACAAAATTAAACTGACTGTATGTGTTTACAAATAATGGACTTGAGACTTGTTTAAAACTCTGTAGGGGAGTAACCACTAAGCTTAGAAATGTGTAGAGTATGAGTCAGATTATGAACTTGAACTTCAGGTGAAACTTGGAGAATTTGTGGCACATCATTTTCTTGTGCACGGTCCCAGCTGAGACTCACTGTTGTCTGTGGCAGCACAGCACTGGGAAAAGTGGAATCACAGTATCACCCCAGATCTACTAAATAATCCACTGAGTCGGTGAGCCCCGGACCAGGGGTTAGATCTTTCCACACCCCAGCTGTATGCGCACAGTCTAGACATTTGTTCAATGTCAAAGTAAAGACGACGATGACATTGGCTTGGTCTCCTAAGAAATGGAAAAAAGGAAATTTAACAGATAAAGAACTAAATTTGGTAACTATGTTTTAAAGATAATTTCTAAAAATAAGTGCTTTTAATTTTAAAAAGAAATGAATAGTACGATCAAAGTACTTTGCTGGGTTCAAGGAATACTAACATGAATAAGTCAAGAGATGGAAATCCTAACAGAGCCCTTCCTTGGTGGCGGGGAAGGTTTCACAAGGAAGATAACACAAACTGGCTTGAATGATGCTGAGGATTCAACCAAAATAATAAGGCCATTAAAGGCAATAGTCAGAGCAAAGATAAGGAAGTTGAACAGAATATGACGAGAGAAATGGTGCCTCAGCGTTGGTGCCCACATACAAGGGGAAATGGCTATGGGTCAGAAGGACCCAATGGCATGGTAAGGGTGTGCACCTTATATTCTGAGCATACAGCAAGCAGCAAAGGTTTATGAATATGTGATTACATCATCAGATGCATGTTAAGACTCTAGGGGCAAACTGAAAAATACATAAGACAAAGAGGCATAGGAGGCAAGAAGATCATTTAAGAAGCTATTGCATGAAAGACAAATAGTCCTGAATTGGAACAGAAAATCTGAGCTATCTCAGATGATGATTCCAAAGGATCAGTGTTTTAAATGACCAATTCCTGGTCCCTTACACTGGCACTAAAATTTCTGCTTAGTCATGACAGTGGGAGGCAAAAAAAAGGAAGTTAATAAAGCAAAACAATTATTCTATTATAATAATTCCATAATAATAATTCATTCTTAATAAAATTAAAATGGAGGCAGGCAAATCGGATTTGGTTGTGTAAATGTGGAAGCATTGGTGGACTATCCAGGTTGGATGTTCATACAAGTTGAAAATTAAGACTTGGGCTTGGTAGCCTTGGCTGGCATGGCTCAGTGAGTTGGGCACATCCCACAAATTGAAAGGTCACAGGTTCAGTTCCCATTCAGGGCACATGTCTAGGTCGAGGGTTCAGTTCCTGGTCAGTGGCAGGTAGCCAATCAATGTTTCTCACATTGATGTTTCTCTCCCTATCCTCCCACTTCCCTTCCCCTCCCTAAAAACTCTCAAAGAATGTCCCCAGGAGAGGATAAAAAAATTTAAAAAAAAAAGACCTGGGCTTGGTAGATGTAATATTGTGCTGTAATAAGAAATATATATTTCGCCTTCATCCCTGGTTCCTAACACAGGGAGTCTGTGGAATCCAGGTCCAGGCCCCCTCTGGGTAGTTAACGTCAGAACTGAATTGAATTGCAGGACACCCTGTTGGTGTCTGCAGAGAACTGGAGAAGTGCTTGCTAAAGAAAACTCACCTATTTGATGTCAAAAGTGCTATGAGCAGAGAAATAACTTTTCCTCTAGGACACAGGTGGCAAACACGAGGCCCGCGGGCCAAATCTGGCCCTCCACCTTGTTTTATCCAGCCCAGCACCTTGTTTCTACCTGGTGGCAGCATCAAGCTCTCGCTTAACTCTTAAGGAGTAGTTACATTTACACAGTCCTAAAGTTACATTCGGCCCTTCGAAGGCAACTGTGAGGCTAATGTGGCCCCTGGTGAAAATGAGTTTGACACCCCTGCATCTAGTAGACAAGTCAGGTATGGAAATATGAATTTGGGCATCATGTGTGTATGAGTAGCAAGTGACATCACCCCCTGAGAAAAGGCGTACATGGAGAAGAGTGTTAAAAATGAGCTCAGCCAAAGCCTGTGAAAGGAAGTAGGTAGTAAAGAGGAGCTAGCTGGGCAACATGTAAAGAGGGTGGTAGAGAAAAAAATAGTGTCCTAGAAACTAAATTTTTAAAAAAATGGATAGGCTGTCAACAGTGAAAAATGCTAGAGTTCACAACAGATAAGGATTGAGAAGAGGCCATTGGATTTGGCAACAAGGTCACTATCTTCAAAGGTTCAACTTCAGGGGAATGGTAAGAAGAAACTGGATTGCATCAGGTTGAATAGTAAGTAGTGACTATGTATCCTTATCTCCATACTTTAATAATTTCCAAAACTGTACTTTAGCATAAAAGTAAATTATAGTGCCCTGGCCAGGTGCTCAGTTGGTTAGACTGTTGTCCTGATACACCGAAGTCATGAGTTCAATCCCTGGTCAGGGTACATAAAAGCAGCAACCAATGAATACATAAATGGGTGGAACAACAAATCAATGTCTGCCTGTCTGTCTGTCTGTCTCTCTTTCTCTGTCTCTTTGTCTCTCTCTCTCTGTGTCTCTCTGCCCCCTCCATCTCCCTCTCCCTTCCTCTCTAAAATCAACTTTTTAAAAAGAAGTACATTATAGTATAATATTTTTTTCAATATACTCTCAACAGGAATGGTAATGTGCAGCACATTTAGAATGTGCAAAAATGTGGAAACTCTGGCTCTTAAAGAGGCAAGCATCAGCTGTCTAAAATGTCACTATAAGGAACACCTCATTTCCCCAACAGCATTGTCAAAATGTAGTTTTGTTTCAATGTTTGTTTATACTGTACTTAAAGCATAACCACAGAAGTAGAGAGAATAGTAAACCACTACAGCCAATGGGAAATAAATTCAGAATCTATAAATCAAGTGATAAAAACTGAACACTCAAGAGACCCAAAGAAAACAATATTTTATATTTAATTTTTTTCAGAATTAAATGGCATTCCTACATTACTCTTAACCCTAGTGCTTTTTGATTCATTTACCAAAAACACAAAATAAATAGAGTTGCCTAGAAGTAGATGGGACGCTGGTTATGTTAAACTGAACTCTAATTCAAACCACTGTCAAATACTTTTTGGAACCCCCTGACAAGACAGCAACAAAACCATTTTAAAGGTAATACGTCCTCTTACATGTCAACAAAGTGAAGCCATCAACATTGTGAATATTACTGTGTTTGATCCTACCTTCCTGGGGAAAGAGAAAACTAAAATTCAGCTGCCATAATTTCCCTTTCAAAGGGTAATTTTGATGGGATTTGTCAAAACAACCTATTAGGCTCAACAACTAGACAATCAGACATAAATACAGAAACCCAACACGCAGGGAAACAATCTGGTCATATTTACTTTCCCGTGGTCAAGTGGCTCAATTTCCCATTTACAGGTCAAACACTTGGACATCACCGCCACCAACCTACCAACCCCACCACTGTTTCTCTCTTCTAAGTTATTTCACTTAATATCAACATCAAGCCTCTGGGTAACTGAGGATTTCCCTCCTCAACATGAGCGCTATGGCTTATAGTTTCTGCTTCATTTTTTTTCTTTAATGAACCCCTAGTGCTTTTATGACAAGGAAAAAACACTTTTGTTGTTTAAACAGTTCACTCACGGAGGCCCCAGTTGGATTCCAGCAGGAATCCCAGGAGACTGTAAGGTCTGCAAGCACAAAGATGAGATTTGTGTTGGTTTTGGACTCCGCTGAATGTCCAGCACTTGAAACCGCCCCTGGTACATGTGGGCATCTGGACATAATCATTTAAAGAATGAATCTGAATACGTATCTGTCACACTCAGAAGTCTACACTCTATTCTCACATCCCAGTCTCCCAAACTAATTTGATAAGAATCATTTCATGTATTTGTCAAAAATATAAATTCCTAGAATTCTTCCTTAGGTGTTCTGCTTGAGGACCTAGAATGTGTGTTTTTAACAAAGACCCTATATAATTCTTACAAATCCAGATCTGTGGAAGTGTTCCCCCTTCCAGCCTCCACACGCTCAACAACGCAATTCTTCCTCCACCCAACACCGCCAACACATGAACATTGAGCACTGCTCTACACGGGTTAATTCGCGCGATGCTCCTAACAACCCGACATGGTAGGCACTACAGCTATCCCCATTTTTTCAAACTAGGAGACCAAGGCACAGAGAGTTTAAGAAATACGCACAAGTTTACAGAGCTAATAATTGAGAGGTCAGAGAATTGAACCCAGTCTTCCTCCAGAACCTGAACTTATAATCAATACATTATTTTGCCCATACCCGCTTGTCCCATTTGTCCCCAAAGGGCTGGCACCAAATGTTCCCTTGGGGTACTCATTTACACTCCTGGTAATGAAATTCAACTTGCAGTCTCTGTGTACCTGAGCACAAATTTTAAAGTGGTTCATTATATAAATAAAGGAGGTGCCACCAAAAGGTATTCAATGGAATCTTTTTAATATAACCAAAAGAATTACCCATTCATAAAGAATGTGTTATTACTCATAGAATAATCCTAGTCATAAGAATGTGATGTAAAATAATAAATTTTTAAAAGCAAGAAAAATCCAGAAAAGTTAAGCAAATTAAGCTGTACCTCCTGAAAAAATAGTTAAAATAAAAGTATACAATATTTGACATTCAAGAGGTCTGAACATTGGGTAGAATATAAATTAGTCATTTACCACCATGCTGCCTAATAAGACTAAAAAATTATTTCCTTATTAGATGCTGTTGAAGAGAATGAATTTTCAATAAATTAACTTTTATGTAAAAAATTCAATTGAAACCTAAATCTTCTAGATTGCTACAACAAAAGAGTGTAGGTAAATAATATAAACTCAAGATAACCAGATTTGATTCCTAAACACGTCCCATTCACCACACATGGTAGGTATAAGGAGGTGAGTGACTTTTAGCACTCAAGTCCTACAGCTCCTTTTAAAAAGCTTTCTCTCCAGGCTCTCATGTTTCCTACCCACAAAGCCATCAGAAAATGTTTCACTCAGTTTCTTCAGCTGAGTTGTTCTTTTCATTATTCATACTCCATGCATTAAGAAACACATTGCCTTCTCCTTAATCTTAGAACAAATGTTTGTTGAATCACCCCTCGGGCAGAATAGAATCCTAGTGGAATCGCTTCCTGAAACGGCTGACTGGATTAAGAGCAGGGAGAGGGATTTGGCATTGTGCTTACCCAGAAAAGAGAGGGGAAAAGTAGGACAGGATGAGCCCACCTGTAGTTTTAACTCTGTTCTAGGCCTGATGAATGCAAAAGTGCACCTTCAGGAGCAGCCTCAGGGGCTTGGACACTGAAGCAAAGAGAAACAGCTTCTTAGTAAATAAGGCCTTTGTTTACTGTCTTGGATACTACAAATAAGCACTGTCTCACTCTCTTTCTATATCTATTATCGGTCTCTAACATACAAAAAGCTAAGGCTAATAACATCACGGTAATAGTAATGGAATATAATAGCATAATAACTATTCTTGATAATCTTCAATTGATGATTTTCATCTTGAAGTCACTGGGCCATGCTAAGAGCCTAAGATTTCTTCTTTCTTTCTTTCCTTCCTTCCTTCCTTCCTTCCTTCCTTCCTTCCTTCCTTCTTCCCTCCCTCCCTTTCTTCCTTTCCTTTCCTTTCCTTTTCTTTACTTATTTTTACAAACACCTCTACCACTAAGCACTTGGAAATCTTGTCCACAAACCCTCCAACCACAAGCCTCAACTGTGTGTTTTGCTTCCTGCTCGATAGGGGATGTCCCCACCTACCTACTTCCTAGCACTGTAATGATAAAAGGTTTAGTCCCAGTTCTTCTCTCTCTCTCTCTCCCCATCTCTGCTTCTCCTGAGTGACCCTGTGTGACCCTATGTGGCATATGGTGCCTTCCACCCTCTGGGGAACTTCTCTCAAAGGCAGTTGTCTCTGTGTCTGTCATCTTACTATACCAATGAAAATAAATCCCAGGTTAAAATAAATACTCTCAGCATATTATTCAAAATTTGTATTGGGCTGGCCAAAAAGTCCATTATGTTTTTTCTGTACAGTGGCTCTAGTAGTGCTGAGTTGACTTTAACTTCATTTGAAACAATTTTGTTAGATTCTATTGTGACAACTGTCATATCAGCATTCATTTTTAAAAACTCATCAAAGTTGATGAATTTTTGTGCAGCCATTTTAATATCGAAGATGGAAGAAAATACACATTTTCAGCATATTATGCTTAATTATTTCAAGAAAGATAAAAACACAATTGAAATGCAAAAAAAGATTTGTGCAGTATATTGAGAAGGTGCTGTGAAGTGATCAAATATGTCAAAAGTGATTTGCAAATTTTCTTGGTATTATTGACATTTTGGCCAAATAATTCTTTGCTGTGGGGCTGTCTGATGCATTGGAGGATGTTTAGCAGCCGCCCTGGCCAAAGCGAATAGTGGGAGATAGCCGACATACTCGAAATATCCACATCAATAAAGTTATTGGTGAAAATGAAAAATATGTCTTTTATTTTACAGAAAAAAAACTAAACAGACTTTTTGGCCAACCTAATATTTTACAATACTCCACTTCTTTGAATCCTTCAAGTATTTAAAACCACTTGTTTCACCACTGCTAAAAGATAAACTGAGGTACGTGACAATTTTGAAGTGTTTATTTGAGCAAACATCTACAGGAATCAGGCAGCACCAAACTGAAAATGGCTACAGGTGGCATTCCACCAGCAGAAACTAAGGGAAAGAAAGGCTTTATAGAGCAGAGCAAGGAAAAATCATTGCTTGGCTGTAGCTTAAGTGGTTGCCATATTTGAGAGAGTTTAGTGATTTGTAAGTAGTTGTTCTTAAGTTTTGACTTCTTAACCTGAGGCATTTACTGGTACCATCTCTGGCTTGAGTGTGGTTTGCTTATGTAGGCTGCAAGTATCCGAACCACCTTTTTAAATCACTTTAACAGCTCCGGTGCTCCCCTGTACGTTTGTATTCTGGGCCATACTAGAGAGAGAACACTGGACAAGCAAAACTCCTGCCCTTGTGGAATTTATACTCTGATTGCAAGTGGTAAGTAAAATAAGGAAGCTCACCTTTGGTTCCATTTGAATCCCTCATTTTTCATACCAGTGTTTCATGTACACTAATGTTCAATGCTGTTTGCTGTATGAGAGAATGATCCATTTCCCTTAAGTATCAGAAGCCATTTCCTCTATCCTTTGTTGCAGACCACCAGCCCGCAGTGATCACAAATGTTGTAGATGCTTGCAAGACACGAGAAAAACATACACTACCGAGTCCTGTGGAGGAATAGGGACGGCATGGCTACCCTCTCAAGGGGAGGGTGCCTCTGAGTGGCCTGGCTACTCTCTCAAAGGGGAGCGCCCTGAGCCATCGCCTCAATAGGCTTTTATTAGGTAATATTGGGTAAGTGAACAGATACAGAATGTGGATTCATTGTCTAGCAGAAAAGATCAAAACAGGTAGATAATTTACATAGGATTCAAAAGTCTCACGCTGGGTTTTGGGGCTGGTATCACCTAACAGATACAGGATTAGTCTAGTTTCCTGCCAGAGCCTACACATCCAAGAGCATCCTAGCAAGCAGGTCTCACAGGATTTTACATATCTTATGCCCCAGGTCCAATTTACCCCAGGTGTCCCCCGACTCTAGTCTG
>CM052547.1:25801495-25901371 GCA_028533065.1 Trachops cirrhosus | reverse complement strand
AGTCAGGCTCTCCATGGGTGGGGCTTCAGCAACTGCCACACGTGCTTCTGTTTGAACAGCCAGGTTTAAAGAAAAAACAAAACAAAACAAAAACCCTGGGCCACAGCTGGGTACAGACTTGGAGAATGGTGAGAGGACAAACCTAGAGAGGAAGAGTCAGGCCACCAGGGCTTTGAGACATTGCAGTTTGCACTTGATCCCCAAGGCTGGAGGGTCTGTCTACCTACCCAGAGAGGTGTGGAGCACACTCTGTGCTCTGTAGCAAGCTTTTGGGCAATGAGGGCCGGAGCTACGTGAGCCAAAAGATATAAAAATGGGAGATTTGACAAGACTTAGAGACACATGGGGTGAAGATCTGGAAGAGAGGGGAACCGAGGACTCAGGTTTCTGGCTGGCTCTGGTGGCTGAAAAGATGGTGGTATTTACTGAGCATATGAAGAAGAGTTTTGAGATGCCTACTAAACAGCATTTCCTTAACTGTGCTTTGCTAGATTTAAGAGATGCTCCATACACACCTAAATAGAGAAACTCGGCAATTTTCTTCTTACATTTTTTAAGTATAAGAAAAATACTAAATGCATTTCTTTAGTTATTATTATGTGACAACTGACATTTGAGAAGTCCCATGACAAGGCATCATCAGATTCGTGCATCGATGTATATGTGGCATTTACCAGTTTGCATCACATTGATGTGTATCTTCTACTTAGCAATCACTGGCCTATGTTGTGTATCTTCCCTTTTAATTTCAATAGGTTTGTGATGTTATTCAATTTTTATTATAAATATTATGCATCAACTTGTCCTCCATAGTGTGTGTAGCTGAAGGGAAACTTTCAACATAAAGCATTGTCTGTTCTTTCTCTTTCACTGGTCCACCTTCCTGCACATCAGAGTTCCCTAGGTTAGTCCTAAATCCGCCAGGCTTATCAGGGGGCATAAGTGGACAGCTTTGGACCAGAAGTCTTGCGTTTCAGTGTAAGTTGTTTATGGAGCTGTAGAGGGAACCCAGCTGCCTAACACTCAAGGGTCAGAAGGCACTGAGCTTGCAGACAGCCTTCCTGGTCCCAGCTAGCAACCCAGGGGTACCTCCCAGGCACTTTTGAACAATGCTGCTTGTTGCAACACAGTTGTCATAAAAAATGTATCTGCATTGTTTGCTTATTTATTGTAACAAAAAAAAAACACTAACAGCCTTTATTATAGACTCAAGCACTGTCTGCCTGCTTTAAGCATCTTCATTTCATCTTCACAGTTCTCTATTGTCTATCTCCAGTGTTTCACCCAAGAGAAACAGAGAAGTTATGCAATTTGCACCAGGTCATATGGCTTCTAAGTGATGTAGTCTGGACTATTTTGAAACCAAAAGGTGTGACTCCAGAGTCATACTTTTAGATATGTACTCTCAACTGCCTTTTCTTATCTGCCTTCCCCACCAAACCAAGGGTCGTTTCGAAGACGGCCTGTTTTTCACACATTTAACAATATTTATTGAGTGCCTAGTTTGTGCAGGCACTATGCTGGACGCAGAGTGGAGCTGTAAATGAGACAGTGGCCTTACCATTACAGACTTAAAATAGTAAGGAAAGCGGGTCGTTAAAAAAAAAGGAGACGTTAATTACCTAATTTAATAGTGATTAGAACTACAAAGCGGAAAGTACTCAGTGATAAATCATTTAAGCTACACTGGGAAGTCAAGACAGAGGGCTGAGACCTGACTCAGGAGCGAGCTTCGGCTGAGTGAGAAGACTCCACCCGTGCACCTCCGATTCCTTTGCCTGTGGCTTAGCACACTGAAAGCGCCGGCACGTGCTTAAAGTGTATGTGGGCGCAAGGGTGGGTGGATGGGCGGGCACACGGACAAATGCAAGAAAGGATGGACCCGCGGACGTACGGGCCGGCAGGTAGTAGCATCGAAGAGAAGCGCGGCTACCTGGTGCAGCTGCAGGCTCTGTCCGTGACAGTGGCAGGCCAAGGCAGCCGAGGCCATGACACCACACAGTGGCGGTTCGTAAAGCACCAAGAGCTGCGCTGCCGGGCAGCCCCACTGACCTTCGCTCCGCGGGACGCGGGGACTGAAGCCAGGGCCGGAGCACGGCGGGCCTGGGCCGCGCGCCCCCCGGAAGTGGAAGAGGTGAGAGCCCCTCTAGGAAGTCCGGAGGACTGCAGCCCCGCGGCTGGACGCGCGGCGGCCGCGTGGGGGTCCGAAGGAGGACGGTGGGGTTGGAAGAGCCAGTGAAATTTCCGGGTGGGACCTGGTGGGGACAGCTCCAAGTCAAAACAGTTGATGGGGGACTGAAAGAGGAAATTTTTAAAGAGACAGGGCGCTTGAGCTTGAAATAGCATCAAGAACATAAAAATAGAAACTAGGGCCCCAAATTTTAGGGAGGAGGAGAATTAGAGCGCATTCGCCCACCACGAACACGAACTACAATGGTAGCCCGAGAAACTGCCGCGAGGAGTGCGGGGGTAGAGGTTCCTGCCCAGGAATGGCGAAGGTGCCAGGCGGAGGACAGACCCTGCTCTGGAGTGAAAGGGCGGGGACGGGGGCGGGGTAGGCGGAGCAGGAGATCAGAATAATTTTTTCGTAGAATGCGCTCCTCAAGCAGAGCCCTGATGGGATGACTAAAATGTCGATTTAAGGAAGCTCAGTGTGTTCCACGTGCGGAGTGACAGGAACATTAGCCCAGCATCTTGGTTGGCAGAAACCTAGGCTAAGGGATAGATTGGGGTCAAGTTGAGAGAGTTTCAAATGCCAGGCTCAGGAGTTAGGAATGCAGTTAGTGATCAGTGCAGATCATTACATGGCCAGAAGTGTATTGTACTTCGGCGCATTATCTGAGTACTTCATAGAGTAGATTAAAAGGCAAAAGAGATGAGAGAAAGCACGGGCGAATAGAAATGTGAACTAAGCAAGATTTGATACGTCTGAAAGTCAGGTTGCAGACCGGGAAGGGGATGACATCGCCAAGGGAGATCCTGTGGGAAATAAACAGAATTGTGAGATACTGATGCTTGAGAGTGTAAAGAGAAAGAGCTGATAGAGGAGATGCTCAGAGAAGGAAAGCCAAGATAGTTCAAACATAAAAGCCAAGAGGGTATTTTAGGAGAGGGAACCGGTGACTAGTAGATGCGACAGAGAGCTAGAGGCGGGAGGGTGAGAACTAAGGGGAATTGGAATTAGGGGGAGGGGCAGAAGGGCCAGGGAGAGATGTTACCAGGGGAATGACAGTGTATAGTAAGGCACCAGGAATACCTAATAATTACTTTTGGAGAAATGTGATAATGGAAGAAGGGAGGGCACTGGCTGGCCTAAGTAATACAATTAAAAGGTGTTTGTTTTTTAAGGGTAGTAGAGACCTAAGTATATTTGTAGAAAAGGATGAAGTGAGAGGGGAGAGAAATTGAAGATAGAAGAAAACAGAAATAGCAGATGGGGAGAGAATGGGGTGGGATAAGCAGAGGAATTGTCTCAGAAAATAACATGAACCATTGTAATAAAAAAATGGTGCATTTTGGCCTGTGTTGTGATGCTTTGGATGAAGAATAGATAAATAGTATCAGTTAGTAATGCTGATTTTACAAGTAAATAAGCGTCACGTTACTAAAGACTGGTCAGCAGCCCCCACTGCTCAGGCCACTGAAAGGGTGGGGACAGCCACTGAGTGAATGGTCCAAAGCTGTTCTTTCACAAACTCTTAAACAGAATGGAAATAAGGCTGATGGAAAATAAAGGTTCTAAAACATTAACTTCCTTTTGGATGTTAAACCAATCTATATTACTCGGAAAAATTCCATTTGGTCATGGTATGTAATCCTTTTTTATGTCTTAATGAATTTAATTTGCTATTATTTTACTGAGTATTTTCGTCTATATTTAAAAAAATATTTGTCTGTGGTTTTCTTTTCTTGTGATGTCTTCCTCTGGCTCTGGTTCAGCCGCCTCTCTGTTTTCCAGAAGAAACTGTGAAGGATTAGTATTATTCTTAAAGGTTTGATAAAACCCACTAGTGAAGCCATCTAGGTCCATGCCTTTCCTTGTTAGAAAAAAAATTACTAACTCAATTTCTTGAGTTATATACTTTTCATATATTTATTCACAGTTTCTATTGCTTTTTCAGGTGGTTTTAGAATGTAATTTGTACTATGTCCAGTAATTTGTCCATTTCACTTACGTTGTACAATGTGGATAAAGTTGTTCATAGTATTTCCTTATACCCTTAAATTTCTATGGTGTTGGTAGTGATGTCCTCTCTTCTCTGCTTTTGGTAATCTCAATCTCTCTGTCTCTGTCTCTGTCTCTCTCTCACGCGCGCGCTCAGCCTATAAAGGTTTGTCAATTTTTGTTGGTATTTTCAAAGAACCAAATTTCTATTTCCCTATCATTTTTATGCTATTTCATTAATTACAACTCTAATCATTATTACTTCCTTCTGCTTTTTGTTGTTAAGTTTGCTTTCCTTTTTCAGGTTTCTTGAGGTGGAAGTTCAGGTTATTGATACAAGATTTTCTTTTCTGTTATATATAGGCATTTTAAAGCTATAGATTTTACTCTAAGCCCTTCTTTGACTGCATTCCATAAAGTTTTATGTTGCATTTCATTTTCATTCAGTTAAAAATATTTTCTAACTTGCCTGTAATTTCTTCTTTGGATCATAGGTTAGATATATGTTGTTTAATTTCCAAATATTTCTAAAGTTCCCAAATTATTCTGTGGCTCACTCTGCCTTGTGGACCAGTGGAAGCACCATCAGGCCCAGCTTCTGGGTCCACAGAAGCCCAATCAACTCCAACCTCTAGGCCCCAGTGGCCCTTGAGCCACTCTCAGCGGAGGTGGCTCTGATCTCCCAGCCCTCAGCAGTGGCACCACATTTCCTGCATGTGGAATCCCAGGAGCATGAGAGCCTTCCTTTGTTTCTTCCCGTCTCTGTCCAATTCAGTCTAGGCTGGCAGTGTTTCTGGTGACAAAACTTTCTCAGGAGCCATGTTGGTCTTCCATGGATATCAAGGGGCTCCACACAATTAGTTGCAAGGGTTCTCCACAGATCCTTTCTGGATAACCCAATTTCTACCCCTGGTTTCTCCCGAGCTGGTCTGTTAGATCTATGAATCACACACCTCACCCCGTCACTAAAAGGTTGTCCAGCTGCCCTGATGGCCTTGTCTCCAGAGCATGCTGTCTGGATAAACTGAGAATTTTCCAAATCACTAAGTGCTGACTTCTGTTTGCTTAATAGTTCCTTCCTTGATTTATTTCTTTCCTCTCATATCTTACTATAACCAGCAAGGGAAAACCAGGCCACACTTTTCACACTTTGCTTGGAAATCTCCTCAGATAAATATCCACCTTCACATTTACAGACTGTGTTTTCTACCTTACAGCAGATTATGATGCAGTCAGTTTCTGCTAATTTATAAAAAGGATCACCTTTTCTCCAGTTTCCAATAATATTTTCTTTTTTTCTGTCTGAGTCCTCACCAAAAATATCTTTAATGCTCACTCTTTCCAGCAATATTCTGTTCATGACACTACATGTACTCTCTATTGTGAGAGAACATTTCTCAATGTCCTCTTCACTTCATTCCGAATGTTAGCCAGAATCACCTTTAATGTTCACATTTCTACTAACAATCTCTCATCCTAGGTTTTCCTATCATGAACCTTAAAACTCTTCTAGCCTCTAGCCACTACCCAATTCCAAATACACCTCTCCATGTTTAAGTGTTTCTTACAGCAGCACCCCACTTCTGGTACCACAGAGTGGCTTAGTACAGCAGAAATTTATTCTCACAGCACCAAAATAAAGGTGCCGGCAGGGCCATGCTCCCTTTGAAGGACCTGTTCCGTGCCTGTCCCTAACTCTGGTGGATGCTGGCAGTCCTTGGAGTTCTTTGCCTTATAGTTGCAGCACTTTAGTGTCTGCCTCCATGCTCACGTGGCACCTCTCTCTGAGTCTCCCAGGTCTGAACTCCCCTCTTCTTTTTAAGGACACCAGTCACTGGATTAGGCCCGCCCTAATCCAGTATGACCTTAATCCAGTATGACCTCATCTTAACTTGACTACATCTGCGAAGAACCTATTTCCAAATAAAGGCACATTTGTAGGTACCAGAGGTTAGCACTCGAACACATCTTTATTCGGGGACATAGTTCAACCTACAACAATGTGGTAAGTACAAACCTAGAGTTGTTTTGAAGATTCCTCATATTGATGGCAATGACCTCAGTGACTGAAGACAGAGGAAATGATCTGATCTGAACTCAACTTTAAATGTCTTGGGGAAGTCTGGTGTTTCTTGATACAAGATCACCCATCTCTCCCAAAGTGAATTTTGGAAACTCTGATCATAGTGGCCAGTATTTCCTACTCTGAATCTGATTTTTCAGCACTGGTTCTGTTTTTAAAAAGCCAGTCAGTTGGACATATACATTAACATGTTGAAAGTGTCATATTGTCTATTATGTACATGTCTTGTTCAAAACAAACAGCAGCAGCCTACTTGTTAGTTTTGATTTGATCAAAAGTTAATTTTTTATGTGGCTTCACAATTTGGATTTATGTCCCTTTTTTACCTGGAACTGGAAATTGATATTTGCATTGAAATTCATTTTTTGTGAGGATTGCTTATATAATCTCAATATAAAATGAAATTGATATCCAATACAAAATAACACACGATAAGCAAAAGTTCACATGTGGATCTTTATGTTCAACTTTCTGAGGAGAAGGCTCATAGTTTTCATCACTATCTCAAAAAAATTAAGAACCACTTCCGTAGAATCTGTGCCTGAATCAGATATGTGTTCATTTGGCCTAGTTTTCCCCAAGAGGAAATGGAAGAGGAGAGAGAAATCAGGTAGACGATTGGTAGATGGCCTATCTGTTTCATTCCTGAGAATCTCGTATCCTTTCCTGGTTTCTCTGAAAACCTCTGGATTCCTTACCTTACTGAGAGGAGCCTCTTCAGTTGTCAGCTGGTGTGGAGCACAGCTGGCTCTGGGTTTGTCTTGGCCAATCCAACAAACGGTTCCAAACTGACTTCCAACACTCACACACAGGATGTAATACCTCTGGTAAAACTCTTGACGGCAATAAATCTAGTGTAATCTGAAAGAACAGTTTGGTTTCCTTGGTCAAACACCCAGAAGGTCTATGTTCACTTCTGAATAAAGGTGAACAAAACCCTTTACCGTTGTATGTGATAATTAACTTCTGATTAACTTTCTCATTCTGTTTTACTGGAAACCTGTTAAAAGTGGTATGTCAACTACAGCATTCTCATACACTGCTGGTGTGAATGTGTATCATTCAGCCACTCTGAAAACAGTGTAGCAGGTTCTGAAAATGTTAAACATACACCTACCATGTAATAAAAAAATGTCCATACAAAGACTTATACATGAATGTTCAAAGCAGCTTTATCTGTAATGGTAAAAAACTGAAATAAACCAAATGTCCATCAGCTGGTGAATAGATAAATAGTGGTATATACATCCAATGGAAAGAAGTTTGACCAAAAAAGAGTGCATTCTGTACTATTCCATTTAATTGAACCTCTAGAAAATTTAAACTAATGGACTCTTGGATAGTAACCAAAAGCAGAACACTGGTAGGGGGCTGTGGGAGGCAGGGAGGGATTACCAAGGGAAGGAGAAAACTTTTGGGGTTGCTGGATGTGTTCACTATTTTGATTGTGGTGATAATTTAATGGCTGTATACATATGACTTGTCAAATTGTATACTTTAAAGATTTGCTGATAATTGTGTCTTTTATACCTCAGTGAAGTTGTTGTGTTTTTTTTAAAGTAACTGCACTGCTACTTGTGAGGGCTGGACCCAAACAAGTCCTTACAGATAACATCGGGGTCTCATTCACACGACCTGAAGATTTCATATATCGCCAGAGGGTCTTGGGCTGGAACAGGAAGCCCTCCTCCACCTTAACCATCACTTCAGCCAGCTACCACTTTCTCAAACTTGCACCCTTACTTCCAAGCATCTTATCCCAAGTCGCCTGTCTCACCTGTCTCAATTCTTCTCCCAATTTCCCCATTTACTTCCCAAGATATTTCCGAGAACATAGTAATATCCTTTCCTACCCTGCTGCTCTGCTGTCCACCCCACCGACCCCCATTTCAGGTCCTTCTGCCTACCCTGATCCTTTAGTCATAATAAGGATTGCAACGGCAAGAAGCAAACTTCTTAGAAAGAGTCCCCATGTCCTTTCTTGATGACAGAATAGATGAAAACCCACTTCCCAGCAATTCAGGGATTAATTGCTGAGCACTACTTATTTTTACGGCAGTGGTATCCAAAGTGTGTTACCAGAAGCAGAAGCAGCAGGATCACCTGAGAACCTGGGCTCGCACTCCAGACCTGCTGCTGAGTCGGTGGGGCCCAGCAATCAGTATTTTGACAAGGCCTCCAGGGGATTCAGAGGCCTCCCAAAGTTCCCGGGGAAACACCAGAGGACAGGAAGTTAGGATGGAAGCACATCAGCGAATCTAATTGAGCGAGGGAGGTGGGGCGGGGTTGGGGGTAGATAAAAGAGGCAACGGAACTAAGGAAGAACTCAATCTGTAGTCAGAAGACCTACCCTGCCCCGGGGAGCTTTCCCGAAAGGTATTTTGGGACATTCAAATCAGAACGGGCTGATAGGGCAAGGGATCTGGCGCAGGCTCTCGGCGTCCCTTTCTGAGACTCCGCTGGGGACGTGTCCGTGAAGGTTCAGGTGTTAAATCTCTGCCAGCCCCGTTCGCCGCTCCTGGCCGCCGCCCCGCCGCGCGTGCGCATGTGCGCAGCCCGGCTCCAGCGAGCTGAGCAAATCCTCCCAGATTCCTAGAGCGGACCGGCGAGGGCCGGCTAGCGGCTGGCGGAGCTTGACAGCGGTCCGGAGAACATGTCGAGGTATGGTTGATGTCGGCTCTGGAGAGGCGGAGGAACACGGGTGATATCGCCTTTCCAGAGTCCTCACAGCGCTGCCAGGGCACCGGGTGCGGTTTCCTGGGGCCATGGAGAATCAGGGCCACCGGGGTCGCCCTTGAGCGCGGTTCCTGGGCTCGGCGAGCTGGTTCGGTTCTCGGCCGAGAGTGCCGTTGGTATCCGGTCAGCCCTTGCTGGCCCCTGGGTTCAGTCCAATGAAGGTCGGAAACTGGGGCTGGGTGGGATCGCAAGTGTAGACCACATGAATCGGCCCACCGAGCCTGGAAAGACCAACCTGAAAGTCTGAGTGTTGGGAGGAGGGAAGGAGGAAAAACAGATCGTGATGATGGATCAGAAGTGTCACCGGGTATAGGAGGGGAAGCGAATAACGTAGTGTTAACCACTGGAGCAAAGTCCTAAGATTACCTCTCCTGACTGTCTTTCTAGTTACCCTTATTTTGCTAGCATTAACCCCCAATGATGTTTGGAGATCTCTAGACTTGGAATGGAGAATTCGTGTCCAAAAGGGGTACTGCCTGACTCCTGGATGATGGGAGAAAGGAAGCTTAATAAATTCCAAGAGAAAACCACTTGGAAATTAAATGAGATTTTGTTTTGTCCTTTGCTTCTTTGATATCTAGAGGATGTTTCTGGTGGTCTAGGGCCAGAAATTGTATCTCCAGTCTCCGCAATGATTCCCTTCCAAGCCCAGTGGTGCCCACTTGCCTCCGGGACTCAGACAAGAAAAGCTTACTGAGGACATGGTAATTCCCCAGTTGCTCCCTGAGGTGTCAAGTGTTCAGTTGCAGCCCATGGAAATACAGTGCAATTATGAAGCTCAAGACCAACACCTTCTGTCAGGTGAGAAGCAGTGTATTGTGTCTTTCTCGGTGGGCGGGGGGTGACGACGGCTCCGTTAGCGCCTCTGGGTGCTGTTGCTTTTCTTCCTTGCCTTCCCCTCGTTCTGATGCGCAGTAACATCACTTCAGCGCGGCAGGCACAGTCACAAGACCGTCGTGAATTCTGGCACTCATTCTCAAGGAATGTCTTGCTGTCCTTTCAGTCTCCCAAACCATCCTTTTTTTCCTGTTACAAACACCTTATCACCAATCTGTCAGTGGTTGGTATTTCCACCTTTAAAATCTTTTCAAATCATCTTTCTCATTTACTAGAAGGCAGTACTTAAAAATTTTGGACTTAGACAACTTGGATTCAAATACTAGCTTTGTCATCTACTAGCCTCAGTAAGTAACTTTTTCTTATGATTCTGTTTCCTCATTTTTTAAGTGTCTACTAATTCGTATCTTGGAGGTTATTTTGAGGTTTGTGTCTATCTATTACTCCATGAAAAAAGACCCCAAAACTTACCTAAAACTTCAGGCATTTTTAAACGATGTTATTTTTTTTATGGTTCTATAGGTCATCAGCTTGGCCTGGGTTCAGCTGGACAGAGTTTTTCTTCTGGTCTTGCCTAGAATAACTCACCTAGAGCCTGGCTCACCTAGGGCAGGGACTAAGCCAGTTTCAATTACATAAGCCTGGCTATGGGTGCTTTCTATGGCTTGGGTCGCTTATCTCTAGCAGACCAGCCCAGGCTTTTTCACAGGGCAGCTAGTTTCCAAAATCAGAGAGAGGACAAGCCCTGGGATGCAAAGCACTTTTCTTTTTCTACTTTTTAAATTATATTTTATTGATTAAGCTATTGCGATTGTCCCCCTTTGCCCGACTCCTGCAAGCAATCCCCACACCTTTGTTTATATCCATGGGTCATGCATATAAGTTCTTTGGCTACTCCATTTCCTGTACTATACTTCACATCCCCATGACTACTCTTTAACTTCCAATTTGTGCTTTTTAATCCCTTCACCTTTCCATATTCCTCCAGCCCCCACTCCCATCTGGCTGCCATCAAACCATTCTCTCTATGTATGATTTGTTTCTGTTCTGCTTGTTTGCTTAGTGTGATTTTTATATTCAACTGTTGATAGATATGTATTTATTGCAATTTTATTGTTCATCATTTTGATCTTCTTTTTCTTAAATAAGTTCCTTTAACTTTTCATATAATAAGGGCTTGGTGATGATATAACTCCTTTAGCTTTTTCTTGTCTTTGAAGCTCTTTACCTGCCCTTCGATTCTAAATGATAGCTTTGCTGGAGAGAGTAATCTTGGATGTAGGGCCTTGCTTTTCATCACCTTGAATACTTCTTGTCAATCCCTTATAGTCTGCAAGGTTTCTTTTGAGAAATCAGCTGACAGTCTTATGGGAACTCCCTTGTAGGTAACTACCTGCTTTTTTCTTGCTGTGTTTAAGATTCTTTATCTTTAACCTTTGGCATTTTAATTATGATGTGTCTTGGAGTGGGCCTCTTTGCGTCCATCTTGTTTGGGACTCGGTGCCTCCTGGACTTGCATGTCTATTTTCTTCACCAAATTAGGGAAGTTTCCTTTCATTATTTTTTCAAATAAATTTCCAACTTCTTGCTCTTTCTCTTCTCCTTCTAGCATCCCTATGATGTGAATGTTGGTACACTTGAAGTGGTCCCAGAGGATGCTTATACTATCTTCGTTTTGTTGGATTCTTTTTTTCTTCTTGCTGTTCTGGTTGGTTGTTTTCTGCTTCCTTTTGTTACAAATCATTGATTTGATTCTCAGCTTAATCCACTCTACTGTTGATTCCCTGTAAATTGTTCTTTATTTCAATCAGTGTATCCTTCATTTCTGACTGGATCTTTTTTATGCTCTTGAGGTCCTCCCTAAGTTCCTTGAGCATCCTTATAACCAGTGTTTTGAACTCTGCATCTGAAAGATTGCTTATCTCCCTTTTGTCTAGTTATTTTTCTGAAGTTTTGTCTGTTCTTTCATTTGAGCCATGTTTCTTTGTCTCCTCATTTTGGCAGTCTCTCTGTGTTTGTTTCTATGTATTAGGTAGAGCTGCTATGACTCCCTGTCTTGGTAGTGTGGCCTAATGTAGTAGGTGTCCTGTGTGGTCCAGTGGCTAAACTTCCCTTATCACCCAAGCTGGGTACTTGAGGTGCACCCTCCAAGTGGGCTGAGTATGCCCTTCTCTTGTAGTTGAGCCTTGATGGTTGTTGGCAGGTTAATGGGAGGGATTTACTCAGGCCTGTCAGCTGCAAGGACTGGGTGTGACCACTGGCCACCAACCTCTGCTCTCTGTGCAGGATCAGCTGTTCAGGGGCTCACTCCACAGAGCAGGGGTCTGGTGCCCACTTGTGTTCTGTCTGGGGCCACTTGGCATAAGCTATAAAGCAATCTGCAGCAGGCTGCTTCATGTGCTGGGCTTGGAGGTACCCTAGCAAGGCCAGGCTGTGAACCAAGACCAGCTGCTCCTAGTGCTGAGCCTGGGGCCACTTAGCATGCCAGCTGCTGTTTGTCTGAGAGAATTTAGAAAGATCAGAAGCATGTGCGAGATGCAAGTTATTTGGAAAAGCTACTGTTAACTGCTTGGGTGGGCCCATAAGTCGGGTGGAATGGAGCCTCAGGGAATCACCAGAGTGGGGCAAACAGTATTAGGCAGCTTGATGGAGTCTCAGATACAGTACCCACTACACTCTGTGGCTGTGGTGGGTGAGGGCTCAGAAGAGGAGCAATGACCTCTGCCAGCAGTTCTGTCTTAGAGAAAGCTGTCCCCCATCTCTCGCCCTGATGCCAGACACTTCAGTTCCTCCCTGTATGCCACTGGTGCCTTTCAAGCTGTTGCCCTGGTGCTGGAGCTCAGTGGGAATGAGTATGAGTAAGTCCGTGTGCGGGCCCTTTAGGAGGAACTGATTAGGAATTGAGCAGTTTCTTCCACCAACTCAATCTCCACTGGTTTTTACAGCCAAAGCCACCAGGACTTATCCTCTCGGCACTGGAATCCTGGGCTGGGAGGCCTGGTGTGGGGCTGGGACTCCTTGGTCCCAAGATATCCCTCCCGCTGTTTACCCAACACACACGGGTGTGGGACAAGCCTGTTCCACATCTCTACTTCTCTGTCCCTCCTACCAGTCTGGATGGATGTGGCTTCTTCTTTAATTCTGTGGTTGCACGATCTCTATTCAACTTGATTTCTGCCAGTTCTGAGTGATGGTTGTTGTGTAGTTTAGTTGTAATTTTGATGGGGTTGTGCAAGGAGGTGAGCCATGTTTACCTAGGCTGCCATCTTGGAAATCTCTCCCTGCAAAACACTTTTCCAACGTGTTTGTGTTGATTTTGTTAATATGTCATTCACCAAAGTAAGTCACATAACCAGGTTCAGAGTCATGTGGGTGAGAATGACACAAGGATGTAGACTTGGGGAGGTAGGATTCAGTGCAGTCCATTACTACTATAACAAACATCACAAGCACTAATGAGATCCTGTATATAAAACTCTGAGGACAGAACTGGCTAGTAGTAAGCTCTTTATAAATAGTAGCCACTATAATTTTGATCCCAACTTTGTTCATATGTTTTACAGGGTCTCCCTTCTACACCATATTTTGCTACTTTTTTATTTTGGTCCTCTCATTACTACTGTTCTATGAAATTCAACTTCTATGTTTCCTTTCTTTTACTCTAGATTTTCTGCATCTTTTTAGTTTTGGAGCATTTTAATTTTTATTTTATTTTTTTATTTTATATTTTATCTTTTTTTTAATTTCTCCTATACATGTTCAGAATTTGTCTTCCTTTAAGAATCTGTTTGGAAGCATCTAGCTCTCCTCTTTCCTGAGAAGCACTGCAGAACTGGGCCTTCTCCTTTCAGTTTTACGTAAACTGACATGCATAGCACATCTGTTTGTTTCCCTTAGAGTGTGTATAAATAGCATTTTTAATTATAGAGTAATATAATTACATTAAAGTGCATTCATAAAATGCAGAAAGGCACAAAAAAGAAAGTTTAAATAACCTGCAGCTCCACCATTGAAAGACAGTAACTGCTAACATTTACGTACCCTTCAAATCATTTTTTTAAAGATTTTATGTATTTATTTTAGAGAGTGGGAAGGAGGGAGAAAGAGAGGGAGAGAAACATCAATGTGTAGTTGACTCTCATGTGCCCCCTGTTGGGACCTGGCCTACAGCCCAGGCATGCACCACGACTGGGAATCAAACCGGCAACCCCTTGGTTTGCAGGCCGGTGCTGAATCCACTGAGCCACAGCAGCCAAGGCTCCTTCAAATAATATAATTAACTATTCAACAAATACTTATTGCTGATAAATTATTATTAGTTAATAAGATCATTGCTTAGTTATTATTGACCATAAAATATTTTTATTAGTTATTGAGGGTTTGTCCTGTGCCAGGCACCGCTCTAAGTGTGAAGGATGTGGCAGTGAACAGAACAGATAAGACCTTGCCCTCAAGGAGCTTACATTCTAATGGAGAAAACAGGAAATAAGTAAATATGCAAGATAATATCAGGTGGTAATAGCAGTTGAGGGAAAAATAAACCAGAAAATATCAGTATTCTAGCAGAAAACAGATGGCTCATCCAGTTGGAGTAATTCAAAGCTTCATGAAAAAGATGGGCAGGATTATAGAAATTAACCAGAGATGGAGAACAGTCTAGGGACAAACAATGGTGGGGAGCAATTACTACCTTTAGACTTTAAGTTACAAGGAAAGAACTTGATTCCCAGATCTTAGAGCAGGTAACTAGCTGTAGGACTGAGCCTCCCAATAGGAGCTGTGGCCTTTGCTAAAAGAACTACAATTACTTCCAACTCCCGGCCCAGGAAGAGGAAAGCCAGAGTGAAGGGTAACGACCCATCCCAGCTTGCCTGGGATTTAGCACTGAAAGTCTCACATCCTGAGAAGCCCCTCTGTTTTGGGCAAACCAGGACAGTTGGTCACTCTACAATTCTTCTCCTACTTTTAGCCAAATCTAATTGCAAGCCAGAGGGCATGGAACCCTAAGTGATACAGTCCTTAAACTAATAGCCTCCTGAGGCACAGAACAAGGTGAACAATAGATCTATGGGGGGTAAAAGGAGAATGTCCATTACAGTCCACCCCTTTTAACCTATAATTTGCACTTTTGTCCTTTGTTTGGATTGTTGTGTTCTCAACACAGCAGAAAAACAGTCTCTTAAGCTACCATTTTATTGCAGATAGACATATAATTAAATAATACTTCCACTTGAAACTTTACACTTCCCTGCCACCAGTGCTCTTCATCTAAAGTAATGAGGAAAAGGGGGAAAAGACATAATTAACAAAATATAACTGCTTCAGTTCTTGCTATTTGCAAAGCCTCAGATGATCATCATAACTGTCTTCTTCAATCACCCATTCCATATTATTTGTACTTTCTACCGGATTCTCAGTGACATGGTTTCTCACCTAGTTAAGTACCATAAACCTTCTTTCCTAGATGATCTGAGCCTTTGGGTTACTTTAGGGTACCATCGACTGGGTCTGTTAGACATGAAAGAACTAAGAGGCAACCCAGTGGTCCTCTGAGTTCCAGACATATTCTTCCTCACCCCTATTATGTAGCAGCAACCAGTTCCCCATTGGTAATTATCATCAGCCATCCTGGCGGGTAGAGTGACCCCTTCTCTGCTTGTTGGTTCCGTATCATGAAGAGCCCAAGATGGCCAGAAGGCAGTCTCAGCTTCAGGTTTAACAACATCGTGACCTTGTTCCATGGTAGGAGTATTTCTCCTTTGAGAACCAAAATCTCAAACCCACCAAGCCCAAGACTATGGAGACAGGAGACAAAAATAATTTAAGCGGATTATTAGGTATATAGTAAGAGAAGACATTCTTACTATTCCTTCACCCTTGGCTCTTATACCCATGTATTCTGGCCATGGGGAAGACAGTACTGTGTGTTTCCCTCTGGTTCACAATGTAGTGCATCCTGTACAACAGCACCCCAAACTTGGTGTTGTTGCCTAGCCAATACCAAAACTGAACCTTCAGCAGATCATTTCACCATTGCCTCAATCAATGTCTGGATGATGAGGTATGTAGGAAGACCCATGAATTACACAGGTGTGAGCTCACCGCTGTACTTCCTTCCCTATAAAATGACTCCTTTGGAGGGAATATTGAGTACAATACCAGGGTAATAAATATAGTTATGGAATTCTTAAGTCAGTGCAAACTATGTATTTAGTCCTTTGAAAACAAATTGCTGCCCTGACTGGTGTGGCTTGGTTGGGCATCATCCTGCAAAGCAAAATATTGCCTGTTCAAGTCCTGGTCAGGGCACATGCCTGGGTTGCGGGTTCAGTCCCAGGTCAGTGCATGTACGAGGCAACCAATCAATGTTTCTCTCCCTTTCTTCCTCCTTTCCCCTTTCTCTAAAACAATTAATTTTTAAAAATTTTAAAAAGAAAACAAATCGCTGCCCTTCCCATGAAAGAAGGGGTCAAGTGTAATGAATCTGCCCCAAGTGGCTGGCTGGTTCCTCTCCAGGGAATGGTGTCTTCTGAGGAACTTAGTGTTGGCGCTTGTGGTTGGATGCTTGGGCACATAGCAGTATTTATAGGCTTATCAGCCTTGATAAGCAGAAGTTGTATTGTCGAGCCCATGCATAGCCTTCATCCCTCCTGCCATGACCACTTTGTACTTGAGTTCACTGGGCAAGCATTGGTAAAGTGGCTGATTGACGTTCATAGTGTGAATCATCATGTCCATCTTATTATTGGGAAGCTTTTCCACAGGGGATGCCCCTTGGTGAGCATTCACCCAGAACAAAAACATATTCATTCTTTGCTTATTCCAGGTCTGTCCTCATACCTTTCCTCCAGAATCCTTATTTCTATCTTCCAGTCTTATTCTTACCAGGTGCCTAATTAATAAGATAACCCATTAGTCAGGACTTGTGAGTCAACATAGGCCTGTAATTTCGGCTGTTGCCTTCCATGAAAAGCGTACACCTAGGTGTGTACCTGAAATTCTGCCCACTAGGAACATTCGCCTTCACTGGTGTTTGAGACCACAGCAAGGTGTAAGTGAAAGCCGTTTGTTTTCGGCTTGTGCCCACACATGGGCAGACTCATCTGTGAGTCAGTTCTGGACTTTTTCAATCTCTGTTAACTGGGCATGGGGAACTCCCATCAGGCCATGAATATAGGCTGAGGGACAGAGATAGTGGAAACAGGAACAGGCACTGTGAGAATCTGAGTCCCTGGCACATAGAATTTACTTATCTTCCCGACTTGCTTTTACAATGGAATGCAGGTTTGAACATCCAATTTTATGATTTGCTGGATTAAATAACAACTGGTACACAATGGTCAGTTTGTAATAGTCATTTGGCGCTCTGTGGTCAAGTATGAAGTCTCCAATAGTGCCCAAGTGCAAACTGGGATCTGCTTTCGTATTGGTTGGCTCAAAATTCAGGGCTCACCAAGCGTTGTACCTCTCTAAGATGGTAAAAAGTGGTTGGAGATATAAATGAAGTGACAGAACAAGCCATTGACTATGTGAGAGAAGAATGTTCCAGGCAGAGGGAATGGCGAATGCAAGAGATGTATCAGGAACAGAGTGAGCCTGAGCTAGAGAGGTAATAGGGGTGGTAGACTGAAGTGAAAGCAGATAGGGACCAGATCATAGACGCTTTTAAGCCATAGGAAGAATTTGGAATTTATTCCCAGCTTAATGGGAAGCCATAGCACGTAAACATCACTCTGACTGTTGTATGGAGAATAGGATAAGGGTAAGTTAACAAGAAAGCAAACTACAATGTCACATAAATCAAGAATAAGATTGGGGGATATGGGGGGCATCTGTTAATAGTGGCAACACTAAACATTAATTAATTAATTATTATTATTATTATTTTTTTTTTTTTAAAGAATAAGCCCTGACCGATGTGGCTTAGGTGGTTGGGTGTCATCCCACAAGGCAAAGGATCACTGGTTCAATTCCTGGACAGGGCACATGCCTGGGTTGTGGGTTTGGTCTCAGGTCGGGGTACATATGAGAGGCAAGTGGTCAATGTTTCTCTCTCACATCAATGTTTCTCTCCCTCTCCTTTTCCCTCCCTTCCCCTCTCTTTAAAAAAAAAATTAAAAATAAAAAGGAAAATAAGATCAATTATTGACTGTCAAATTTGTCAAGACAGAACCCGCTAGGGACTTTAATAACTGTAGTTTCAATGTAACTATAGCAATAAGAGCCTGATACAATGGGTTAAAAAAGATCCTTAATGTTAGAATATAGAGCAGTGTTAACTCTTATACGCCCCTGATGGAAGCGTGAATTGGTTTGACCACTTTGGAAATATCTAGTTGAAGACCCAGCAGTTCTGATCCAAAGTTTTTATAACCTAGAGAAACACCTGCATGCGTGCACTGAGTTAGATACCCCAGCATATTCATATTGGCATTGTTCGTAACAGCAACATGTTATTGTCCATTGGAGGAAATGGGTAAATAAATTGTGGTGCATCTCACACTATAGTAGTGAACGTGAATGTGCTGCGGCTGTACACATTAATATGAATGAATCTTCCAAACTGATGTTGAACAAAAGAAAGTAAGTTGCAAAATACGTGGGGTATAATTCCCTAAATGTATAAAGTTTAAAAACATACTATATTTGTCTGCTAGTGCTGCCGTAACAAAATATCACAGACTGGGTGGCTTAAACAACACAAAATTTATTTTCTCAAGTTCTATGCATTAATTTTGGTCATCTATGCTTTATTCTAGGAGCTTTATAGCTTTAGCTTTTATGTTTAGGTTTACACTACATTTCTAGTTAATTTTTGTGTATAACATGAAGAAAGGGTTGGAGTTGATTTTGGTCACCATGATATCCACTAAGATGTTTTGCTGAAAAAGAGACTATCCCTTCACCATTGACTTATCTGGCAACTATGTTGAAGATCAGTTGTACGTATATGTTTGGATCTATTTATTTACTCTCTGTTCTATTCCATTAATGGGTATGTATATCCTTACACCATTACCACACTGCCTTAATCACTGTGGCTTTATAGTAAAGCCTGAAATCAAATAGTGTAACTTCTCCAATTTTGTTCTTTTTCCAAATTGTTTAGACTCTTTGTGCCTTTATACATAAACTTTTGAATCAGTTGGTCACTTTCTACAAAAAAAGCCTACTGAGATTTTTGATTGGGGTTGCACTGAATCTATAGATCACTTTGCGGAGAATTCTACCATCTTAACAATATTAAATCTGTCTATTCATAAATGATGGCATCTATTTCTAGTTATTAGGTCTTCTTTAATTTCAGCAATGTTTTGTAGTTTTCATTATACAAATATTGCATATATTTTGTTGAATTTGTTTCTAAGTATTTTCAATAAAATGTTTTACATTTTCATTCTAATTGTTCATTGGTATATACAAAAATACAATGAGTTTTTGTATGTTGCTTTAATAAACTCATTTACAAGTTTTAATAGCTTTTGTGAGACACTTCAGGATTTTTTATATGTGTAGTGGTGTATAGTCTATAAGTAAAGACAGTTTGGTTTTTTCTCTCTTACTTGTATGTTTCAGTTATTTTTGTGTGTCTTATTGTATTGGCTAGGAGTATTGAATAGAAGTTGTACGATGTTGAAAAGAAGTGGTAAGAGAGGGCATCCGTGTTTTGCTCCCTTGCTCCTAGAAGGAAAGCATTCATTATTTAGCCATGATGGATGATCTTAGCTGCTGTTTTTTCTTTGCTCTTTATTGGAGTAGTAAATTTACATATAACATAGCTGGTGCTTGGATTTAAATGTACCATCTCCTTATTTGTTTTTTATTTAGCCTATGTTTTATTTCTTTTGTCTCTTTTTTTAGCCTTTGTGTTATCAGCATTTTTGTTTTAATTTTTTTCTATTAATTTATTGTTTATACATTCTTTTATTGTTATTTAATGGTTACCTCTTAGCAGCCTTTCTCAGATGTGATTCTGTGAGAGAATTAAGCCAAAGTCTGAGGCATTCATTGTAAATAATGTATTACTCTCTCTTCTATACATTGATTGTGGTACTGGCTATATATCATTCCTTGGAAGAATTAAGAAAATAGTCACTCAAATCATTTTCTAATTTATTCTCTCATGGAACCTGGCTGGAAAAGACTGCCTTAGAAATTACAACATACACATTTAATTTATTACAGTTTATCTTAATTTACTACTTCTAGGATAATCCAAAGACCTTGTGATATTTTCGTTCTATTTACCTCCCTCCCATTGTACTGTTTTTGTCATGTATTTTAATTCTACATATTTTGTAAATTCCATAAAACATAAGACATTGCATAAACCAGTCATCACACATTTAGATTTACCCAGACACTTGGAGGCTTGGAATTTGGACTTTTGCCTTTAAAACTTGTCTGTGTCATGGTTTCAGCTCTCTAAACCGTTTGCAGCTTGACAAGTGTGGGCTTAACAGTGGGCTGACAATCAAGAAATTCAGTGGAGTGCCCTGACCTGTGCAGGGCAGTTGGTTGGGTGCTGTCCCCAAAGAGAAAGGTCACTAGTTTGATTCCCAGTCAGGGCATGTGCCTGGGAATAGGTTGAGTCAGTCATCGGGATGCGTGGGAGAGGCAACCGATTGATGTTTCTCTCTCACATCAGTGTTTCTCTCCCTCCCTCTCTCTAAAAATAAATAAATAAAATCTTGAAATAAATACATTCAAAGGAGCTCTCATGCTCCCTACCAGGTATCTGATATTGTGGAGCATAGGAATGGCCTCTTCAAAAATTAACTCAAAGGAGATTTCTGACCCCACCTCTGTAATTTTTTTCTTAATTTACACACGTCCATAAAGAAGTTCAGTCAATGAATTTGGCTGTTTCAAAAAAGGGATCATGCATTCTCAGCCACTTCCTTGGTGATAATCAGTACAAAAGAGATGGAGGATTATCTATAGACCTTTTTTAAAAAAAAAAAAATTTAGGATTATGTCTTGACCATTCCTGGGCATGATGCTTTCTTTGCCCTGTTGGCAGCCTCTGACCAGCCCAGTGGTACACCCTCCCAGTGACAGCATGGGCGCTGCTGCCTCCTCGCACTTTCCCTCCACCCACCCCCAACTCTCACACTGCATGCCTTACAAATGTTCATAAATTGCTTACATATCAGCTCTACTTTAGTCGAACTTTCCTAATCACTATGATAGGTTTCAGTATTCCTAGATATCCTGTGACAAACATATCCAGACCAAATCTGGTAAGCCTCTTCTCTAAACATTTATTGTGGCCCATTGTTTATTGATTCTTCCTAGTTTCCCTCTCAGAGGATAATTTTTTGTTTTGTAGCACTCCCATATTGTGATGATGTTTCTTTTTTAAGATTTTATTTATTTATTTTTAGAGAGAGGGGAAGGGAGGGAGAAAGAGAGGAAGTGAAACATCAATGTGCGAAAGAAACATTAATCTGTTACCTCTCACATGTGCCCAACCTGGGACCTGGCCCACATCCTAGGCATGTGCCCTGACAGGGAACTGAACCAGCAACCCTTCAGTTTATAGGCTAGCTAGTGTTCAGTCCACTGAGCCACACCAGCCAGGGCTGTGATAACATTTTGTAGGTAAATACTGATCTGTTTTACTTGAAACTTTCTTGCAGTTTGGAGAACACACTCCATTTGAATTTTGTTTATTATTCTAGGTGGTGAGATTAAGACGAAGCTTGGAGAGCTGGCTTCAGAGGAGGAAATTGCAGCAAAAACTGAACTACTGACTGAAGAGTCTGACAACCCCAGAGACAATGTTCTCCAGGATTCTGAATGTGGAGAATTCTGTGAATTTGGGGATCGATTAAATGAAAAGGATCAGAACCACTTTAAGAGAAGACAACATAACTGTGGTGAATGTGGACAAAGCTTTGCTTGGAGTACAGGCCTTATTAGGCATCAAAGAACCCACTGGGAGAAACCCTATGAATGTGACAAGTGTGGAAAGGCCTTTAGTGTGAGCTCAGCACTGGTTCTGCATCAGAGAATTCATACTGGGGAGAAACCCTATCCTTGCAATTGGTGTATTAAAAGTTTCAGTCGGAGCTCAGACCTTATTAAACATCAAAGAGTCCACACTGGTGAAAAACCATATAAATGTGATGAATGCGGGAAAGCCTTCAGTCAGAGCTCAGACCTTATTATACATCAGAGAATCCACACAGGAGAAAGACCCTATCAGTGCAGTCACTGTAGTAAAAGTTTTAGCCAGCGCTCAGACCTGGTTAAACATCAGAGAATCCATACTGGAGAGAAGCCTTATACATGTAATCAGTGTAACAAGCATTTCAGTCAGAGTTCTGATGTTATAAAACATCAAAGGATCCACACTGGTGAAAAACCATATAAATGCGATGTGTGTGGAAAAGCCTTCAGTCAGAGCTCAGACCTTATCCTACATCAGAGAATCCACACTGGGGAGAAACCATATCCGTGTGATCAGTGTAGCAAAAGTTTCAGTCAGAACTCAGACCTTATTAAACATCGAAGGATTCACACTGGAGAGAAACCGTATAAGTGTAATGAATGTGGGAAGGCTTTTAATCAGAGCTCAGTCCTTATTCTGCACCAGAGGATTCACACTGGAGAGAAACCCTATCCGTGTAACCAGTGTAGCAAAACCTTCAGCCGACTTTCAGATCTTATTAATCATCAGCGGATTCACACTGGAGAGAAGCCTTACCCATGCAACCAGTGCAGTAAAATGTTCAGTCGAAGATCAGATCTCGTTAAACACCAGAGGGTTCACACAGGCGAGAAACCCTATGAATGTGATGAGTGTGGGAAGACCTTTAGTCAGAGCTCCAACCTTATTCTGCATCAGCGAATCCACACCGGAGAGAAGCCCTACCCGTGCAGTGATTGCACTAAAAGTTTTAGTCGTCGTTCGGACCTTATCAAACATCAGAGAATACATACTGGAGAGAAACCGTATGCATGTAATCAGTGCAATAAAAGCTTTAGTCAAAGCTCAGACCTCAACAAACATCAGAGAGTGCACTCTGGGGAAAAGCCCTATCATTGTGGCAGTTGTGAGAAAGCCTTCAGTCAGAGTTCGGACCTTATTCTTCACCAGAGAAGTCACACTGGAGAAAAACCGTACACATGCACACAGTGCAGCAAAAGCTTCAGTCAGAACTCAGACCGTATCAAACACCAGAGAATCCACACCGGGGAAAAGCCATACAAATGTAATGAGTGTGGGAAGGCTTTCAGTCAGTGCTCAGCTCTTATCCTACATCAGAGGATCCACCTTGGGGAGAAACCAAACCCATGTGATCAGTGTGGCAAAAGCTTTAGTCAACACTCTGACCTCATTAATCATCAAAGAATCCACTCTGGTGACAAGCCATACAAATGTGACACATGTGGGAAAGCCTTCAGCACGTGCACTGATCTTACTGAACATCAGAGAACCCATACTGGGAAGAAACCCTGCAGGGCTCTTCACTGCAGGAGTTTTTCTCAGCTCTCTGAACTTACTGATCATGGCCAAGACAGTGTACGTGCGACGAATGTGGGAAAACCTTTAGTGTACACACCAACTTTATTCAGTACAAGAGACACTACACCAGAAAGAAAATCTTACGAGTGCTATTGATGATTATGAAAAAGGTTTTAATTAATGTTCAACTCTTGGGCTACATTAAAAAAAAACACCCCACGGTGGATAGAAGACATTGATTCAATTTTTATAATGAAGTTTAACTTAGAACTCAGACATTACTGAACTTAAGAAATTCTGAGGAGGAATCTTGTGTGTTCTGGGAAAATGTTCAATGTGAATAAAAATTTTAGTGAATATCAACAACAATGGAAAGAAATCCATATCTGCTATAATGTAAGCAAAGCTCTCGTCTTATTGAATACAATCCACAAGAGGAGGGTTTTATCATTGTAAGAAATGTGTTAACAGTATTAAGAACCTTATCAGATATTGTAAAAATCAGTCTTGTGGGGTGTGCAATCAGAATTTAGAAATATAATCATATTATAATCTCAAACATTTAGTGAGCCCAAATTACCTATTACATATCAGAGGAATTGTTAGGTAATGTAGGGAAAACTGAAGTCCCTTCCACAATTTAATTGGCATTTGCTCTGATTTCACACATACCTGCTGACAGCAGGAGAGTTCTAGCTTATGCTAATGGTAGTTATCATTCAATCCCTGTGTGAACACACTGTGCTATTCTGGTATTACATTTATTAACTACATAACTCCAGTGCCCTGCTTTGTCAAAAAAAGTGTTTGGCCCAGTTTTGGTTTTCCTATGAGGAGTTTTTAACTTCCTGTGATGTTCACAGCAAATATGGATTTATTTTGCTCTCAATAATGAAGCCTATAAACTTTAACAGTTTGAGATCAATTCTTCAATATTACCATTTAATTACAGCTTCTAAATATGTGGAACAATAAAAAAAAGAATTCCGTGTGTCAAAGCGTAATGATTTCTCTACTGCTCTATTTATCTTGTCATCTAAAGACTGAACAAAATGATAGCTAAAGTAATACCCCCATGACTGATTTGTGTAGCATAATCTACTTTAAAATAACAAGATCAGCCCTGGCTGGTGTGGCTCAGTGGATTGAGGGCCAGCCTGTGAACCAAAGGGTTGCTGGTTCAATTCCCAGTCAGGGCACATGCCTGGGTTGTGGGCCAGGCTCCCAGTTGGGGGTATGTGAGAGGCAAATGATCGATGTTTCTTTCTGTTTCTCCCTCTAGAAGTAAATAAAATCTTTAAAATTTGTATTTAAAAAAATAAAAAGATCTACTGATTTTTTTTAAGTGGCAACATTCCTCAGACTTTTTGTTTATTGATTTCTGATATACATATTGATAATAGGCTACATATATGTAAAGTTTTCTACTGGAAAATAAAGTTCTTTTTTAAATAAACATTTCAAATTGTTTTTCTGGTATTAACCATTTGTTGAAATTTGCTACTATCATTTACTTTGAATGTCTCCCATAATTATCCAATTATTTCAATTCAACAGACCTTGTTAAACTACTATGTTCAAGATATTCTTTAAGGTTTTATAGTGTACACAAAGTTTGCATACAAAACAGTTTGTATACTGTCCCAACAAAACCTGTGTTGTATAGTGATAAAGACTGATGTATACAGAAAACACATAGCTCAATGTAATCATAAAGGTAGACAAGATACTTATAAGAGCTCAGTGGGGATAGGGTTCAATTCTGACTGGAAAGAAAATGGTACGTTTTGTGGAGCTGCTGACATCTGAGTTCTGAAGGATGAGGTAGGGGCATAAAGGCAGTGAGGGAATAGTCCAAAAAGGCACAGAAGCAAGGAAGTATTAGCAATGATATGGAGTGTGGTGCTTAGTCATTAATTCATTCAATAAATACTCAACGTCAGGCACTGTACTAAGTGCTGCAAAAGAAAAAGAAAGTTCCTCAGGCTTAAGTGTTATGAAAGTAATGACTGGAACATGTACTTAATAAGAATAGGGTGGAAATAAAACTTGAAGTAAAAGACAATTGAGTGTGACAGTGAAAAAATAGGCACTTCAACTTTCTGGGGTTTAGCGTCACTTATAAAACAGAAAAGTACTAGGTGCGGTTGAGTAGACATATTGCATTTTGCTCTCAAGATAATGGGAAGCCATTAGGGTCTGAACCAGGGAATGGCATGTTCATCTCCCTGCTTTATGAAGAGGCTATGATTAAAAGGAAAGAGACAGCAGGAAGGAAAACTATTGGGAAGTCTGGAAATAAAGTCACGAGGTCTAAAAGTAGAGGAGTTTGAAGGCATTGATATGATGAGAGGTTCAGAAGTGAGTAGAGAGAAAAGCATACAATCAACTATTGTCTATTCTTTGGGGAATTTAAAAAGTGGAAAAAAATAGGATGATCAAATTTGTATCTGAAGTGAAGCCATCTCTCCTGAGAATAAATTTTCAAAGCCAACTGCTTACTACACATTTCTTTCCTGTGTCCTAAAGGTAAACTCAAATTCATGAACTTAACACATACACCCATGCTATCTTCCTCCTCAATTCCCTATCCTGGCAAATTGCTCTACTAAACATCTTGCTATCCAGATAAAATAACATAGTGATCCTACACTCCTCACTCTCTCTAGTTTTCTAAGTCCAATTGCTCACTAGAACTTGAAAATGAATTATGAAAGTAATGGTACTGACTCTAAAAATGCAAACAATAATGAAGTATAGTGAGTGAAAAGGGAAGGGAGTATTGGGCCTCACATTTAATGCCAGTTGATTTTTCCCAAGCATTCTTCAACTGGCAAGGCCAAAGACCAAGGAATCTAGCCCGACAGCAATGGAAGGGTAAGTGGAACTCTCAGTGAACTCACTGTGCTAGGGAGTAAAAATTGGAGCCCAGACCATGCCAAGTAGGAGGTGCTCTGAATTGTGGGGTAATCACTCCACAATTCAGTGTGAACATTGAAAAGCTATACTCTAGGAATAAGAAGGAAACCAGTGTGGCCCGAGTCTAAAAAAAGTCTGAAATGGTCTCAAGTCAGGTCCGACTTTCAGTAACGTAAGTGATCTCTTCCTAATCTAGCTGCCAGTTAGAAGACAAGGTGAATCCTCTCAGGAGGACACCTATCCAGAGACTGTAACTGTTCATGTACAATATTCAGTGTTCAATCAAAAATGATCAGAATAATTAGAGCCAGATATCAGTATGAACTCTTCACACACACACACACAGACACAGAAACAATTATAAAACGTGTATACATGGATTAGTATATATTTACCAAGCCGTGTTCTGAGAGGACCTGGAAGTGATGACACTCCAGTGTCAATGAGCACACCCAGATCATGGTTTGTAAATAGCTTTCTGCAAATATAAAGGGATCAGGTTTCCTTTGAGAAACAGCTGATTCCAGGGCTAGGGCAGGAAAAAACAAGATGAGCCAGGAGTATCTCATAGTAAGAGCTCAAAAAAAAAAAAATAAAATGGGGGCATGTCAATGGAACACAAGAATCAGCCTGAAAGAGCTTCCAACACCAAATAAATATACATGAGTCCATACCGATGTGAATAAATATGGAAGAAGACACTAATCTTCCTTATGGACGGATTACAAATAATATATATAGATTCCCTATCCTCCAAGATGTGAAATTTAATCCCAACCCAGCAAAAACTACTCAATCTGTACTGGCTGGGTAGCTTAGTTGGATAGAGCACTGTCCCAGTATGCCAAGGTTGTGGGTTCAATCCTTGCTTAGGGCACATACAAAAAGCACCGATGACTGTATAAATAAATGGAACTACAAACCAATGTTTCTCTTTCTCTTTCTTGTCCTGTCTCTAAAATCAATTTTAAAAAGTTTTAATAACTATAGTACTTTAAGACTTCTCAACCTCAGCACTACTCACATTTTGGGCCAGATATCTGGTGATCTACCCAGATGCGTACGTTTCTATATACCTGTAATACTCATGCCATTTTTTCAGATATGTTTAAAAGTTGAAGACATAATGCTCCTTTGACATTTCAATAGAGCAAGAACAGGATTTTGAGCAGGGAAGTTAAGTAATGTGACATATCTCTGGCTGCTGTGTTGAGAACTGAGTGAAGTAGGGCAAACAGGAAAACAGGGAGGCTATTGGCCTGAGCAGCTTTCCCAGCTGAGGACAATTCTAAGAACATGTTTGGGGAGAAATTAAAAGTTTGTTTTGGGACATGGACACGTTAGACTTGAGATGCCTAATCAGTCATTGTGGCGAGCTTGGTTTATGAACCTCCTCCTAGTTGCAGGGCCAGGGTTTCTGGTTTATGATATCGATGAGCCCCTAAGATTGCCTGCACCACCACCTTTGAGGTTGCAGGCCTGGGAGGCTGTGGGGAGAGGGAGCAACTGACTCCCACCTGATCTCTGGACCTGCCACTCCCCCTGTGCTGTAGGTGGTAGGTTGAAGCCTGACCTCCTAGTGGTTGTTGCTGGAGAGGCTAAGTGGTGCCACCTAGAGGTGTGGAGGAGTGGCTGCTCTGTGGAGGAAGCTGATCAGATGGCGAGGGTTGTCTGACTTCTCCTCCTTCCTCCTACTCCACCCCCGCCCCCGCCCCCGGGGGGGGGGGCGGCGGGGGAGATGAGGTAGTTCACACCACTTGCACTCTGAAGACAGTGAGACTAAGCAAACCTACGTGCTTCTTTAGAAGCTGTAGCCAGCTCAGTAACTATTTACATTTGTTCTCTCCTCCCCTGCTTCACCTCTTGGTTACCCTCAGGGGATTTTTCCTGGGATTACATCACCCCAATACAATTTTAGCAGTAAGCTCTTACCTTAGGCTCTGTTTTCTTAAGAACCCAGTATGAAGCAGGTATCAAAATGGAGACGTCTGGTACGCAAAAGGATAATACAAACCTATACTGCACAGAGGAGATCTAGGCTGAGACACAGATTTTGGAGTTGGAAATAGTATTTATGTCATAGGGCCTTCTGCATGGCTAAAGAAAATATCAGCAAAATAAGAAGGGAGCCAAGTATCTGGGAAAACATATTTGCCAATGATACCTCAAACAAGGGTTTGATCTCCAAAATATATCAAGAATTCACATGACTCCACACCAGGAAGACAAACAATCCAATTAAAAAATGGGCAAAGGACCTGAACAGACACTTCTCCACGGAGGACATACAGAGAGCCCAGAGTATGAAAGGATGCTCAGCATCACTAGCCATCAGAGAGATGCAAATTAAAACCACAATGACATACCACTTCACACCTCAGAATGGCCATCATAAATCAACAAACAGTAAGTGCTGGCAAGGTTGTGGAAACAAGGGAACTCTAGTACACTGTTGGTGAGAATGCAGACTGGTGCAGCCAATGTGGAAAACAGTATGGAATTTCTTCAAAAAACTAAAAATGGAGCTGCCTTTTGACCCAGCTATACCACTGCTGGGATTATACTCTAAGTATCCTGAAACACCAATTCAAAACAACCTATGTACTCCAATGTACACAGCAGGATTATTAACAATAGTCAAGTGCTGGAAACAGCCTATGTGCCCAGAAGTAAATGAGTGGGTCACACAACTGTGGTACATTTACACAATGGAATACTACACAGCAGAAAGAAAGAACTCCTACCCTTCGTGACAGCATGGATGGAACTGGAGAGCATTACGCTAAGTGAAGTAAGTCAAGCAGTGAAAGACAAATACCATAGATCTAACCTATAAGTGGAACCTTATTAACAAAACAAATGAGCAAAAAAACCCCAGAGACATAGAAATAAAGAACAAACTGACAGTGACCATAGTGGAAGGGAAAGGAGGATAACGGGGGAAAGATGGGGAACATGTACAAAGGACCCATGGACAAGGACAATCATCAGGTGGGAATTGTTTTTGGGAAAAGGGGTTGGACAGGGCAGGGGAGAGCAACGGAGGGGGGAGGGGACAACTGGAACTGAATGATAAAAAATAAAAAAACGAAATAGGGCCAGATAAGATCGCCTAGGAAGTGAAATAAGTAGAAAAGAGATTTGAACACTGAGCCCTCAGGCTTTCCAACATGTAAGTCCATAAAAATGAGGAAATACCAGCATTGAGACTGAGAAGCACCCAAGAGGTAGAAAAAACCCACGTGTTGAACTTCAACCCAAATGAAAATGTCTACTATGCAAAATATTGCTGATGGCTTAAGCAATGTCTAGTAAATGAGTATCGGACTCAGGATGATTAATAAACTTCACTAGAACTCAAGAAGAAATTTATGTATTTATTTATAGAAAGGGGAAAGGAGGGAGAATGTGAGAGGAACATTGACACAAACAAGAAACATCCATCAGTTGCCTCTTGCACGTCCTCAACCAGGGACCAAACTCATAACTTAGGCATGTGCCCTGAGCAAGAATCGAACTGGTGACCTTTTACTTTGCAGGACAACACCCAACCAAGCCACATGGGTCAGAGTTTGACCAGAACTTTTACATGAGTTTGTATGATGTAATGTCACACCTCTCATTCCTGAATAATTTTTATCTTCTATTTTCCTGATCAGTCTGGCTAGAAGTTTATCAATTGGATTAATCTTTTTATTTCTAAATTTTCCTATTGCCTTCTTAAATAAAGTATGTAAAGAAATTTGAGACTTTAAAGAAACAAGATAGCTGGACGCTTTGTTCTATTTTCAACAGCTAGTCATGTTTCTTATCTCACTGCAAGTATAAGTCATAGTCCCACCAATGGCTAACCAGGTCTCCCAAGATCAGGCCCTGCCCACAACCCTCACCCCATGTCTCTCTCTGGCCTAATCTACTACTTTCCTCCATGACCATTCTGCTGCAGACACACTAGCTTCTTTGTTGGTTCTTGAACAAATGAGGCATTGTTCCCACACTCAGTTCTTCATACTTGTGTTCACATGCCTGGAACATCTTTCCTCCAGTCTCAGCTTGCTTTCTTATGCCCCTTCGTCTTCCACCAAACCTTCCTCAGTGAACCTTCCCTGAACAACCTACCTATCTGAATTGCAATGGCTTTCCTCCTTGACTTTATCCCTTCCTTCCTGCTTTCTTGCTATTCACCATGACATACATCCCCCCCGCCCTGCCCATGCCCCGCCACCGCCACCGCCACCTCCACCACCCAGGAGCAATAGATGTAAACCCCAGATCTTGGGCTGGGGTGATTTCAAATCCACAGGGCTGAGCAGAAAATGAGGACCCTGAAGAACCATGGAAGGGAAGGAAGGGGGATGGAGGTTATGGGGAGGGACTCCAAGGATCACATACAGGAGATGCTTGAGGGGAACACAAGAGCAGTGGTTGGAAGTCCAACGTGCAGCACAGACTCACCAGCATAATCCCCCGTCTTGGAGTCCTAGTAATGAAGGATAGGAAGAAAAATGCCTGAAGATTTATGTGAAAAGCTTTTCATCCACAGACATTCCCAACACCAATGTTCAGTTACTGTTGGTGTGTAAAGTATACATGTGTGGCATGTGGCATAGAGCAGCGGTCCCACCGCTCTGGCACCAGGACTGGTTTCGTGGAAGAGTTTTCCACAGGGCTGGGGGTGGGGAGGCGGATGGAGTTCAGGCAGTAATGCAAGGGTTGGGGAGGGGAATGAAGCTTCCCTCCGAGGCCAGCCACCCACTGCTCACCTCCTGCTGTGTGCCCAGCTCCCCTGGTACACAGAGTGGTGTCACAAATGGCGGAGGTTGACAGAGGCCGAATCAGGGAAGGCCATGCTAATTTTATTAACTTATATAACGCATAAAGTTTAAGTCTAGAATTTAAAATTACAAAGGTTTCTACAAATCAATAAGAAAATACAAATAACCTATATTAATCAGGACAGAAAACCAATTCAATTATCTTAAACAAGAAAGGGACTTTATTGGCTCACAAAATGTTAAAGTCCGGAGGTAGGGCAGGCTTTAGGCACAGCTGGACTAGGGCCTCCAGAAAAATGATATCAGAACTCAGTTCTCTTTGAGTTTCTCCTCAAACTCCGCATGGTACAAATTCAGGCTTACACAAGTCCTTAGTTCGTGGGATCTCCGTAGAGCCTTCTTTCCAATAGTTTCCGCAGAAGTTCTGTTGAGGGCTCTCTGTAGCCTGGCTTGAGTAACATCCCTATTCTTTCATCGCTGTGGCTAGGGAGCTGCAGGACTCAGGAAGGCCAGACCTGGTCAGGTACTCACCTAAGCCACAGGGAATGGGTTCCCCACAATAAATAAGGGTTCTGTTACCAGAAGATGGGGAGAGATGCTGAACAAACGAAAACATATATCTGCACATAACCCAATAGGAAAGCAGGAAAAGGATATAAACCACCTGTGGTGAAACTATAAATGGCCAATACACATGAAAATAACCTCAAACTCACCATTAATCAGGGAATGCATTTCAGGGTTCTTTTTTTCTCTCTCATCTGATAGAACTATCACATGTAAGTAAGGCTATATGGGGAAATCAGCTTTTCCATACAGTTGGTAAAATATAAAGTTATGAAGGCCTATGGGAAGGCTAAGGTGGGTCTGAGAGCACACCTTTGATGCAACAATCCACCCTACACAACTCCATCCTAAAGAAATATTCACACACATGCACAAATATATATGAAAAGATTTACTTTGGCAATGTAATAGCAAGAGAAAAAAAAAGAAAACAGTTCAGTAATGGTATTTTCATAATATTGAATCCTATTCAACCATTAAAGAAATTTAAAATCCTCAGGATCAGTTTTTGAGACACACACCCAAAGCAAGCTGCAGAACAATACATATATGATCCTATTCATGTAAAAAATAGCTTGTATATGTTTGTGTATATTCATACGGATATGTATGGAAAGGGGACTAGATGAATGCACACTAAACTGCAGACAGTGGAATGTGACTGGAAATGTTACAGAAAAGGGTCTCTTTGTTCTTATACCTGTATCATTTACATTTTGTACAATGAGCTGGTAGTCATTTATACCATCATAATTAAAAAAATTAAAATGGGCAAACACTATTCACAACAGGAAATGCAAATGGCCAATAAACAAATGAAGAAATGTTCTTCCTTATTAATAACAAAAAAAAGGAAATAAATTTTGTCTATCAGATAGGCAAAAATATTTGAGGATACAGGATTGGTGAGCGTGTAGGCCAACAGGCACTCTTACTGTTGATGGAGTTGTAAATTACTACGATCTTCTGGGTGGCATCTCTTAAAATGCTGAATGTACACAGTAAGACCCAAAAAATTCACTTCTATTTATCCTACAGAAGTACCCACACAGGCAGCAAAATAGACGTACAAGGATGTTAACTATATCTTTATCTATAATAAAAAACTGGAAAGAACCAAATTATCCAAGGGTCAGTTAAATGAATTAGAGTATATTCATGCAATGGAATAGTATACGTAGCCATGAAAAACAAGGTCTATATCAAATTGGGAAGGAGAGGAGGCAAATCTCAGTGTGTGTATGTAAAATGGGCATTATGTACCTACCTCATATGAGTGCTGTGAGGATTAAGAGTTAATCCATGCTAGAGCACTTCAAACAGTGCCTTTATAGAAACCACAAGTGTCAGCTATTAACACACTGTCACTTAAATTTGTTTATGCCTAGTCCTGGAAGAATAACAAACCAAGTAATTATTATTTCTGAGTAAGACTATGAGAAGGAATGTCTTTTTTTCACTTTACATTCTGTACTATAGAAAATTTAAACAAGCATATTTAATAGTTTTCACATTGTTAACTATAAAAGATAAAAGCATCTGAACCATAAAAGGTAAAACCTAAAATCAAGGTTTAACAGCCACCACTCATGGCATTGTGGAAAAATATATGTCCGTGGAGTTCACAGAACTAGACTTGAATTTTAGCTCTACTTGGCCACATGCAAGTCTCACGGTCTCTGAATCCTGCTTGTCTAGTCTACAAATCTAAGAGAGATAGGTACAGTCTCTAGTCCAATGCCTGGCATGCAGATTATTTCAATACATATAACCCTCCCTTCAACTTACATAAATTGCTAGACGTACTGCTAAATAATCAAGTGCCAACTGGGTCTAAGTATAGGAAGCTTAAACGCCAAGAACTCCAGAAAAAACCTTAGCAGTAATAAGCAAAAAGCTCAGTGGCTACTGGGTAGCTATCAGCAGTCTGCATGCCAGTAACACTGCGTGCTCGTTTGCCAACCACACAGATGCCACTGCTTGACAACTGCCAGATCACTGCCTCATCAGAGGCTGGGCAGCCCCAGAACTGCTGGTTAGCTGTGCGGGTACTCATAAAGGTAGAGATGAAATCACAAGTCACTGAAGAGTTATTTGAAATCAATTTGTCTACTGGGGACATAACCTAGTCAGAGCCAGCCAGTACACAGACCACTTCCTCTTCCTGTGCACGATCAGCCAGTCCGTTGGATCCAGCCATTTTCCCCACAAAGCCTTGTCTTAGCCTCAGAATCCTTCCCAAAGAACCCCCAGGTATCACAGCTGGCAAGACAAACACGTATCTCTGCCAACTCTCATACGACTTTTTCCAAGCTCTCACATTATACCAAACATCTTTGGCATTTGAGACAAATCTACCACATGGAAGCTTCTTTGTACACAGGAAAGACATAAAATCTAAGAAAGCATGAAATTTCAGTCACCGAGAGCTTGATCCCTTCTTACCTACTCTGATGTAAGAATCCTGTCATCCCGGCAGAATTCCAAATATGCCACCTCAAAGCCTACTTGGAAAGAAGTCAGGTATAAATAAATCATTCAATAAACTCAAGATCATTTTATCTCAGAGCAGAGGAGTCCACAGCTTTACTGGACACTGACTTGTTTCCTCTCAGCCACAGAGAAAACAGACCCCAACAGAAGTCCCTACATTTTCTTGTATAACTTAAAATACATTATATCATTACTACATATTTATACTTCAATAAATCTTAATCTATAAAGCACATTTCTTATAATTAATTGTTATCAGAAAACCTATAAACAAGCTCCACCTGCCTCACTTCCCCACCAGCGGGCCTTGCGTTTATCACTACGCTTTTGCACAGGCACATGCAAATTTCACCTTCCATTTTTAAAATTCGATCCAAGCACCAGCTATAATCCAAATCTCTGGAACTGTGAAATATCTGTATTCACATGGGTCATTTTGCACACAACGATGCCCACTATAGAAACGCCTTTTCTCAAATTCTGTATTTTAACTTCTAGAGTTTTCCACTAAACAGCAGAACCACAGTACTTGGGATTCTCAGCCAAGGATATATAATCCTACCACTACAATGTATTCCTTTTATACATTTTTAAAAATGTGTTAAGACTTAAAATTAAAAAAAAAAACTTCGACCAATTCTGAGTTAATATACTAGTTGTCAATAACCTAGTTGTTTATTTTTTTAAACAAAACAATCCTTTCAACTTAACATGTTAAGTACACCCTCAATGCTAGATCTCTAGATTGATTAGTTTTTTAAAACCACAAACCTCTAAACTGTTATAGAATTTTGGACTCACTACTGAAGAATGCTGGAGAGATGGCTAGCTCTCTGAGTCTTCCTTTCCCCCAAATATGACACCCTGGTGAGAGAAGCATGGCTCTGAGAATTTCAGAGGTGACCTCCCCCAGGAATGCTCAGATGTGGGCAAGAGGCTAACTCATAAGACACAGCTTTGTACCAGTCCCCAGAAACTTACAGTGAAAGAATGACCTACCTACTACTCATGGCAGGGTTACAGTACCTAGCACAGTGCCTTGTCGGTAGAAAATGTTTAATAACAAATGAATACATGGCTGCTTTGTTAGCTTGGTGTTCAACCCTTTTCTTTCACCAAAAAAATAACACAGCAAACCTGATACTTGTTACCCACCTGGTCAGAGATTTTCCTGTCCTTAACAAAAATGAAAGCAAAATGATAATGAATTGGATCTTTAAGTCTTTTGTTTTCTAAAATCCCAGACAGCTACAACCCAAATCTTTTTACCCTTTTACATTTGCCCTTCAACACAGTCATTTCTATGTTCCTAGTTTACGAGTACTGTTTACACAACCCACCTTCTGATGAACCATGGGAGGACGTTACTTTCATCGGTGGGATGTCTCCACATCACAGACAGGATGTGCCCTTTTTGAGTTTTCTTACAGGCAGATAATTGCATTTAGATAAATTCTTAATGTACTTCAATTCTTGGATCCAAGTATTTTTCTATCTTTCCCAATCTAGGAGTCCCATTTACTTTTTGATATTTTATCACCATCACTTCTAATTTTACCTTGAAGCTTTTAGCCATCCTTTATCTTCTGTTTTCTGAAATGCATATCCAAATTGGGTACAAAAGAAACAGAAGAGTAAATTTTGAAAAGATGGCTTCAGTTTTCAGACTTCGTAACTCCTATGTTGACTTTTAGTGTAGAAGGGAATGCATCCTTGCAAAGAACATCTCAATGATCAACACAGAACTCATGTATTTGTCTACAAAAGAAATTTTAAGAAGGGGGACAAAGAATCGAGATTATTTGGAAAAAACAGTAAGAATATAAACATCACATGGAAGATTTAGGCATTAACACCTGAATTAAGGTTAAAATTTCAGTTTCTAAGCAGGTATGACACCATTTCTTTCAAGATGAAATAATGATGGTGGGTGACAATTTTCTACATTTCCCAGTGGATTTTCTAATATTCTTATAGGGAAACCAAACTACTATGCATCATTCCATGTTTTTGATTTTGTCTTCATTTCTGAAGAAAAAGACCTGAGTGCTGACTTTTTTCAAAATTTCTTAAACTTTCACAACATTCAGAAGTTTTTCTGCATTGTGTCTTCGCTGATGTCTAAAAAGATTTGAGCTTTGACTGTAGGATTTCCCACACTGAACGCATTCGTAAGGTTTCTCCCCAGTATGGATTCTCTGATGATTAATAAGCCCAGAATTCTGGCTAAAGGCTTTTCCACATTCAAGACATTTGTAAGGTTTTTCTCCAGTATGGACCCTCTGGTGCTGCACAAGGATGGAGCTTCTGCTGAACGCCTTCCCACATTCAACACACCCGTAGGGTTTCTCTCCACTGTGGATTCTTTGATGAAGAATAAGGGCCGAGCCCTGACTGAAGTGTTTTCCACATTCATCACATATATGCTGTTTCTTCCTAGAAGGATTTCTCTTTCTTTCAAACCTGCCCTTAGGGAAACAGGCTTCTCCATATTTAAAAATCTGAGGAACACCTATATTGAGAGTGCCAGGAACTTCATGAGATTCTACTGCTGAAGGAATCTCCTGCTTTGGAGCTAATGCTCCATTTTCAGTCCTAGCATCATCATCTGAAATAAACAGAAAATGTAAATATCACTCATTTTCTATTCTGAGATAAAGGAACCTGCAAGGAAAAAGTTTTAATAAACTTAAAAGTAAAATAGCTTGCATACATCTGTAACAGCACTCCAAGAAGTGGTATCACGGTTGCCTACCTCAAAAGAGGAAAAAATGAAACGACTGATTATGAGGTTAATGAGGTAAATAATATAATGAGGGGTTAAACAGTTAAATCTGAATAAAAGTAGTAACATACATTAGTGGGTTATAGATGGAAACAAGAAAACAAAGGACAGAGAGATGGGAGATTTGAAGATTGTTGGGAAGACAGTGACAGTGATGCAACCAGGTCTGGATGGAACTTTGAAAGAAAAATAAGGTTGGCCATGAGGAAATCATTATAATACTCTTCTGCTTTGAAAAAGAGAAATTACATCAAAATACAATGGTGCAAAAAATAAGCAACCAGGCAGAAGGTGACTGTTTCTGAAATAAGCAAGACAGAGCAGGTCACAGCCAACTGTCAAACACAGGAGCTGTCCCGACAAGAAGGGGCTGAAGATGAGCTGGGAGCATCCTGTCTGAACTCAGGTCATGACACTCACAAACTCAAGATGCCCTTCATACATCAAAGCTTTCCTACAGAAAAAGCTTGCCCTATTCGGTATTTCTCAGGGCACCCAGATGACTTCTTATTTCTCAGTCTTAGTTAGAAGAGTCTAGTGGGAAAAAAAAAGCCTGAATTACCAGATGAGGTACCATCCCATCTGCAGACAGCCATGTGAGCAAGCCTCATTTAAGACTTTCCTGAAATGTCAAGCCTCAAAAAGTCAAGACAGCACTCAGGAAAGTAGTAGTGAGTAGCCTACAAGAAATGATTAAGAAAGGGATAAAGTCAAGGGAGGAGGCTGAAGAAGAGAGACTGAAGGGGTGGAGAGGACTAGTGAGACCTGCAAAGAACAGAGGTGTGGGGAGGTTAAGTGGAGACAAGCGGCACAGTGAGCAGTAAGTTCTCAGATGTAGTAGAGACAAGACTGCTGAAATGAGGTACTCAAAGACAGGTGAAAAGTATTCTAAAATTCAGGCAGGGGAGAAGTTTTCTATGCAAGAAAATGCCACCTCCAAACCAAGGATAGTGGTTTGCAAACTTCACTGCACAGAACATCCTCTGAAACATTAAAACTGAGGATTCTCAGCAGACTTCAGCCCCCACACCAGAAGTTCTGATTTATCAGCACCCTGCCCCGCCCCCATCAGACAGGAAGAAGATCTGCTCAGACCTCATTCTGCGACACTCCAGTTCCACCTCCAACTACCTCAAGGAATGATCCCCAAGGCGGTCTCAAACAAAATTTCACTTCAGTTCACATAAATATGAAAAAAGATATCCAATAGTTTTAGGAATAAACTGGGTTGTATCACAGAATACAAATAAGTGGCATTCACCGCCATTATACTGGGAAAGACTAGTCTAATTTTTCTGTTATTTAAAGCTTACTATAGCTAGGCAGCCTATTTTTGCATAAATGCATAGAAAAGGTGAATAGCATTACCCAAATATCATTTCTACAGAAGAACCTTCTTAGAAAAAAAAAGTCTCTAGATAGGATATTGAAGAGAAAAAAACATAGCAGAAAATTTAGAAAAACTTCAGTAATAAACAACAAATAAAGAAAACAGACTTGGAGAGGCTTCAGGTAACTTTATTGTACCAGTAAGATTAGACGGAAACTGAAAGGACATGGAACAGATGACAAATATGCAACACTGCATGCAAAATACAGGGACCTGGTCCACAGGTAGGTACTGGCTCAGAGTAAGGCAAATACCAGGCAGCTGAAATGGTGAGGTCTTCGAGAGAGAGGTGAGAGGGAAGAGAAGACTGATGTTCATGACTAGGAATAAGAGACCTGAGGTCAGCAAACCAACTGTTGTAAGAATCAAGCTCCTACAATGTGTCCAGCCTCAGAAAATATCCCCCCCTCACTCACACTCTCTCTCTCTCACACACACACACACACACACACACACACAAGAATAAGCACAGGGTCCTGGACAAAAGACCCACACTCTTTCACCCTCTACCCACATGCAATTCTGGTCCTCACCACAGTGCCTTAGGGAATGGAGCTCCCAGGACGCCCACTTCAGCTGGTTTTCCACGGCATCAAGCTCAGAACTTGGTAATCCCTGAGCTTCTTCTTGAGAGACAATCTCCTCTACCAGCACTTCCCGTTTTCGTCGACGGAGAGAGACCTGGAAATAAGATTTGGTTCAGTTGACATGGAATTTGATGAGAATCAGAACTAACTGCACATAAAAGAAACCACACAAAACATATACTGCAGCTGAGTGAATCCCCTACTGGTACGCCAGTGCTTCTGACCAGCAGTGACACAAGCAGGCTCACCGGCTGTCCAGGGTCATCTAGTTCACTCTCTAAATCCTCTAGCACCGTCACCGCCTCCTCTCCATTCTCTGGATTATGCTCTCGAACCCAAGTCTGCAGCTCCTTGGGGAGGATGGCAACGAACTGCTCCAGCACTACTAGCTCCAAGATTTGTTCTTTTGTGTGTGTCTCTGGCCTGAGCCACAGACGGCACAGTTCTCGAAGCTGGCTCACGGCCTCACGGGGCCCAGGTGAATCCTGGTATCCAAACTGCCTGAATCGCTGTCGGAAAACCTCTGGGTCAGGGAGATGGTTCCAGGGAATACTTGATCCCTCTTCACCATCAGGATCCTCCTCCAACTTCACTCTCAGAATCTTTTCCTCTTCATCTGGAGTTGGGATGATAAGTATCGAATCTTCTTCCACTGACTGTGCAGACATCCTGATTTATAAATACTTCAAGAAAAAACAATCAAGGCAGGCAGGATATTAGGCCTCAGGGAAATACCTCGTTTTCTTCACAGGCAGTCCTAAGGCACAAAAAGTAAAAAATATATATAAATGACCAAATATCCTAAGAATCTGGACATATACTGAGATAAAGGAAGTTAAGACATTTCTCCTTTTACTGAGTAAAAAATTCCAATCAATAAACCACGAGAAGCTGGCAAACTACAGCTCAGGGCCAAATCTGGCCTGTTGTCTGTTTTTGTATAATACTTGCATTAACAGCTTTCACATTTTTACATGGTTGAAAAAAATTAAAAGAATACTTCATGACATGTGAAAATGGTATGAAATTAAAATGTCTGTGTCCCTAAATTATTTTATTTGTTCACAGTTCACACAACAATGGCAGAGTTGAACTGTTGCCACAGAGACAATGTGGCCTGAAAAACCTAATATTCATTATCTGGCTTTTTAACATCTTATTTATTTACTTTTAGAGAGAGGGCAAGAAACATGGACGTGCCAGCAATCGGTTGCAGTCCCCAACTGGGGACCTGATCCACAACCCAAGCATGTGCCCTGACTAGGAACTGAAACATCAACCTTTCAGTGCACAGGGTGGCACTCAATCCACCGAGCCACACCAACCAGGGCACACTACCTGGCCCTTTAGAGAAAAAGTGTGACCTATAAAAATCAACACACCCTATTTCAAAAATCAAAAAAATCCAAGTAAGAACCAGCCCACCTCAGTGTTTTCTAAATGTATCTGATTCTGAAACACATTATTTGCAACTCAAGACTAGTGTTCCCTGACACATGTAGGTCAACTCAAAAACAGGGATGCTTTTTCATGACCTGCTTAAGGAAAAAAGTTTAAGACAAAAAAATTTTTAAGTTAAAAAAATATTTTAAAAATGTTTAAGAACTCCCTACACTTAAAATATATGTGAAAAATTATTCACTTGCTCAGGAACAGGTAACGTAATAATTAAAAAAAAAAATAGCCTCCAGTGCCATACAATGAAAATATTATTCAGTCACTCACCACAACATAATTACATTTAAATCTGACAGGCATGAATCCCGGAAAATTCTATGAAAGGCATTCTCCTAACCACCTTGACTTCTTGCAGTCACTCAAGATCTTGTCCTGACACTGATGACTCACAATTTTCCCAGCTTCTTCCGAAGGGAAACCTTGCGCTACTTCTGATCATTTCCTCAGGATCTGCACAGTCATGCCCATGCCACTGCTTACAACACACACTAGGGATGGACCGTGCAGCTACCCAAGGTATCTACTCAGGGTCCAGAATCTGAAAAGCAATTAATTTCGAAAAAAAAAACCTTATTATAACCCTATCAAGAGAGAAACTAGGATCAGAAAAGACCTTATCAGGTAACTTAACACAGTTTAAGTACTCTGGAGTGTGGCAGCCTTATACATAAGGTTTAGCCAACAGATTTTGTTCGTTCTTATTCCCACCTTGTCAACAGTTCGAGCATTCTATATAAAAGAACTTTCTTTTCTATGTTCTCATACCGCACCCTGCCCGTGGACCGTGCAAGAGCTGCCGAGAGGGCAGGCCCGTGGTCCCAACAGAGTTTGCGTGGGTAGCCTCGTTCGGGTGATCTCCCTACCTCACTCCTGCAGGAAGTGCAGCTGCGAACCCCGCCCCCGCCCCGATTTCCTCTGTCCTCACCGCACTCAACGCCACGGATTTCACCTGATCAAAGGCTACTCTGGCACGTTAACAGAGGGGCCACAGTACTTCCCTCGCGGCCAACGGAACTACAAGTCCCGGCTGCTATCGCGCAAGGCCCGCCCTTCTCCACCTCCGCCCAAACCGACTCCCAGAACTCTCCGCGAGACGCCAGGGCCTGGGAATAGAACAAAACCGGCTGATGGGGGAAGGGAAAGACAAGGGTCGAGGAGGACAAGGGAAAAGAAAGACCGTCGGAGGGAGCAGAAAGCCCTATCTGGCCCTTCGTCTACCCCTCCGCGCGCTGCAACTGCTGGGCGCGAAGACCGCGGCCTGTATCCCGCACCGCTCGGGGACTCGAGGAAGGTCCCCGCCAGGTTTCTTAGCTGTCTCCTTCCAGACTGCCCGCAGCCCCTACCCCAGCGTACCCCGCACACCCTTTGCTCCACTCTGGCGCAAACCTCCGACTCGGGAACCGCAGCAGCTTCACTGAGCAAGGCAGACGCAGAAACGCCACTCACAAGCTGTTTCCCAGAAGCCCCCGGCGCGGGCTGCTTCCGGTCTGCGGGCCCCAAGAGGCGGAGGGAGGCGAAGCCCCGCGTTGCCTTGGAGATGTGCTCCGCGCGGGGGAGGGGCGGCCCTACGACAATGACCGCTTTGAGCCTGGGTTTGGCCTGGTGCCTCTTTCCTCGGGTAGCCCAACGTTCTGTGTTCCGCTTAAAAGACAAGTTAAAGAAAGAGACAATTCTGCCATTAAGATAGTCTTTATGGTTTCACAAACCCTTTCACATGCATTTTCTCATGTGATCTTCACAGTAATCCTCTGAAAGAAGTAATAAAAGCTTATATTTATAAATGCTTAATACATGGTGCCAGGCACTGTCACTAAGCTTTACATATATTGCCATTAATTTTCACAACCCTGTTCTGTAGGAACTTTAGTTATCCCCATTTCACTGCTAACGAATGCACAGTAAATAACCTGCCAAGAACTCATAACTAATAAGCGGGAAGCAGGATTTGAAACCAATGCATGACTCCAACCTTTGGCTCCCACTAGCTATACTACAGAACTTCATTTTGACTAATTTATCTATTAGGGAAACAAGATGAGACAGGTTGGAGCTTTGGGAATAATCTCACCTTAAAGTTGTAGAATTCACGGTCATCTGACTAATTTAGGCTGGCCATTTTATACCACAAAACAGCTGCTGAAGTGATCATTTAATAACATAAATCAGACTACTTTATTTCCTATTTAAAGGCCTTCAAGCCCTGACTGGTGTGGCTCAGTTGATTGGGCGATTTTCTGCAAAGTGAACAGTCACAGGGTGCAATGTTTCTCTCTCACGTCGATGTTTCTCTCCTTTCTCCTTCTCTTCCCCTCTCTCTAAAATAAAGAAATAAATAAAATCTTAAAAAAAAAATTAAGGCCTTCAATGGATTCCCACTGCCTTAAATATAACATAAAAACTCACTTCTGCCTGTCCCCTACCTTCCATGTCTGAAAGCTGAGGCTCACATTGGCCCAAGATCCTCAGCCGCACTGACAACCTTTCCTCCTGGGAGCCTTCCCACCCCATGTAGCAGTATTAAAAGTGATTTGATTTGTTCATCTCCATGTTTTTTTGCTTTGTATCATTTTTGGATGCCCTAGAAGGGCAGGAAACTTGTCTGTCTTGTTCAGCATAGTATCCCCACCTAGTCATAGGATGCTGGCAGCTGGGTTTATAAAGAACTTAACAAATATTTGTTGAATAAATGAATGGATTGTGCTGGCCTCATTGGTGCCTTTGCTAGGTCACATGTCTGGCATCAGAAACCACACAAGAGTCCTGTTGTTTAAAGTAGGTCCTGTCTTCCAGAAGCACTGCTAGTTCCGGCTTTGGTTCTCTTCCTCATTCAGGAAAATGCCCTCTGCAAAGTGCCCTCAGCCTCTGATCAATTTGTAAATGACAGAGCAAGTTAGGGAACAGCTGACGGTATAGCACTACTTTGTACTGTGACCCAAAATTCATCTCCCCAGAACTCCTGGGGAGATCCTAACTCTGATCCTCGTCCTTCATTCTTCATTTAGGAGGATTCAGAAGTCCAGCTTTTTCAGTCTTCTACTTGGCTACTGCCACCAATCTGCTTGGCTGCTTTTATTACCTTTCCCTCTTTGGTGACTCTAAAGGCTAACTCCAGGCATTTTTGTTTTATTTTACTTTAAGAGTTTTTACATGTAATTAATGTTGGAAAACAGAAAAGATCATCAAACAGAAACACTTAAGGAACTTAAACATGTTGCAAAATTTTACAAGACCCTTGGCTGGGATTCTGTTCTATAGTTCCTAATTCTTTCTAAGAGAGTAAGCGCAAACCACAATGAGGTTTTCCTCTTTTGAGGGCAAGGGCTGACACCTCTTTGAAACACCACCCTCTGAGCCCCACTATGTAGGCTCTTTTCTGAATCGTGGTCCTTGAAGGCCTCTTAAAGATCTAGTCAAGCCCTGGTCTGCTAGTTCAGTTCATTAGAGCATTATCCGCATACACCAAGATTGTGGGTTCAATCTCTGGTCAGGTCACATACAAGAGGCAACCAGTGGGTGGAACAGCAAATCAATTTCTCTATTAAATACATTTTTAAAAAATAGTCAAGATAGAGCATCTTGTTCCTATGAGCAACCTGAGTGTAACGAATACCTTCATGCCAGCACTGGACAACCTTGGACATATCTACACAGGCCACATAAGTAAGGCTGTTGAACAGCAGCTGATCTGAGTCTTGGCAGAACACCTTGTGATCCTCCCAGAACATGAGAGCATGAGGGGTTTGCAAGTAGCTGCTACAAGGCCATTTGCCACTCAGTTCCTCATCTTCCAAGGAAGAAGACAATTTCTCATGCTTCCTGGGTTGCGATTAAGGCTTTCTGCTTCCCACCCACCCCACCCGCTTCTGTACAGCTGCAGACTATGAAAAGGCTTAGAAGCAGCATGGCATCAGCCCCCCAGCAGCGAGGCAGTCCACAATTCACAATGCAATCATCTGGTTCCTTTTGTTTCGGTGTCGTCCTCGGTGTGTGAGACAGAATTTCACGAGTGGCTGATACTTACTTTTAACTAATCTCACTTTCGCTGTCTGTGTAAATGATAATCTGTTTAAATCTAAAAAGGACAGATTATTAGTGTTTCTTTGCTAGACAAAACTTCCAACTTTGCCTTAAAACTATCTCACTCAGTGTTTTAAATGAATCTCACAAATTGTTAAAAAAAAAAAAAAACAGGTACTACAGAGATTCCAGAGAACTAAAGATAATTAAAATAAAATCATGATTTCTTCTTTTAGCATCACCATCTCCTTAAGGAAATAGGCAAGAAAAAAAGTATTTGCAAGGCAGTGGAGAAGTGCCGCAGTAGAGCAGAATAGAGTACCTGCAGGAAACCTAAGTGAGGCAGTGTGCTGAGGACTAAGGGAGGCATGCTGTGACAGAGGAAGAGAAGCACAGACCTTCAGATATGGTGTTATCAGTTTCACCCAAGAATAGTCTTTTCTAGGCTTTTCTCTAACAATTATTTGGGAGTTCTCAGTCCCACTCCTCAGCTCAAAAGTTTTTCCCTCCAGGGACTTTAAGTACACTGGTTAAAGATTGCATTTTATTGTAGCTGATAAGCACAATGCTGGAATCTTTTGTTTGCACGTGACTAAAGACCTAACTGTGGCAGACATTATTAGCTTCCTATACAAAGCCCTCCCCTTACTTCTAATACACCTCCAATTTTTTTGATTTGGGAGTGGGAGGCAGGCAACACTCTGCCCAGCCACAGTTGTGATTGAGCTGAGCCATCCACGACCACCGTTTCCCTTGCCAGGTACTTACTTTGCTTCCATGGCAACTAGGAATGGCCACAGTATTCCATTCTGGTCAATGAGATGTAAGAGGAAGTAGTTTTGTCTTTCAAGGAATGTATCTAATTTTCTCTGGTTGGGTAGCTCAGTTGGTTAGAGCATTGTCCCAATAATGCCAAGGTTGTAGGTTCAACCCCTGGTCAGGGCACATCCTAGAATCAACGAATGACTGACTGCATAAAGGGGTGGAGCCACAAATGGATGTTTCTCTTTCTCTTTTTCACTCCCCTTCTGCTCTCTAAAATCAATTTAAAATATTTTTAAAAGAAATGTATCTAACTCATGTATGTTGTCAAATTTATTGGCATAAAGTTATTCATAGTATTTCCTTAATATCCTTTTAATGTCTATAGGACCAGTTAGTGATGACCCCTCTTTCATTCCTGAAATTGGCAATTTGTTTGTTTTGGGTTTTTATCAATTTTGCTTAAAGTTTATAAGTATTATTAATCTCTCAGAGAATCAACTTTTGGCTTTATTTGCTCAATTATTTGTTCTCTACTTCATGGAGTTCTGCTCCCTTAAAAAATTACTATACAGTAATATCACCTTTTGGGGCATATACTCTGTGAGTTTTAACATATTTGTACATTTGTGAAACTACCACCAAAATCATGATACAGAATAGTTCCATCATTGCATAAAATTCCCTCCGGATGCACTCACAGCTTTCCTACATACCTAACTGGTGGCAACCACTGACGTATTACCCATCAGAATAGTTTAACTTTTCCATAAAACAACATAAATGAAATCATAAAGTGTGCAAGTTTTTACATACCTTGCGCTCAGCATAATGCCTTTAACTTTTCATTCAGCATATTGACTTTAAGATTCATCTGTGTGGTTGCATATCTCAATTGTTCATTTTATTGCTGAGTAGTATTTTATTGTAGGTGCCAGTTTGTTTATCCATTTAACCACCCAAAGACTTTTGGGGTGGTTTGCTCAATTATAAGAGAGCTACTTGGATATTTATGGACAGGGTTTTGCATGAACACGAGTTTTCATTTCTCTGGAGTATCTCTAGAAGTGGGATTGCTGGGTCACACGGTGTAATGGACTGTATGTTTGTGCCAGTTCCCCAAGTTCACGTGTGGAAGCCCTGACCCCTACTGTGCTGGTGTTTGAAGATGGGCCTTTCGGGAAGTAATTATGTTTAGACAAAGTCGTGCTGGCGGGGCCCTTACGATGGGACTAGTGCCCTTGTAAGACAAGATACAGAGATAAGGAATAAATTAAAATGGGGTAAATCAATAAAATATTTAAAGTATTTTTCTGATATTCCTAACATCTTTGTTGCCTAACATCTTTGTTACCCAGACACCGGCATAATTTGATTTAATTTTTCCTTGCAAATTGAGACATTCCAGGTTCTTCCTATGCCTAGTAATTTTGCATTGTATCCTGCACAGTTTGAATATTATGTTCTCAGAGTCTGGGTATCATCTAAACCCTAAGGAGAAAGCTGACTTATTTGTTTTAGCAGGCAATGACCCTAGGGTCAGGCCACAAGTTCTGTTCTGCATTGTGTGGGCTGCGGTTCCAAAGGAAGTTCTGTTTTCAAACACTTCCAGTGCAATTTTTTTTTTTAAGATTTATTTCTTAGAGTGGGGAAGGGAGAGGGAAAGAGAGGGAGAGAAACATCTATGTGTGGTTGCCTCTCACACACCCCCCACTGGGTGCCTGGCCTGCAACTCAGGCATGTGCCCTAGACTGGGAATCAAACCGGCAACCCTTTGATTTGCAGACCGGCACTCAACCACTGAGCAACACCTCCACTGAGCCACTCCAGAATGGGCACTTCCAGTGCAATCTGGATCTGTCCATTGTGTGTGCCACCCAGTGGCCAGTCTGGATTCTGGGTGAGTCTACTCTAGCTCAGTTCTCTATGCCTGCTGTCTGCTGTTTAGGGTCAGATCCACGAGTGTGCAGTTTAGAGGTGAGCAGAGGAGTTCATACACTACTTTTGGGGATCACACTTGGTCTCCCTCCTCTATGCAATGAATCCAACACTTTCTGGCTTCCCGAGGCCTCCGTTACTAGTTATCCAGTTAGAAAGCTGGAGTTTTGGTTTCCCTACTCTGTTGTTTACTTCCCTCAACTATGTCTGTATCCTGGTCCAAACAGTGATGACACAGAGAATAAAGGCAATGGGGACTGGCACCACACTCTTCGAACCAAAGCTCCTATGATCAGAGCAAAGGGTTCCCTTCCAAGTATAAGGAGCTTTCCCTGTGACCTCTGCCATTGCCGTGGTACTGCCATAGTATTGCCCGGGGGTCGGGTCAGCAAGGAGAGAGCCCTTTCATTCTGAAAGGGAGAAGAAATTATGGAAGAAGTATGGATAAATTGACGAATTTGGTGGTAGGTTGCTGGAGTTGCAATCTTTTTTTTTTTTCCTGTAATGCAGGAGGTAAAATCATAGCATCTGCCCATGATGGTGGCCAGAGGAAGGAGTATGGCAACACTGTTGGTTGACCCAACATTGTTCCCAATCCCCACCTGACCTGCTGCTTTCCCTCTACAGGGAAAACACTTTACCAGACACACAAGAAAATGTAAGCAAAATTTTGTTGGGGTTTCATAGAAAGCTTTTACTTTTCCTGGTGAAGTAGATGGCCACGCCCATGCCTCTTTTCCACTTTCCTCCTGTCAGGACCCCAGAGGCCGTCCCTGCAGCTGGGACAGCTTTTGCGAATGTCTGAGAAAGTAAGCATGAGGTAAAGGCCAAAGAAGGGCACCAGCCAGACCAGTTATGGACCAGTTACCGTCCAGCTGCTGATTGACAGTCAGCAGCAACTCACCCTCTAGATTTCTGCAGTCTTACTTGCATAAGCCACAAAAAGTGGCTTTTGCTTCCCAAAGCACTCCTGCTGCAGGAAGCCTTAATTTAAGGACAGTGATAGACATGTTTAAAAAAATGGCATTGAAGGAAGGAACATTGGATTATAGATATAATATTGAAGGCCCAGGTGAAGTGAAATTCATTTAAAAAAATACCAATTTCACTTCGGACTATTTACTATCTGTGAAAAAAATCAATCTAATGTGGTACTAATATCATGCTAATTTTTATCAAGGTTAGCTCAAGACATAGTAATTCTCCACTTAGATATAGTACCTTCTACTCATTAGGAGTCCTCTGGAAGTGCGAGATAACTTCAAGTACACAGCAACACCATTTAAAGATTCATCATGTGCCCTGGTGTGAGGTGGCTCAGGGGATTAAGCACCAGCCTGTGAATGAAAGGGCCGCCAGTTTGATTCCCAGTCAGGGCACATGCCTGCGTTGCTGGCCAGGTCCTCAGTGGGGGGTGCACCACCACACATAAGATGTTTCTCTCCCGCTTTCTCCCTCCTTTCCCTTCTCTCTAAACATAAATAAAATCTCAAAAAAAACACCATTCATCATGTACTCAGATAATACGACTCACCTTACTTTCTGGTGGAGGAGTTCAGATTATCCACAGTGCAGAGAATGCACCTTTGTAGTTTACAGCAGCACCAAGTGAACCCACACTTCCCTCAGAAATACTTGAGTTGGATTGTCATTTTATTCACACAGTGCCTCAGAAACTGTCTTTCCACAGTCAAGCACAATATACACATTTCTTAGGCATTTCCTGCTGTAACAGATGGCTTATTCCTCTTTACTTAGAGAACAAGCACAAAATAGACTCCTTACATTTTTTTAAAAGATTTTATTTATTTATTTTTAGAGAGAGGAGAGGGGAAGGAGAAAGAGAGGGAGAGAAACATCAATGTGTGGTTGCACTCCCTTCTGGGGACTTGGCCTGCAACCCAGGCATGTGCCCTGACTGGGAATCGAACCGGCAGTGCTTTGGTTAGCAGGCCCGTGCTCAATCCACTGAGCTACACTAGCCAGGGCAGACTCCCTACATTTTGAATAATGGAACATATACAAACCCCAATATATATTCATACTCCCTAGAACTGTAAAATATAATCACTATTGGAAAATTCTAGTTAAAATTTACATTTCTTTCTCCCCCTACTAATCTTATATTTATTAATATAGTAACTAAGCAAAGCACAGTAATCCCACATTTGTTTCTGGAGTTAATCTAAACACTAGATATAGTTGGGTTTTCTGATAATGAAATGTTTACACTTCATGAGGAAACCGCTTAGATGAAGTTCGCTGAGCCCCCTCCTCTCTTCTCATTCCAGGGTTCTTGCTTCCTGTTTGCCTACAGGTTGGGTAACTGTGGCACCATGGGAAACACAGTAATACATATATTCTTGTAATACATAGTCTTACCAAGAATGCCTAGAGAAGGGAAAATTATATTGTACACTGTCAGAATAATTTTAATAACATAAAAACCAGTCATTTTATATTTAAACAGGGGATTGGACTGAATATGGATAAAACTTTGGTGAACTCTAAATTTACTTTAGTGTTTTCATTAGTACAAGAACATCGGAATCCAGGGTCTCACTTTGGGACAGCTTGTCTAGAAACTCATCTTATTAAGAATGCACAAAACCCGGAAAAGACTGTGCTGTGATGCCTGAAACATGTTCACAGCTAATTTATGCCAGAAAGGGGCCAGGAAGAACCCTGAAGGGTAGTCATCAGCTGTCCAGGGTTTCCTGTCCCAGGAAGTCGTGGGCACTTCTGTTACACACTGCACTCGCCAACATTCACATTACCTCGGTCAGTCTCGTTTGGACAGTCTTTTCTTCATCTCCCTTCTTCCTTTATATTGAGGTGATCACCAACCTTACATGAGCACTCATAGACAACCCAATTTATTACCAGAACATTCCTTACATTTAAGCCACTCCCTGAAGACATGTTGAGTCATCTTAATGTTTTTACTGAGTTATTTACAAATTACATTATAAAGGAGATTTATTATTTTTTTTCCTACACAGTAAATGTCTTAGTCTTATTGGTAATGTGTAGGCCCTTGTGAGTTTTCACAGAGATTAAGTCCCTTTACTCACCTACCTCCTGACAATGACCCTGAACATTTCAGCCTAGATCTTGAGGTACATACTCTTTTGGGCCTCTTCCATCCTAGTCTCATATTCTGAATCTGGTAACAGAAAATAAAATGGGAAAAAATTTTTTAAAGTGCTTTTATCTTTGGTCTGAGAACTCCAAATCTCAATGGTATGAAATGGAAGAGAATGTCTATTTTTATACCAACTCACCTTCCTTCTCAACAGGAGAAATGTACTTGTTTAAAAAGAAATATATAGTGGTCCCTAAGAATCTGCAGAGGATTGCTCCAGGGTCACCTACTTCCCCTCCCCCACCCCCTAACTCTGCAGATGTTCAAATCCCTTATATAAAATGGGGTAGGACAATGCATAAAGTTGGCCCTCTGCACCCACAGACTCCCAACCACAGATCAAAAACACTGTTTTCAGTCTGCGGCTGGTAGAAACCCAGGGATACAGAGGGCCAACTGTATATTTATTTTTAAAAATCCACATGTAAGTAGAACTGTGCAGTTCAAATCAGTGCTGTTCAAGGGTCAACTGTACTATTTTATCATTTGTGCTAAGAGTGGGACTAGTAGAAAATGTCTGAGAATTTCTTTTCAAGAGCTACCCTAGGGATGGAAATCTCAATTAAGCTTTAGAATCTTAAACATCTGAATTGACACGGTATGGATAAGCAGAAAAGCAAACAATGCTGACATAAGACAGCCTCTATTCCCTCCTGCGGCTTTTATGGCCTTAGACAGAAAACCCGTGCTCCTTAGAACCACTGATCTATACTAAGAAGTTGTTTGTGCCTTCTGTCTTCTTCCTCTGTTGAAAAAGTTCTGAGTAAATGCTTTGATTCCCTCACAACACTGATGGAGCTTCTTCCTCTAGTGTGACTTTTTCTGTGTCTGAAAAGATTGGAGCTCTGACTGAAGGCTTTCCCACAGTCATGGCACTTGTACGGTTTTTCCCCGGTGTGGACTCTTCGATGCTGAATCAGGACCGCACTTCGGCTGAAAGCCTTTGCACACACGTCACACGCATACGGTTTCTCTCCGCTGTGGATTCTCTGATGTAGCAGAAGGGCGGAGCTCTGACTAAAGGTTTTGCCACATTCATCACACTTGTGTTGTTTTTTTCGAGAAGGATTTCTTTGACTTCTTTCAAACATGCCACTTTGCTCGCCAGTTCCTCCAGACGTGAAACTCTGGGCAGCATTCACACAAATGATGTTAGAAACATCGTAATGCAGTTCTGTCCCTGAAGAAGTCTTTTGCTTTGAAGCTGATTTCACATTTACAGTTCTAGTGTCTTTATCTGAAATAATACACAGAAAAGCAAATGTCACTCGTTCTCTGTTAAGAAGGAAAGAAAGGAAAATAGAAAGATCCAAATGAAACACACATGGATCATTTATTAGCTAGCATGTTTATAAAAGGGCGTCACAATGTGGAGGATGGATAGGGTAACAGAGAAAACACTGAGATCACAGCGCGAGAGAAACTTACAGTCTGAGGAGGCAGTCAGGTAGAAGTAAGAAAAGCTCTAAAGTAAAAGGCAGAATGGTGAGTCGGGGTAAAAAGACATGTCAGAGGCTGAGGGAAGTCTGGACTAAAAGAAAGGGCTTTAGTGAGGAGGACTTATTGGAGAAACAGAGGAGCAGCTGAAAGAGAGGACTCAAATATGGCAGTAGGTAGTAATAAACAGGAGTGTCAATCAACAAAACAAATTTAATAATGATAAATGAATCAATAATTAAGCAAAGGAAGGAGATGAAGAAAGCCAAGGGGTCAAAAGGAATATGGAAGATAAGGTCAGAAAAAATACAAGTGATGCAAAAAAAAAAAAAGTGTGGTGGGAGAATACAGACTAGGATAACACCTCAAGAGATCAAGTACCCATCCACAAAAACCCTCTACTCTTCTGTGTATTTTATACTTCTAATTGGATAGTATTATTACTGGTTTAAATAGAAATCATCTATTTTATTAATTGTAAGAAACTCATTCCAAAGAGACCTCGATGTCTAGGCACTACTAGCAAAACCCCGGCAACAGTTAGCACCTGATAGCATGGAGAGGCTCTGATCTGACTCTACACAGAAATCATGCAGCAGCCTTAAGAGATGCTTCTAGTAGCCTATTGTGATTCTGGTTTTCTCTGCCTGGATTTAAAGATCCTGGGTCTTCTGCTTCTGGTTTCAATCTCTATGCATCTCTTTGCAAAGATATTTGAAACAAAATTTATGCAAACAGAACTGCATCTATTTGCAATTTGGTTTCATACTTCTAGTCCCAGGTAGAACCTGGTTCTCACCAACAGGAGCCCAGTACCTGTCTTTGCAGCTGATCGCTTCTTCAGTCCTCACCACACACAGCTGCTGAGGCCGGATGGTTTTCCACGCCATCCTGAGGGAGCGTGGAGACTCCCACTTTTCCCGCTTTTCTCCTCGTTAGGCCAAGGCGATTGCTAGACTGGAGGTGCTAAGTGCTCAGTACAAGCCTCTTGGGAGTAGATATTTTTCAAATAAGAGTGAGAAATCTTTTCTAAATGTCTCTAAATTTTTATATATTTTGGGGTATTTTTCCTGTACTTTCTTTTTTCTTTTTTTTTTTATTTTATTTATTTATCTTTAGAGGCGAAGGGAAGGAGAGAGGGAGAGAAATATCAATGTGTGGTTGCTTCTCATGCGTCCCCTGCTGGGAACTGGCCTGCAACCCAGGCATGTGCCCTGACTGGGAATCGAACCTCAATCCTTTGGTTCGCAGGCCCGCGCTCAATCCACTGAGCTACACCAGCCAGGGCATTTGCTGTACTTTCTTATCAAAATTCCCTTGAAAAAACTAACCTTGCTAGTGAATCAGCCTCCCCTGGAATACAGGAGCAGTGGTAGGGGAGAGGAGAGTCCCCCCACAGGTGGGGCTTCCCTCTTCATCTCTGGCTCCCATTTCGTCGAGATGATCACCCAGGTGGGTCTCTGCTCTCACCAGAGAGGCCTTCCCCACCACTGTGTTCAATAAAACCCTGTCCCCACTTCATTCGTCCCCCTTATCGTGCCTTGTTCCCACCGCCCACAGGTTGCTGTGCTGGCCATTTTGGAGCACCTCTGTAAACATAATGCCAGGAGCGACAGAGGCCGATTTAGAATGGGAAGGGGTGGAGAAACACACTGAAAGCACTGTGAGAGAGCACAGTCATCTTAGCAGCAACATGGCAATTTTGATGCTGGATCTCACCAGTAACTGAGCAAAAAGTTACACAGAAAATAATGTAGACTAATGCTCTGTAACTGTAACCTTGGGGTCCTCAAGACGGACGTCAGGCCTCCTGATAATAAGAGGTTGGAACAAGGCCAAGTTGGAGCCCTTGTGGGCTGAAACTGTTTGTCCTGCTTCAGTCAGAGTAGCTGTCTTTTTATCTGTTTTACATAATGGAACTCCATGTAAATGTCATTTGAGAAAAGGGTCATGCTGCTTTAAAAAGGTTTGAAAATCCTGATAGAGATGATGGCAAGAATGTTAAAAATGTGCAGATTTTATAGAATCTATGAGAAGGAGGAGCCCTGGCTGATGTAGCTCAAAGGGATGAGCACGGGCCTGCGAACCAAAGCATTGCTGGTTTGATTCCCAGTCAGGGCACACAACTGGGTTGCAGGCCAGGTCCCCAGCAGAAGGTGTGCAAGAGGCAACCACACACTGATGTTTCACTTCTCCTCTTTCTCCCTCCCTTCCCCTCTCTCTAAAAATAAATGAATAAAATCTTTAAAAATAAAGACTTAGAGAAGTGAAAAAATGTAAAAAAATCTATGAGAAAGAAAGAAGAAAACACTGAGCATGTTCATTAGCAGGACACACAGTGGTAGAAATTCCCACAGTAAAGAGGAGGCCAGAGCGGAGATTTGAGACCCCAGGCAGGGAACAGCTGAGATGTGTGCGGTGGGCTGAGTCCGGGCTGAGTCCGCCTCTGCCCTGCACCGTGAACTAAACCCCGCAACCCCGCCCCTCACCATTTTGTCGGGAGGGGTGCAGCTCCAGGGGTGTGCACTGCAGCTGCTGCTCCACAGGCTTCAGCGGGCCACTTGGTGACTCCTGAGTGACGGCCCATGCTGCCATTTTCTCTGCAAGTATGTCTTCATTTCGTCCAAAAACCTGGAAGCAGTTAGGTTATCTGAGGCTGAAGAAAGAAATTGGGTTGGGACTTCAGGACAAAGTAAGACAGAAGAAACTATGTAGAAAATATCTTGAGACACAGGAAGAGGGGAAAAACTGGCAGAGCCACATTCTGTTTTCTGGCACAGCCGGGCATACATTTACCCCGCTACACACCCAGTTGAATGGGAGTACGGTTTGAGAGCTCTACCCCCAGTGATTCGCCAGAGCTCCTGACACAGCCAGGTCACTCATCCCCACAGATGTCTTCTTACCCGCTCTGCTGGCCCATCAAGCTCTTTCTCCAGCTCCTCCAGCATAGTCACAGCTTCCTCTCCGTTCTCCGGCCGGTGCTCTCGCAGCCAGGCCTGCAGCTCCTCTGGCAGGATGGCCAGGAACTGCTCCAGCACCAGCAGCTCCAGGATCTGCTTCTTGGTGTACACCTCCGGCCTCAGCCACAGACAGCAAAGCTCCCGGAGCCTGTTCAGAGCCTCCCGGGGCCCAGGGGACTCCTGGTAGCCAAAGTGCCTGAACTGCAGGCGAAAAGTCTCCGGGCTGTAACAGCTTCTCAAGTGGAGGCTGGATCCCTGATTATAGGACTCCTCTTTCCCTTCCATCTTCACCACCAGAATGCTACCAGGCTCTTTTGAAGTTTGTAGCAGGAATTTTGACTCAGACATTTGGACTGCGAATAGCTTAGGACTGCCAGGCTTTAATTTTCAAGGAGGTGAAGCTCTCCTCATGGATAATCCTTAAATACAATGAAAGAAACAAGTAGAAACAAGACAAAGACAAATGCTTCTTAGAATACAACTAAGACTAGAATCAAGACTGTAGAGAAAGTACTGCTCTTAATCTTAAAGTACTGTGTTTTGCCATGTGTAACACACACCCATGTTCTTCTTGTTCACATTATACACAGGATTATTATACCTGTGGAATGTAATCATTATACCCATGTATAATGTGCATCCTTATTTTTCCCTCAAAAATGTGGGCAAAGAGGTGTGCATTATACACAGCAAAATATGGGTAAATCATGCTTTCAAAGAATACTTCCTTCTTTAGGTGTAGCTCAATGGATTGAGTGCCCACCTGTGAACTGATGACAAAGAGTTGGTTTCCCAGTCACAGCACATGCCTGGGTTGTGGGCCAGGTCCCCAGTAGGGGGCGTGTGAGAGGCAACCACACATTCCTGTTTATCTCCCTCTTTCTTCCTCCCTTCCCTTCTCTAAAAATAAATAAATAAAATCTTTAAAGGAAAAAGAGAGAATCAAAGAGCTTAAGATTCATCAATTCATATTCATGAGTAATTCTGAATTTATACTGAAAATCATGCCAAGACTGACTAAATATCACAATAAGAGACCAGGCAGGACTGCGCAGGAGCTCTTGGAATGCAGAATAGGGAAGAGGAGAAATGCTATGACTCTGGGGCAGGCTCAAAGAGCCAATTAATCTTCTCTAGCCTGCTGCAAACAGCTCTAAGAAATAGTCTGAGAGAAGCACTTCTGTATTTTTTTAAAGTTTAGTAATTTTTAAAACAATATTATTTTGACATTAAAGAAACCATTAAAAAAAGTAATAGCAAATCTCTCCATCTTAATGTATTTCTGTTTTCCACACTCACTTCTCCTTCCCATCTGTAACATCTGTATTATTTACTTAATTGTATCTCTATTGTAGAGTATTACGATGTTTCTAATTTTTACCTTTATAAATAATGCTGGGATGCACATTTTCATGAATATACTATTTTTCTCCTTTCAAATTATTTTCTGCAAGCATGTCCCACGGCCTTGCTTATAGAGGGCAAAAGACAGTGGCAAATTCTGTCTTGCTAGGTATTATCACATAAATTACAGAAGAGACCATCAATTCACAATGCCACCAGCAACATAATCATGTATGAAAGCGGCAACTTCTTCATTAGCTTGTTCCCAGGGATGGAAAGATACTTTTCTTAGTATAACATTATAGAGAGTACCATTTTACATAGCACCATTTCAATGTCATCAGTTCAATGATGACAGGTATCCGGTGACTAATTAAAAGTCTTATAGGGGCCCCTATTTTTTACTTTACGTAGCCTGTCATTTTTTCCCCTCTTCACCAAGCACTGTTCTAGGCACTGCTGACACATTGGTGACGTGAGCAAAGCCTATGTCTTCTTAAGGCTTGTACTCTAGCAGAAGAAACACCGACGTTACCAAATACAAGATACAACTTAACACAGCGATGTGATATGCTGCAAATAACAGCTAACACCGATAGCAGCCAAGCACTGTTCTGAGCATCTTCATAAATATAAATTCATTTAAATCCTCACAAAAGCCCTGTGCGGATATTTTCATCCCCACGTTGTATTTGAGAAACCGGCCAGGGCAAGCTCAGGTAACGTGGACAACGGGGTAGGGCTGGGGTCTGAACCCTGGCCATCCACATTCATTCACTGTACACCGCGGTCTAGAGGGCGGAGACAGGAGCCCAGCTCAGAGGAGCAGTAGACCCAGATGACCCTGGGCTGGAATAGTCTGGGGTGAAGGCCGGAGCGGCGGGAAGACTCAAGGCCGAGTTTGGAGCCTTCTGGGGTGTTCCACTGAGGGCCCCTAAGCTAAAGCAACCTCTGGAAGTCGCAGGAGAGATAGCTGCCGCCAAACCTGTGCCATCTCCACAGCTGCGCTCAGATTTACACAAGAGAAGGGGGAACTACACCCCCAACACCGCGGGAGGGCCTGGAACGAACCCCGTCCCTGGAAGGGAGGCTTCGCCCAGAACCCAGGATCCGGGGTCTCTGCGGAGGGGAACGACTCTCACTTCCAAATCCCGCCTCCGGTGGACCGGCTCCAAGTGGGCTGGCTACCTAAGGACCCAAGACAGTGCCCAGCTACGCCCACCGCGCCCCCAAACCCCGCGGCTCCCCCTGCCTCCCGCCCTCCCCGGAAAGGACCAAACTCCGCGAGACCGCAGGAGGTGCCCGGGCACCGGGGGAGGGCGCACGGTCAGCAGGAGGGTGCGCGCGGAGGGTGGGGGGTGCCAGTGGATTCACCTGAGGGGGCAGGCGCCGCGGGGGGAAGACAAGGGCAGGGGCTCCGCGGAGGCGCGGGGACAAGCCGAGAGACACGGGGACCCGGTGGGGGCCGCGGGAACTGCTGGGAGCACGAAGGGAGGGGGGATGGCGAGGGGTATAAAGAGGGGTGCGCGGTGGGAAGGGAGGGCTGCCACCAACCGGGTGGCGGTGCTTCTCCCCGCGGCCTGGCGGCGGAGAAGAAGCCTCGGCTCTCACCTCGGGGCTGGGAAGGACGACCCGCGTACCGGGGAGAAACCGGGGAAGCGTGGGGCTGGAAGCTGCTTCCGGTCCCCGGGAGAAGCTGGGGGCGTGGCCCGGGGTGGCTGAGCGGTTGCCATGGAGACGTGCCCTAGACTCCGGCAGAGAGGCGCTAAAAAGCTAGGAAAACAGGGTAATAACCTGCCTAGTTGCGCTCTGACCGGCCTGGCTCGGTTGGTTGAGCGTCCACCCACAAAGTGGAAGGTCGCCTGTTGGATTCCGGGCCAGGTCCCCCGCTGGGGTGCGTGGGAGAGGCAGCGGGTAGACGTTTCCCTCCCTCTTTCTTTCTCCCTTTCCCTCTTTCTAAAAAATAAAGTCCTTATAAAACGTAACTTCCGCGGGTGGGCATCCCAGCTGCTTCGCATCCATGTTCAAATAAACCAGCATTGTTGTTTCTCAGAGTACTTTACATTATTAACTTTACTCTTTCAATCACCCAGTAAGTTTACCCCAATTTTACAGGAAATAAAACCAAGGGTTCCATGGCTTGTCCACGGTCACAGAGAGGGGAGGCTCCTGTTCTTGCACAACTTCCCCAGTAGTACCGTTCCTGCTCCTGAGGATGCGGGGTGTCTTCGCATAAGCTCGGAGTATCTTTTAAAGAACAGGTTTGACCCCCTCCCCCACCCACCCATGCTTTCTCAAGAGAACCTAATGGACTTTAAAAAGGTGAGACACAACCTTCTCGTGCATATTTTGGGACCAATATATATGTATATATTTACTCAGAGAACCTTAAGTCGGTTTAAAAATAAACCTGGAGCCCAGGGAGCTACAAGGCCACAGCTCGGCATATTGGCTTCCTCCTCCACCCACCTTCCCCCAGGGACTCTTGGAAATGTGTTTATTTACATTTTTTAAAAACTAATGTTTATTGATTCTAGAGAGAGGGGAAAGTAAAGAGAGACACATCGACCTAAGAGAGAAACATCCATTGGTTGCCTGCCATACTCCCCTACCAGGGGGTCAAACTCACAACCTAGGTATGTGCTCTGACAAGAATCAGACCCCCAACCCTTTTTGGCGTACAAGACTACATGCCTCCCACCAACTGAGCCGCAGCTGCCACGTCTGAAATTTGTTTTTAGAAGGAAGTGGGGAGTTAGAAAGGGGAAGACAGAGATGCTTGAAAACCACTTGCTAATTAATAAACAACAGTAATAAAAAAAACTCTTTTGGTATGACCAAGAAAAAAGTAGATTAGTACTCTGAATAATCAGGTGACCAAAATGACACACTCAGTGAATACAAATCAGTCTTTCCCCTCTTACCACAGCTCTCACCCGGCAGGCCATAAACAAGGCAGCTGCAGTGGCAGAGACGGAGGCTAGGCTCAGGCTGAGAAACACGGACTTTCCCTACCCAGGGCTGACCTGGCTAACACCACTGCTGAGTTCTTAATCTGTTGACAGCAGAGACCAACACTAAGCCCCTCTTATGGTACCACTCCCCATGGCGACCAACCAGCCACTGGTGGCAGGTTGATTACATTGGACATCTTCACAGAGGAGGCAGAGATTTATCCTCACTGGAATACACATGTATTCTGAATATAAATTTGCCTTCCCTGAACATAATACTTCAGCCAGCCCTGCTATCTTTGTACATATGAAATGCTTCACCCATCATCTTGGTATTCTGCACAGCATTTCTTCTCATCAAGGAGCTCATTTCACAGCAAAAGAAACACAGCAATGGGTTTATGCCTGTGGAATCAACTGGTCTTACCACATAGCCCATCACTCAGGAGCAGTTGGTCTAGTTGAAAGTTAGAGTGGCTTAATGAAGAGTCGGCGGTGGTGCCAGTGGGAGACAACACCCCAAAACAATGGGATTCTGTTTAACGGGGTAGAGCATATGCTTTGAATCTGAGGCTGTTATATGGTGTTCTCTATCCCATAGGCAGAGCACATGGATTGGGCCATTAAGGGGTGGAAGTGAGAGTGAGTCCCTTCTTAAATTCAATAAGCCATTTGAAGAATTTTTCTTCCTGACTCTGAGTCACTGAGCAGTGCTGTTGGGAAGTCATCATCCCCAAGGGAGAAATGCTCCCATCAGCAGACACAGTGGTTCAGCTGAACTGGAGAGTGAGACTGCCTGCTGGACATTTTGGAGTTATGCTGTTAGACCAACTGGCAAAAGAAAAAAAGTTACTCTAGGTGAGAGACTTGAACTTGGGTTTCAACTACACAATGCGGACAAGGAGCACTATATCTGAAATTCAGGGAGTTATCTGGGGGCGCCTCTTTTAGTACTTCCATGCCAATCATTAAAGGTTAATGGAAAACCACAAACACCAAAAAAAAAAAAAAGACAGGATTGAACACTCATACCCTCCAGGAGTGAAAGTTTTGGTCACTCCAGTAGGTAAAGACCCTGACCAGCTGAGTTTCTGGTGGAGGGTGGGGGAAATGCAGACCGGGTGGTGGGAGGAGGAAGACATAGATATCACTGACAGCCTCCCTACAGGTCACAGAAAAATGCAGTGGTAGCTCTCTATCTTTTCTACTTGCTTATATGTGTATGTGTGTGTTTATTTTATATGCTAACCACTTTCTTCTCTCTCCTTCCCAATTGTTATTTTATATACATATAGTTGAACGGTAACTTTACAATTTATTCTTTAGATCAGCGATTTTCAACCAGCGTGCTGCAAGGATTTTTAAAACATGCAATACCTGACTATTTAGTCAGAGGCACTGACCTCTTTTCCCTTAGATTGTCAAATAAAAAATGAGAACAGCCAACACAATAGCCATCTAATGTGACTGCCCTGTCTTAAACCATCAACAGGGTCTGGCACAAGTAGCACCCTCTTTTTATTACAAAAATCTTTTATTATAAAATCATAAGCATGTAATTCTGTAACATAACAATATCACACTCAAGCACAGCACATGGCATTTTAGGTGAAATATTCAAATAGCGGTCCTCCTTGTGTGAGACGTTCACGTATGCTGCCAACCACACTCAAGCAAGCTTTACTTCTGCCGGACCCTGTATATATATAGTCATATAATACAGTTGCATCTTATTGGTCATGTTGCATAATAAGGTTGTATCTGATTGGTTAATTTTTGGTACCAGAAACCCTTAGATACAAGTATAAGCAACTGATTTTTTTAAAAGTCACTTTGGAGCAAAAAAAAGTATGTAATTACTATTTTTTTTAAGTCAGTCAAAATCATACCAATTTTTTTTGTCAGAGCAGCAAAGAATATATTTTTTGGCGTGCTGCAGAATTTTAGTAATTAGTTTATGTGTGCCATGAGATGAAAAAGGTTGACAATCTCTGCTTTAGGTAGCAGAATATTCAGTGGGATTCTGCCTGAATTTGATGAGTAATTAATCTAACCAGTGGTAGATACAATGACTGTTGGAACTGTGTGTCTCCCCATTGTGAGAAAAGGTGAGAACTTTCCCTTTTAGACACATAAGTTGTATCTGTTAGCGGAAAACTTGTTTCACTGCTGCACAGAAGTTCAAAGATCTGTAGGAGGGTGCACACACAGGCTGAGCAGACAAAGCGCACTCATAGGCATCGCTGTGCTTTTGCTTGCTCTGTTCTTTGAACCTTAACTATCTCTTCTTATGCTCCCAGTGTTGACACAGCTTGTTTCCTCCATGCAGTTTCTTTCAAATACCTTTCCCCCTTCATGTCCCACACATTTAGCACCTACTTATATTCAGGATGTAATTTTCCTCTAGTTATTTGATGCATTATACTCCTGTCTGCTAGCACCAGCCCACTAGATCCTAAACTCTTTTGGGACTGTATCCCACTTCTTTCTGTATTATTCATCAAAAAACACACACAGGGAGTCACTGCTCAACGAATACCTCTTAATTAAATAGCTGTCCTTACTCCCTTGCTGCACTGATTAGTCTGCTTCTTGCTCTAAACTCGGTGTTTCAATTAACACAGTCATTCCAAAACGAATTTCACTAGGGAGCACCTTTGACATTAATATGTAACTTCTCAAAACCATTTGGGAATTTAAAAAAATAAGTCATCAATTTTTGCTTGATATATATAGAGAGCAATGATTTATGTAAGATTTTATTTTGGATTAACATATTGTACCATAAAACTCTTTTAAAAATATACATGATAATATTTGTAATATGACTTTTCCCCATTACTTAAAAATAATTATGCAAGATGAATTAAAACAATATACTATAACTCCTAAAAAATTAAAAATAGAATTACTACATAATCCAGCAATTCCACTGTATACTCAAAAGAATTGAAAGCAGAATCTCAGAGAGTGTCTGTACACTAGTGTTCATAGAAGCATTGTTCACAGTAGCATAATGACGGAAGGCACACAAGCGTAAATCAACAGAGGAATGGAAACAAAATGTGGCACGTATATACACACACACACACACACACAATGGAATATTGCTGAGCCTTAAAAAGGAAGGCAATTCTGATTTATGCTACAACATGAATGAATCTTGAGGCTCTCATGCTAAATGAAACAATAAAATATAAATGCTTATATGAGCGAAATCAATAAAGTGAAATTCATAGAGGCAGAAAGTAGAATGGCATTCATTCGCCAGAGACGGTGGGGGGGAGGGTGAATGGGAGTTGTTGTTTAACAAACACAGTTTCAGTTTTGCAAAATGGAGAGAGCTCTGGAGAAAGGCTGTACAGCAACATGAATATACTCACTACTGAACTGCGCACGTGAAGATGGTTAAGATGGTCGATTTTACGTTGTATATATTTTGTCAATTTTTTAAAAAAGTAAGTCATATATTTTAGTTATACAGGCTTTGGCAAAAATAGCTTACAATCATATTATTCTTGTATCATTATTTATTAAATGGTCACATAAGAAACGTCCAAACCTGTAAGAATTTTTATGAGTTTATTTGAGCCAAACTTAATGACAATTGCTGGGAAGTAAAATCTCAAGGGATTGAGAAAATGCTCCAGAGAATGGCAGTTCTGCACCTTGCTTTATACATTATAATTGAAGGAAGTGACATAAAGGAGTTACATGAAATCCACTGGAGGTAGATTAGGGAGGCGGGAGAAAGCAAAGTGGGGAAATCTCTGAGACTGGATGAAAAGTAAAGCAGATAGATACGCCCTTCTTTTACACTGGTGGGTACAGGACAGCGAACAGCTCATTTTCAGAGCATGAGGAGGTGGTTTGCAGGAGAACAAGATAGTAATGAGGGGTTGTGCGGTCTAGTGCTCTGGTGGGGCACTGTGCCCTGAGGGGCCTGGATAAACGGAAATTACCCTGACATTCCAAAGGTACATTATCGTGGATGATGAATTTGACTTATTAAAAGTCAGAACTTTTATTTATCACAGACGGAAAATGCAAGCAAGTTTCGGACCCCAGAATGGCAGCTGTGCAACAACTGAGGCCGGAGATATTAGTCTCATTTTAAACAGTAGCACTGAGAATAGCTCCAGTAATTATAAAGGGAGTGTTGCTGAAGATTCCAGATTTGTTTAACAATACTGAGAAGACCTTACAGTTTCAGCAGAGATTTGGGGCATCAATTTTGATAAGTAGCCAGAAAACTAAACAAATAAGAAATGAAATAATGTATTTTTTGGACCATAAGATGCACCTAGGTTTTAAAGGAGGAAAATAGGGAAAAATTTTGAAACAAAAAGTGTGGTGAAATATTTAATAACATAAATTACATAGTATTTCACCAATGCAAATGTAAACAGAACTCAACAGCAGCATTAACAACCATTATTCCTCCCAAATGTGGGGGGGGAGTGCATCTTATAGTCCAAAAACATGGTAATGATTTTCCAAGAGAAAAACACTCAAGGATGTTGCCAGAAAGAAAATACAATTACACAATACTTCCTGGTCCATCTGTGAACAGTATTTACAAAATCATAAATCCTAATATGGTAAAGGTGATTCATTAATTTTGTATTGTAACTATATTTAAATGTAATATGGTTATATTTAAATGTAGAATATTAAATGTAGTTAAAGTGTATTCTACATTATATTAAAATGTAGAACAATATGTAGTTAAATATAACTATATTTCCATTGATTAGTATCGTAACTATTGAATATATTTAGAGAAGGAGGTGGCAGGGACTGAATGTTCTTTGCCCTCTTCTCCACAAGAGGGCACAAGGTGAATAAGATTTTTAACTCAATGACTATTAACAATGACCAACTATTTCCGCTTTGGTAGAGTTGACAAACTGCTATTGTTTTGCTTTGTGTTGTTTTAAAGGATGTAGTAATATTTTAACTGGCACTAATTCTGAACACTTATATTAGAATAGTTATAATACCAACTATTGTACACGAAAAGGTGACGCGTAAACAACCGTCTCAGGTTCCGGGCGCTGCGCAGCTGAACAAGACACAATTCAGAGCACTCCAGTCTAGTGGCGTCACACAGCGATTAGGAATGATACATTTGAAGGACGAACTAAGGGCCCAAGGAATCTGCAGATAATGCGTTGGCGGTGTTCCTGCTGGGAGGTTGGAACAGTGGGGTGGCGCCATGAGGGGATGTGGGGGGCCCAGGGTGGTGGCACACCCAGCAGTGATGTCAATGATGCATTTGGATGAGGCGGTGGGAGTGGGAGAGACTGCTTGCACAGCGCGAGATCGGCCGGGGGAGCACCGCCCAAGGGGCTGTGGGAATGCCGGGGAGCATGCACGGAAGACTTGGGGGTGGTGATTCTGCCTGCCCACGCTGGGCACACTCCGCCGAGGTCTCTCTCTTTCAGTTCCCGAGCATCCCTTTCAAATTCACTCAGCATTTTGTCCTACTTCGCCCCTCGCAGCTTGCTTTGTTCCCTCCCTGCCCATGATTTTCACCCACCCCATCACCAGGGTGGTCTCCAGCTGTCCACACTCCTCACAGAAGCCATGTGCTTGTCCAGGGCCTTCTAAGAGACTGGTGTTTTTCTTCCCCCCTTCCCTTTTATCTGAGGGTTTGTTCTCAAATATCAAGCCCAGGCTGCCTTCTTGTCTAGAACCTCTGAATTTCTCTGACTTCTCTCCCTATTTTAGCTTATGCCTTAAACCTCCCTGGTCTCTAGGTCTCTTTTCTCCCAGACCCTCTCTATCCCAACCTGGGATTGCCATCCTTCTTCCCCAGGATCTCACGTCCGCTGGCCCGTCAGCTTGCCTCTGTCAGAGCCAGAGATGCACTGACTCTCAGAACCCACGAGGCTCACCAACATGGGCCGACACTGCTTTCAGAGCTTCTGCTCTCCGTTGGCAGCCTGCTCTTCACCCTCTGTCCTTGGCATTTCTATCTAATGCCACAAGTATTTTTGAAGCAATGGCTCTGCTCTTAGACTCTGAACTTGAAAAGTAGGAAAGGAATGTGGCTCTCCATCAGATCTTAAGCCTGGTGTTGTAAGAGCATTTCCGCCTGAGCTTTTCTGCCACGCAGTGTAATGTGATGGAAACCACACTGGGTCAGGGGTCATAATGCACAGGGCCTCCTCCAGGTGCTGCCCTTCCTGGCTGGGGCACCTGGGGCAGGTGAGTTTATCTCGTGGTTCTCAGTTTCCTCACCTGTAAAATAATGATAATGGTAGTGGGTACCTCATAGGAGTGTCCTGAGAAGTAAATGAGGTAATAAATACAAGAGGTCAGGTTTCCTAAGGATCTGGGAAACACTCAAAAAGAGAAGCTATTATTGTTACTAGTACTACCACTATTATTTCTTCACCTGTGAAACTGAAGTGGGATTGCCAACAGAGCCCTGAATGATCCCCAAGAGGCTCCCCAAGCTCTTTCCTCAGAGTTTGTCAGATATGACTTGCCATGCATTGTGCTCCCGTTTTATAACCAAACCCTTCCAGCTGCCCTGACCTGTTTCTCTCATCTGGCCACCCCTACCTGACGCCAGCCCTTGCAGCACCTTGGTGAACAGCTCTTTTCTGCTTGAAATGGCAAGTGGTTTCCATCCTGGGCTCAGGGGCTTCGCCATCCGGGGAGGCAGGCCCAGACGAGTGGGCACACAGGCCAAACTAGAGGAGTCGTTGCCACCTCTGCTCGCATTCGGGTTTCTAGATATGCATATGGGTCAAAGGACGTCATATTGGTTGCCGTGACAAACTACCTGGTGTAGAAAAATATATTTCAATTTATATTTCAATCTCGTACAGCCTGCAATAAGGCCCCCTTTCCGGGCCTGAAGAGAGCACTGAAACTTCACTGATGTGTTAAACTGACTAGGTTGCCTGACCCCATTTAGGACTGCTCTGTTTCCTGGCTTTTTGCTGCCTTCCTGCCTTAGAACAGCAGCAGCCGTGACAAGCTCTTCACTCGATGCATGTGCAACCAGGTGTGGCAGGACTGGAAAACCGGGCTGGAGAGGCCCCAGTTCAGGCTGCACGGCAGATGCCACATTCCTGAGTGATGGCCGACACTACCTCACAGAGGAAGTTTCTGGAACTGGTTCTGTGACCCCGGGTGACCTCCTACCTCTGGCCTAGAAAAGAGGTTTAAAAGGCCAGGGGAAAAAGTTGGAGATAAGAAGGGATTTTGGAGACAACTGCTGGTGCACCGGTCCTAGTCTGTGCTGTGGAGGGAGGCAGCGGGGTGGGGGCAGGGCTCCCACTGTTTGCAGGGGCCGAGGGAACATGTTCCCCAAGGACGAGGCCTGGGCCACTCAAGTGAGAAAGCTGGCCATAGGGTTGTTTTATATCCCGACCAAGAAGGCTACCTGGCAAGCAGAACCCCACAGCAGGGTAAGTTCTGAGACTCCATCATATTTGTAAAAGCTGAGGGAGGTGTCTTGAGTGACCAGCTGAAAAGAGATCCCAGAGACTAGGGGCCCACGTAAAACCTCACCTAAGTGCGTTGGGGAGGAAAGCGCTTGCTTGTCATCCGTGGTACAGAAGTGACAGGAAGGAGGGTGGAGAGGACCAGGTCAGTTACCAGCTAAAGTCACTGTAGAGTGAGGAGGTAAATAGAAGCTGGTTACGAGCAGGTTCATGCCCATTCTTGAACTTTCAGGGAGCTCAGCTTCAGAGAGGGCTGAGGCCAGATCATCATGGAATTCCAAGTTGTGAGGACTTCCTGCCCGCCTTCACCACCCCACCCTGGGTGGGCCAGAAACCATGGCACGGGGTGGAAGGAAAGTTAAGAAAGAGGCTGGAGGAAAAAGAGAAATGTTTCAGGACCTTTGCCCCTGCAGGTGTCTTGGCAGAGGAGGGGAAAGCCAGCCCAAATGTGAAGTTTAAAGTTGATGATGATGATGATGATGATGATTAATGTTAGACACCAGTTACCAGAAAAATTTTAGGAGCTGCCTGAGTGTTTTTCCACAGGGCAGGGAAGAACTGGCCCCACTGTAGGGAAATAAATGATGTCCTCCGACCCCATCTCCATCAGGTTAGCAATTTGTGCCAGAATTAGTTCGAGGGGTGGCCATGAGGAGTGTGCAGCTGCTGGGTGCAGGGTCCCGAGCCCAGGAAGGTTCCTGCCCCACCGCTAGCAGCGGAGGGCTCTCACTTCCCCCAGAAGCAGTGAGTCTCTGCAGAGCCTAAAGTGGGGTGGAAAGCAGAGGAGAAAGGGAGGCTGTGAAATAGACTGCTCAGAGGAGGGGTGTGAACTTATCCAAGGAGCGGGATGAGTCAGCTGGCAGGGCTGGTGCTCATTTGAGATTTGTAAAAGAATCTTCCTGCCTTTGACATCCCCATTTCGCGAGCTCCTGCTCCACAGGTCTGCCGGCTGGATGTCCTGGTTAACAAGTACTGGAGGTTCACCCCAGAGGAGAGAACAGGTTTCAGAAGGCAAGTGGTGATGTGCCAGACCACTGATCGTCTTAGCTCAGGAAGAAAATGAGACGCTGGCCCTGCAGACCATGCCCTGTGGTCCAAGTGTTAAACTGGGATTCTGTACAGAGCGGAACCATAGGAGATGGAGGCGCCAAGCAAGTTTTTGAAGGCCGTGCATTCATTTGCAGAAGTAAGATCTGGAGTTAGGCTGTGAGCAGCTGAGGTGTTGTGGAGGGAGAGGATGGTTGTTGAGATGCTGAAAGACTGAGAAGCCAGAGCGTGGTGGCTCATCTTTGGTACAGAAGTGACAGGAGGAGGGTGGAGAGGACCAGGTCAGTTATATGCTAATGTCACTGAGAGATGAGGAGGAAGGTAGAAGTTGGTTACAAGCAGGTTCATGCCCATTCTTGGGTTACGAACTTTAAGGAGGCTCAACTTCAAGGGAAGAGAAGTGAATTAGAAATGGATTTGGGTAGTTGGAATGACTGGAATGCTGCTGTGTAATATCAAGTTATTAAGCTCTAGTTTTTTCAACACACACACACACACACACACGCACACAGCCTGGACCATTATGTGGCCCCAGTCTAGGACAGACTGGCCCCTACAACCCCACCATTGATGCCCTCCAAGGGCTCCTGGGATGGGATGTGCTGCAGAGTGGGAGAGACAGGGATGGACTCTAAGGTGTTTTCTCTCTCTCCTTTCTCCTTTATTTGGAGCAGAGAATTATTCATCTGGTACAGGGGCTGGCAAGGAGCCACATCAGTGCTCTCAAGTGGCTCTTCGTGGCTAATGGCATGGCTAAAGTTGGGGTGAGTGGCCAAAACCCTACCAGTGCCACCCCCCTCCTGCAGGAATTTACAGACAAACTTCAGTTCACAAATACTGAGTGCTCACGGCAGGTGGAGTGCTTTGCTGGATGGCTTGAGGAACAAGCCTTCTTTTCAGAAAGGCTACAGACCGGCTGAAGAAAGAAGGTGTGTGTGAGCCACAGCAGAAGGAAGTATAAACACCCAGACGTTTGTGTGCAAGGGGCAAGCATGCGGTGGTGGAAGAGCTCCTGGGAAAGGCAGCTGCAAGCTCTGCTGGAAAGGGGGGTCAGGTCATAGCGGGAAGGGAGGTTTCCAGGCTGAGACTGGCAATTGGACACAATCATGGCTAATAGGTCCTGGTTTTTGATCCAGCAGCCATAGAAGGGCACTGTCCTTCGACCCTCCTCTGTACATGTATGTACACATGTACAAAGCAAACTGGAACAAACTCATGTGAATGGTTCTTTCCCCCAGGGGAGAAAGTTTCAACATATAAATTGTACTCCTCATAGCACTTCAAGACAGCAAAGCCTTACTCAGCATTCCGGGTCGATGTATTGCTCTGTGCTTGCATGCAACACCAGATATTATAATTTATCTGTGGGAACATCTTGCCTTGTGTACTTTACATTTCTCCTACTCAGGATCCACAAAACTGACTCACCAGGCTTTAGGCACCACGTCTGGAAGCGGCAGGCATGTCCTCAGCGTCCCCACTCTCCTCCAGCTGCCTTAATTCTCCCCAGCAATCTGCTTAGGGTTTAATTCAAGGCCTGGCATGCTCTCCCGACCTACACAGTCTTCTTTCTTCATCCCCAGCTCTGTCTCGCTAGTGGGGTCATCAAAGCCACAGGAGCCCATGGGTTGTCCTGGAAGAAGAGAGGAGTGAGGATAAAGCCCCCAGGACCATCAACAAAATGGGGAGGGAGTAAAAGGAGGAGACAGAAAGAAAGTGGAGGGGTTGCAGAGAAGTAGGGGACAAGAAGGGGGTGGGTCTGTAGTATCAGATGCTGTCCCTGCAAGCTGGACCAGAACTGAGGGGCAATTTCAAGAGCTGTTGAAAGATGCTTAGGAAGGCTGAGGGTGGGGTATAGAAAACAGATTGCAATCAGGCCAGGTGTGAAAAAATGGAAGGAGTAAGTGCTGACATTTCTTTCAAGAAGTCTGACTGAGAAAGGGCAGGGAGAGATGAAGCAATAACTGCAGGGAAGGTGTTTTTATGATGTGCAAGTTTTGGGCATGACAAAAAGCCCGCCTTTTATGTCAATGCTCCTTGGTTGTGTAGTATGCTGAAGCCAACGTGATAACGAGTCAGTCCATAGGTCGGGACACCAAAGAATTCTGCCTCCGATAAGACCAGGATGGCACCCCGGTCACTTATACATCAGCGCCAGTGGTTCTCACCAAAGTTCCACCCAGGACCATCTGGGCTTGGGAGTGGATGGCATCTGGATTGTTTAGAAACACTACAAGCTGATGGCAGAAAATCGAATTAAATTAAAAATTCAAGAATGAGGAAAGAGGAGACAATAACTCAGAAAAATCTTCATGGGATTGAAAATTATTTTTAAAAATCTAGCGACATCTAAGAGTTAACTACCACATTTTGCCATGTGTAACGCACACCCATGTTCTTGTGCACAGTATACATGGGACTCCCATGGTATGTAATCATTATACCCATGTATAATGCACATCCTCATTTTTCCCTCAAAACTTTGGACAAAAATGTGCATTATACATGGGAAAATACAGTATGTTGGATTTTAAAACATCAAAACCCTCAGAACTCGAAGTCATTTACATAGAGCCAGGGGTTGTATGCACGTCCCAGGGGCTGGTGGATGTGATGGTCCCGGTTGGACTAGAGAGGCCAGCTCTCCACAGTCAGAGTGTGTCCGATGACTAGGGACACTGTCAGCAGTTCATAGACACGTGCTGTTCACACCAGCTTCAAGGCAAAGGGGACCTGGAGTCTGCCACTTGCTGGTTACAGGTGAAGGAGGTTAACTTGGAAGAAATGAGCATGTTTTATACAATAAAAGCTCCTGAGGAAGGATTTCAGGATGGTGACTGTCTTGGTTAAAATGTGATCAAGTGACACTATGCTTCAAAAAAACTAAAATTAAAATGGAATAGAATGGTTTAACTGCTAAACTAAAGCACATAAATTATGTTTTAAAGGAGCAGTAGAATTCTGCTCCTAGCCAAAGTGGACTAACAGACACTGTAATTTACCCTCTTACCCAAAACAACCAACGAAAAAGGAAAGAAAAGAAAAATGGACCAAAATACATGAAATAATGGTTTTCAAGAGAAGATGTTACTGGAAAGGGGACTGGGCAGGAGTGGGCCTGCCTAAGGCCAGCTGGCAGTGTGTGGGTTCTTGACTTCATGCAGGAAAGATTTCACAACGCCAGGTGATTTTGAGAGGACATGTCTTAAAGCTGGGGACACTGAAACAAGGAAGGGCCTAGGATAGAAGCAACAGGCGAGAGACGAGGCGAGGCTGCTTTGGCTCACCAAGAAGTCAGAAAACAGAGGGCCTGGGAGACAGGTTCAGGGGGTCGGCTCCGGAAAAGCTGCCACTGCTCATTCCTCCCCTGGTTGCAAGTCTCGTGGGCCCCTTGGAGTTTAGGAGATGCAGGCCTGTGGGGGATGAGGAGGGGAATAGAAATGCGCAGGTATGCTCCACGGAGGGAGAACATACCCTGGGTCCTTCATCTCATAGGTTTTTAAAGCCTGGAGCAGTCTTACGGAAGGATCTCAATAGACTCACCAGCTTTCCCAGGGGTGCCCTTTCAGGCTGTGATCTCCACCGATTGGTCAGTGCCAGGGCAGGAGGGCTAAACAGCAGGACCAGCAACATGCCAGGGGAGGGAGGCCACGCTAGGGGTGATGTCTGGCACCAGTTTTGCCTGTCGCTAGGCGCCAGGAACTTTCTGCCCTGGTGACCTTCTGTATCTGGCTATGAATTACTCAGCCACTTTGTTCAGCTCTCTGTCTCGGTTTCCCAATTCCACTCGCCAATGAAGTTTCCTAGCTTCTTACTACCCTGCCACAAAGAGACCGGGTATCAGGCAACAATCAGGACATCGATCCCCAAGATAAGTAAAACAAGGAATTGTCCCAGTTTATAGCTTTGCGAGTTTTCAGGTGACAGTACCGGGAATGGGACTCAAATAGAGCAAGACCCAACTACATGCTGCCTACAAGAAACTCATTTAAGTATTAGGATGGAATAGAGACTATTAAATAGAGAACTTATTAGGATGGAATAGAGATTATTAATAGAAACCTTAAAAAGCAAATTGGTGGTTGCCAGGAACTAGGGGAGAGGAAATGGGAAGTGACTGATTAACGAGTACAAGGTTTTCTTTGGGGGTGATAAAAACATTTTGGAACTAAATAGATGCCATGATTGCATAATACTGTGAATGTACTAAATGCCACTGAATCATACACTTTAAATTGGTTATTTTGATGTTATACAAACTTCACCGAAAAAAACAACAACCAAGCCAGCATACTACGGAACAAAACAATGTAAATAACAACCAGAAGAAAGAAAGAGACACACAGGAGATCTAGAGAATGAAGTCATAAAACTCAGACTTTAAAATAAGTATGCTTACTGTGTTTATTGAAAGACGAAAGATGAGACTGAATATTCTGGCAGAGAAATAGAAACTATAAAAAAGGGAAACTCTAGGAGTCTCAGCACAACAATCAAAATTAGTAACTTAGTGATGGGTGTAACAGCAGAATAGGTAGCTAAAGAGAGAATTAATGGACTTTTGATGGATTAAAGACAATATCCAGAGTATCATATTGAGAGATGAAAAGATAAAAAAAAGAAAACCAGAAGCAAAGGTGTGAGAGAAAAAAGTTACAAAGAAGTATCCTAAGGAGAGAAGAGGATGCTTGTGATAGAAGTAGTATTTGAAGAGTTGAGTTGGGAATTTTCAAACATTGATTAAAGATAGTAAGCCATACATTTATAGCTGACTTCTAAGCAGAAACAATGGAATATGGAAGAAAATGGAACAATACTTTCAAAATGCTAAAAGAAAATAACTATCAGCCAATGGATGGCAGAGACAGCAAGCGCTCTAGCCCTTCAGAAGTGGGACATTTACACAGGATGAGAGAGATACAACAGGATCATAGCAGATGGGTAAGGATTGAGCAGGCCACTAAAGAGGCATCAGGAAGGGATGTTTTCCAGGCAGGGGGTCAGGAAATCCCAAGGTCTGCTGGTGGAACAATGAGTCAGTCGGTTTGGATGAAGCTGAGCAACATTACTGAGGATAGCATGGAAACTGTGGCTAGCAAGTGTCAGCAGGAGCAAGATGGTGAATGATCTCATCCTACAGGTGATGGGAAATACGGGAGGTGTTTTTGTAGCATCCCTGACTTGTTTCTTGGTAGGACACTACTACTAAAAGGCTTTATCGTTGTCCTGATATAGGTATAAATCATGCTGTCTCTTGCTACTTTACTGTGAGTGAAATGAAATTAAGGTAAGTGCCAGCTTCAGCAGGCACTGTACTTTCAATCCCTTGAGAGGAAATATTATTGTATTACCATTTTTAAAGAATCCAATTGCAACAGTTTTTTTCCTCTTTGATTTATTTCTCTGGAGCCATAGTGAAAGAGTAGATTAGGAATGGAAGGGAAAATAAGGAAGTTCCTTTTCAAAGTTTTTTCCCTGTGGATGACCTTTTAAATTATTTTCTCCCTTTCTAAGCACTAACTTCTTAAAGTGTTGTCATTCCATCCACATGCATTTATGGAAATCTTCCTTAGTTCATGTTTGACAGCTTTATAGAAATAAAATTCTCACACAAGATGCTGCAAACATTTAAAGTGTACAAATTGGTAAGCTGTAATGTATGGATGAAACTATGAAACTGTCACCAATATCAAATAGTGAACAAATTTGTCATCCCCTGAAATTTCCTTGTGCCCCTTTGGAAATTTGGGCACACCTTTTTCTTCATGCAATGTGATTGCTTTCTGTCACTATAGATAGATTTGTTTGCATTTTCTAAAATTTTTTTATTGTTCAATTACAATTGTCCCCATTTCCCCCACCATTACTCTCCCCTGCCCTACCCACCCCCACCTTCCACTTTCAGTTCTCGCCCTCCCCTTTTTCTTTGTCCATGGGTCCTTTATACATGTTCCTTGACTTGACCCTTCCCTTTTTATATCTTGTTATCTTCCTCACCCCTCTCTGCATTTTCAAAACATTTAATAAATGAAAACACACAATAGGTATTTTTTGGGGGGTCTGGCTTCTTTCACTTAGTATACTAATTTTGAGATTCACCCATCCTGTAGCATGAATTAACAGCTTGTCCTTTTCATTGCTGAGTAGTATTCCACCATATGGATACACCATAATTTGTTTATCCATTCATTTTTTGGTGGACAATTTGGTTGTTTCCAGTTTGGGGTTATTATAATTAAAGCTGCCATAAAGTTTGTGTGAAGATCGTTTTGTGCACATGTTTTCTCTACCACTGGGTAAATACATAATGGTGAAAGGGTTCGGCTACATGCTGGGTAGGTATGTTTAAATTTTTAAGAAACTGCCAAACTGTTTTTCAGAATGTTTGTACCATTTTACATTCCCACAGGAGTTCCAGTTTCCCCGTATTCTCACCAATAGTTGGTATGTCAGTCTTGGCGATTTTTTCCATTCTAATCAGTGTGTAGAGGTATCTCATGATTTTAATTTGCACTTCCCTAATTAATTTGCCAGAAGTGTTGGGCATCTTTTCATGTGCTTATTTGCCAATTTTCAAATATTCAATTTTTCATATATTTGGGGTTTCCAGAGATCTTTCTGTAATTGAGTCCTAATATAATTCCATTTCCGATTTGCAATGTACTGTTGGGTATTACTTTTTTTTACAATCTGGCAGTTGAACGTTCACGTGTAATGGGATTATTCGTTGGTTATATTTAAGTCTTTCATTTTGATATTTGTTTCCTGTTTGTCCCATTTGTTACTTATTCCTTTCAGCTGTCTCTTTCTCTGCCTTCTTTAGAGTTAGTACTTTTTATCATTCCATCTTATCTCATTTGCTTCCTTAGTCACTGTAACTCTTTGTTATATTATTTTAGTCCTTGTTTTAGGGTTGACAGTATACATCTTTAATGTATCAGGTGACATTGTACTACTTCATATATATTGTAAGGCCCTTCCAAGAGTATAGGTCCCTCACTGCACTCCACATCTTTGTGCTAGAGTCAATTATCTTATAAGGTGATTTAAAGGATTAAAAAGTTCTTTATATTTACCCCTATAATTACTGCTTTTGATGTTCTTCATTCCTTTGAGTAAATCCAGTTTTCCATCTGTTATTATTGTCTTTTTTTAAAGGACTCCCTTAAACATTTCTTTTTTAGTATGGGTCACTAGTGATGGATTCTTTCAGCTTTTGTTTGTCTGGAAAAGCCTGTATTTTGCTTTCTTTTTTGAAAGGTATTTTGTTGAGTAAAGAATTTTAAGTTGACAGAGTTTTCCCTAATGCTTTAAAGATGTTACTATGCTGTCTTCTAGCTTGATTTTTTTCCAATGAGAAATCTGTCATTTTTTTGTCTTAAGTAACATATTTTTTTCTTCCAGCTACTTTTAAGATTTTGTCTTAATCGTTGGTTTTGAGAAATTTGCTATGATGTGACATGGTGTAATTTCTTTATTTCTTTAGTGCTTGGGTTTTATTGTTTCTTAGATCTGTGGGTCAATAATTTGTATCAAATTCAGAAAAATTATGTTTACAGGTTTTTTCCTGCCCATCCCATCTCTCCCCTCTTTTTCAGGAGTTCCAACTGTGTGTGTATTTGACCACTTGAAGTTATCCCGCAGTTTGCTGATGCCCTGTTCATTTATTTCAGTCTTTTTCCTCTCAGTTTTATTTTCGATAGTTTCCATTGTTGTGTCTTCAAGTTCATGAATTTTTTCTTATTTAATATCTAGTAGTTACTTTAGGGTTTATGTTATACATCTTTAACTTATTACAACTGACTATTAAGTGATATCACGTTGCTTCACATGTAGTGTAAGAACCTCACAAATCTTTACTTACATTTCTCCCCTCCTAGCAGTTATGACATCCATTTTGTACATTTTTCATAAATCACACAATACAATGTTGTTACTTTTGTTAAGTCATCAATTATTTTAAAAAGACATGTAAATACTAATACATACATACTAAAATCTTTGTTTTGTGCCAGTCTCAGCCTATGGATAGTGATACTAACAGCTAGAAATGCCTGGGAACACTCACCCAGGCCCACAGTGAACTGCCCGCCGACACCTCCCTTTTTGGAACCAGTGTTGTAGCTGGGTTGGCCCTGTGGTTCTTGTTATGACTGCAAGAGGCTCTCATCACTAATCATCAAGAAATTTTGAAAGACAGGTTTATTACAAGTCCTGGAGGGTACCACGGCACACCCAGGGCCACACAGCGATGCCACACGTGTAGACAGAAACAGACAGAGCATTGGCCTTGGGTTCTGCTTTTACTGGTGCCAAATGTAGGAACCCTAGGGTTTCCAAGTGTTCACTCTTTAGTGGTGAATTTAAAACATAAGAGTGGAAATTAAAGTGCAGGAAGTGAAAAACAAGCAGCCAAACCATCAGTTGGACAACCATCAGTTGTCTAAATCAACCAGCTCTCTATAAGCGGGCTCTTTATCTAGTCCTGTGGCTGGCGATATCTGTCTATGAAGTAGATGTTTCAGCGATCAAGAGCTTAATTCATTCACTTGCATTGCAATTTAAAAAAATGTTGGTTCCTTAATACTACACTCATATATTTACCCATATATTTAAAATTTGTGGTGCTTTTCATTCCTTTGTGTAGGTCCAGATTTACCTCTGACATTTTCCTTCTTCCTGAAGGATGTCCTTTAACATTTTTCATTGTGCAGGTCTGATGTTGCATCTTCATTTTCCCCTCATTTTTTGAGAGATATTTTCATTAGGTACAGAAGGTTGAAAGTTTTTTTTTTCAGTACTTTAAAGATACTGCATGTCTCCTTGTTTATATTGTTTCCATGAGAAACCTACTGTTCTCACCATTGTCTGTGTGCATAACATCCTTCTATCCCCTGCCCCAGCTGCCTTTAAGATTTTCTCATCACTGTTTTTCTGATGTTTCTTTCATGTTTCTTATGCATGGGAGTCATTGAGTTCCTTGAATTGTGGATTTATAGTTTGCAAAAAAATTAGGAAAAATATCAGCCATGATTTATTCAAACTTTTTTTTTTACCTTCCATTCTCTTCTCTCATGTGAAGAATCCATTCATATGTTTGGCTGCTTAAAGTTTTTTCAGAGTTTGCTGAGGCTCTTTTTCTCTGCCAGATCTAATGTGCCATTAATACAGCCCAGTGCATTTTTCATTTCATACCCTTGTAGTTTGCATTTCTAGAAGTTTGATTTAGGTCTTTCAGAAATATTTGTCTCACTCTGACCAGTGTGGCTCAGTTCGTTGTGCGTTGTCCCACAAGGTGAAAGGTCTCTGGCTCAATTCTCAGTCGGAGCACTTGTGTGGGTGTGGGTTTGGTCCCTGGGTGGGGAGCATACAAGAGACAACTGACAGATGTTTCTCTCCCTTTCTTTCTCCCTCCCTCCTCCTCTCTCTAAAAATAAAGCCTTAAAAAGTAAATATTTGTCTCTATTTAACTATTTGAATGTATAGAATACAGTTATAATAATTGTCTTAATATCTTCAGTCATTCTAACAGCTGTGTTAGTTCTGGATCAGTTTCAATTGATTGATTATTCCTATTATTGTGAATTGTATTTTCCTGATTCTCTCAATGCCTGGTGACCATTGTTTTGATGCCAGACATTGTAAATTTTACCTTGTGGGTGCTGGATATTTTTTTTATTCTGAGAATATTCTTGAGGTTCATTCTGGGATGTAGCCAAGTTTCTTAGAAAATGATTGATCCTTTCATGACTTACTTTTATGATTCTAGTAGGTCCGGAGTTGTGCTTTGTCTAGAGCTAATTATTCCCCACTACTGAGGCAAGGCCTTCCTGAGTATTCTACTCAATGCCCTGTGAATGCAGAGTTTTACCAATCTGGCTGGTAGGAATAGGCACTGTTCCCAGCTTGGTGTCAGTGCCAGGCACTGTTCTCCAGTCCGTTCAGATCGTTTTTCCCCGTAGCCTTAGGTAGTGTCTTCTCACTCCTGTGCTGTGTCTGCAGATCTCTGGGATTCTCTCTCTGTCCTAGACACTTTAGCCACCTTGATGTCCTTGTGACTCTCAGCTCTGACTCCTGTACTCAAGGGAAGCCGCTGAATTCTGCCAGGGTTCTCTCTCCCTGAACTGCAGCCTGGAAACTCTCTCAAGGCAGTAAGCTAGGCAATCACAGGGCTCACCTCGTTTGTTTCTGGTCTCTCAGGATTAACGTTCATTGTTGGCTGACGTCCAATGTCTTTAAACCCATTGTTTCATATAGAGCGGGTCCTCAAATAATGTCCTTTTGTTAACATTCCCTTGTTATAACATTGATGAGAGACTGTAGGAACTTAACTTTTGTTTATATCAATTAACCATGGTAAAATTGGTTTTGTTATTTCGCTTAAAGTTGCACAACCTCTTGAATGTGTTAAGTGATGTACTATATTGTATCTTGGTTTGTTTATTGGTATATTTGAGGCAGGAGTGTAAAACTTGGTCCCTGCTAATCCATCTTGAGTGTAAGCAAATGTATCTTCCTTTATTTTCTCAACTTGAGATTTTTAAATAATCCCCATAAACATCTTGGGTATTCTTGTATTTTATGTCTTTAAGAGTTCTCTGTTTTTTCTTTCTAAAGCTTTTGTTATTTGTATGTTGGATCTCCTAGACTAGTCCCCTAATTTAATTATTTTTTTCTTCTGCTTCTCTCTTTCTGTCATCTAGCTGTCTGTCTGCATATCTTTCTATCTTTTATTCTACTTTCTTGGAAACTTCCTTAATTTTATCTTTTCAATATTCTGCCGAATTTTTACTTAAAAAGTTTTTTAAAATTTATTTGTAGATAGAAGGGAAAGGAGGGAGAAAGAGAGGGAAAGAAATACCAATGTACGAGAGAAACATCAATCAGTTGCCTCCTGCAGGCCCCCAACCAGGGACTGGCCTGTGACCCAGGCGCGTGCTCTGAACAGAATCGAACAGGTGACCTTCCAGTTTGTGGGGGGATGCCCAACCCACTGAGCCACGCCAGTCAGGGCTCTGCTGAATTTTAAATTTCTGCTATCGTATTTTAAATTTCAAAGAAATTGCTCATATTTTTAATGCTTCTTTTTTATAGCCTCTTGTTCTTATTTAGTGAATGTGATATCTCATCTGTCTAGAGTATTAATTATATTTTTAACATATTATTCTGCCCTCTGCATTGTCTTTGTTTCCAAATTTCATTTTTCTATTTGTTTATTTGATTTCCAGACTTATATCTCATCTGTCTAGAGTATTAATTATATTTTTAACATATTATTCTGCCCTCTGCATTGTCTTTGTTTCCAAATTTCATTTTTCTATTTGTTTATTTGATTTCCAGACTTAATATTAAAGGCTTTCATCTATTGTCAGGCTATTCATGGTTTCTCATTCATATTTATTTTTTAAAATATTTTATTTATTTATTTTTAGAGAGAGGGGAAGGGAGGGCTTAAAACATTGATGCCTGAGAGATCCATTGTTGCCTCTCACAAGCCCCTAATCAGGGTCTGGTCTGTAACCCAGCATGTGCCCTGATGGGGAATCGATCCAGCGACCTCTAAGTTTGCAGGCCAGTACTCAAACCACTGAGCCACACCAGCCAGGGCATCATATTTAAAAGGAGACACTTAAAAGAAAGTTGAAAGTTCTTGCCTATTTATACAACAGTAAACATATTTACATAATGTAAACTTTATGAATTATGTACTCACCCTTATATTCCTTATTCCAAAGTGTCTTCCTATATTTATTTCTCCTTTTACTAGAGTTCTTCCTCCAAGATTTCCCTAAAAAGGATTTTTTTTGTCTAGTAAAACTTTATGAGACTCTGTGTGCCTGAGAATATCTTTATTTGATCTTCATATTTAAACAGTAATATAGCTGGATGTAAAATTTTAGTTTAAAGCACTCTTTTCTGCAACATTTTCAAACCACAATCCCACAAATCCTCTCACATTAATAGTTGCTGCTGACAAGCTTGATGTCCATCTGGTTCCAGTTTGTCTGTAGGTTCTCGGTCTCACACGAAGTGCCATCATTCTCTGTTTCTAAATATCCTCAGTGAAGCCAGGATACCAGATTCCTCTCCAGAGAAGGCTGGTGACTCCGTGTGATTCAACCCTCGCTGCAGCTGGGGCTGTAATTCCCATCACTAGACGTGCAGGGCCAGCCACCGACCACCCTACACAATAGGTTCTACAGCTGAGGGAAACATCCGACCCCGAAACCATGGAAGTCTCAAAATCCCTTATCAGTTTGTCCTCAGAGAACTTACTGTGAGGCATTAAATTCCCAGTGGCAAGTCCAGTGGGGGTGGGCAGGGAGCCATGTGTTCTCTGGGTGCCAGGTAGAGCTGGGTTCTACCTAGTAAAAGTGGGGACCCCGCCTTTGTGTCCCTCCCCAAGGCTTTCACGCGTCTGTTTGCAAAGATGTCTGGCTTGACCCAGCTAGGTCTCCGGAGGCGGACAATGTGCTTACGGTGCCTATGAAGCACAGTGATGCTGGCAGCCTTTGACAAGGGGAGGGGAGCCTTTGAGAAAGAAGTGCTGAGAACACCCTCCTGGACAGTGTGTGCGTGTGTGCACACAAGCTCACTTTTAAGATAAAAATATATGGTTCAGCCAAGGTTTTCTCTTTGTCCAAAGTAAACTTGAGGAATTTTGCTCACGCTTACTCTCATCAAGCCCAGACAGGTACAAGAGGACCTACGAGATTTCTATTCACAAGGAAATTCACCGTCCTCTGCCATCCCCAGTACACTTGCTCGTGTGTCCTTCTAGCTGAAGTTTATTAAAGAAATGGAGTATACATGCGGTTTAGTTCCGTTTTTCCCATCTGAGGGAAGGCTTTTTGCTGGTTAAGGTATTGGAGTTAGTTGTCTTAATAGGCAAGGTACTGTGTAAGGGAGGCTGTGTGAGAGGAATTCAACCCACCATTGCTGACTCTGAAGGGGCCCTGGGGAAGGAAAGCAGCAGACTGTAGAAAGTGACACAACCGTCAGCCTACAGCCAGATTACCGTCCTGCGATCACAAGGAACTGAATTCTGCCAACAACCCAAATAAGCGGGAAATGGACTCTCCCCTAGCACCCCCAAAAAGGAGCGCAGCCTGCCTGCACCTCATTTTAGCCCAGTGAGACCCCTATGTGAGACTCTGACCTCCAAAGCCATGAGATCACGTATCTGTATTGTTTTAGCCGTGAAGTCTGTGGGAATTTGTTACAGCAACAGTACAAAACTACCACAGAGCCCTACAAAAATGTCAAAGAACAGTCGACAAATGGCGATGGGTGACTCTGACGTACACAGTCCCCGGCATCACCATGTTCCCGGATACTGATGCCGAGGAGCAGGAACGTCTTCATACACCATAGACTGTAAGATGCATCCCTGCTTTATAGGTATTAAAATGTAAATAAAAATATTGATTTGAGAATCATTTAAATCAGAATTGATTAAATTTATTTGATTAGAATTGATTAAAATCTATGCCAGTTTAAAGGCCAAATCAAAACCTGAAGAAGGGAGGCAGAAGGGTGCCGGGTGACCCGAGTGGTGCTGGGCCTTGCCAGGATGGCTTGCCAGGAGGGCCCTGCCCTCCCTGCTCCGACTATCAGAACCCCCAACACCTCTTCACCCAGAGGAGGAAGACAGTAATACTGCATCTTTTGTATGCATTAGATTTACTCTCTTCTCAGAAGATAGAAGTCCAGAGTTGTGTCACTTGGGCTAAAATAAAGGTATGGGTGGAACTTCGCTCCTTTCTGAAAGCTCTAGGCAAGAATCTGTTTCCTTGTCTTTTCCAGTTTCTAAAGTTGGCCCGTATTCATCGGCTCCTGGCTCTATCTTCAAAACCAGAAATGTTGCATTGCTCTGACCATTTTTTTTTGGAGGGGGGGTGGGGGGGTGGTAATAGCTCCCTTTCTGACCCTTTCTTCTGCCTCTTTTTCCATTTTTAAGGACCCTTGAGGTTATATTAGGTCCACCTGGATAATCCAGGATAATCTCCTTGTTTTAAGGTCAGCTGACTAGCAAACTTAGTTTTACCCGCAGCCTTAATTCTGCTTTGCCACGTAACATAACAGTCCCAGATCCCAGGGGAGCGTCTCTGGGGAGCCATTACTTGGTCTGCTACGAGCTAGCTCCCTCCTCGGTTCCTTACTCATGGGCCTTACATATTGACATATGTTTGGGGGCAGGAACCAGGAGAAGGAAAATAAGAACAGGATCTGGAAAACCATGAGAGAAGGGATTCAAGTTCTTCATAAGAAGCTTCAGGGGAAAGGCTTCCAGTATCCCTATAATGAGGAAATAAAATACAGACGTCTCAGAAACTGAGAAACTCCTTTGCATGATTTGCCAGCTGAAACTGTATTTAGTGTGTGTTTGGAGAAGGATTGTAAGACCCTTCTCTTTTCTCTCTAAACAGAGAGATAGTCATGATAGGAAAAGTCATTGTGGAACTTGCTGAATTGTATCATAGTGAATGTGAGTATGATATTTGAGCACAGGGCAAATTAGAGCAAGCAAAACACTGGGGCACACTCACAACTGTTTTTACCTGAATTTTAGTTTAAAACAAAATTGTGACAATGACATGGATTGTTCTCCTTATATTTATTTGCTCAGCTTCAAAAGAAAGGTGGGTCCTGCCTTGCTCCTGTGCAGACTACATTCAACAAGCCGTCAACCATCCAGGACTGGCAGAGGAACCTCAGACACCCACCAGCTCCTCTCCCCGGGACTTGGGAGTGAGGCCCTGTTGGAGGCTGCATGGACACCTGGTACCCTGCCCTCATCACCTACTGTGTGCCCAGGATTGACCTTCCCAGGGTTCTTTCCAATTCTGCCAAGAATGTCTTTGATAGAAAGGGAGTGAGTAGGAAACAGCTCAAATGTGGTTTAACCCCAGGAGTTTTCCAGTGTTGGTGTGCTCTGTGACTTTGTAAGAGCCTGTCTTTGAATTTCAAGTACTTTTCAGAACTATTCCTGAATCTGGGACTCTAGAGAGGTTGGAGAGGTGGGAAAACAAAAGGAAGCCCTCTGTGAGCCTGCACTCTGTTGCCATTTGTCACAAAAGCCTTCCTTCTTACCCTGACTGGTGTGGCCCGGTTGGGCATTGACCCGCAAAGCGAAAGGTCACCAGTTTGATTCCCAGTCAGAGCACATGCCTGGGTTACGGGTTGGTCCCTCACTGGAGAGTTTATGACAAGCAACCAATTGATGTGTCTCTCTCACATCAATGTTCCTCTCCCACTCTATCTCCCTCTCTCTAAAAATAGATAAATAAAATCTTTTTTAAGGGCTTCTATCTCTTTTCTGTATGTTGTAGAGGGGTGACAAAATCTAAAAGATCTCTCTCCTTGCTTCAAAAGGAAGGACAGAAGAAGGAAGAGAAAGAGAAGGAGTCAGCTCATCTTTGGGGAAAACTTTAGGTCTGTAACGACAACAAATATCAGTTGTGGTGTGTGGCCTCAGCCTTCCTGAAGGAAATCCAGGCCACATTAAAATCCAGGGAATTTGCAATGGCGGCATTTGTGGTGGCTTGCAGATTTCCATTGGCGATTTCTTTAAAGCCAAAGAATTATAATTAAAATAAAAATGGATCCAATTATATCTGCCTCCAGTCTGAGAGGATGTAGCTGGTAATGAGAATCACATGTCTTAGCTGCAGTTCCTTCTATTTCCAAGCAAGTTGTCCCATGAGAGAAATTCCTGCTTTTCAGCAAAGCTCAGTAAACCACATTTCTCCTTCCTCCTTGGCTACTGTGGTTTTTCACTGATTTTTAATAGTCTTCGCAATGGAGCTCAGTCATAGTAAAAGCTCTCATTTCTCTCTCTTCTATTTATAAGGCAGGTCAGGGTGACACAACATATCTTTTTTGTTTCAAAGAGACAGAGATCAGAAGAGTCGGAGGGCTCTGTCTGAAGGAGCCCAGGTGCACCCTACCAGGTGAGGTTGCTCAGGCCATTGCCACCTGGAATATTGTTAGGGTACGAAGAGGTGGGCTAGGTGATCCAGACGAGGAGAGGAGGTTTCTAGGTGGCCAGGGGAACCCAGTCTTGGAGAGAATTTTGCCCACCAAGTGAGTGAGGTTCAGATAACACGGTGGCCATCAGTGTGCCCTGAGAACAGCAGAGGATGTTGTTGGAGCAGAGCACAATAGTTGCCAGGAATAGATTGCATAATAGTGTCGCTCTGACCGTCATTACTACAGCTGCTCAGCGTAGCTTTGGTCTGCATAGTGCAAATCCATTTGAACCCAGCAGGGCATCCCAACACCCTTCCAGAAAGTCCTGGAAGCAAGAACAGGTGCAGAGCCAGCCCCACCCCCCACTATGCCCAGTTGTTATAAACATTTACAGACAAGTCTTTGTGTAGACATATATTTTTGTACCCTTATTAGTAACTTAAATATCTTCTCGGTGAAATAGCTATTAAAATCTTTTGCCCATTTTTAATTGTTATTTGATTTATTATTGAATTGTAAAAGTTCTTTATATATTCTAGATACAAATTCTTTTCTAGACATAGATTTACAAATATTTTCTCATAGACTGTGGTTCATCTTTTTATTTTTTAGTGATATCTTTTGAAAAGCAAAAGCTTTTAATTTTGATCTAGTCCAGTTTATTAATTACTTCTTTTGGTATCATACTGTGCTTTATGTTCCATATCTAATAACTCTAACCTAAACTAACCTAAGGTTGCAAAGATTTTCTACAATGTTTTCTTCTAGAAGTTTTATAATTTTTGCTCTTACTTTTAAGCCTATGATTCATCTTGGGTTAACTTTTATGTATGTTGTGAAGTAAAGGTCTAAGTTCATTTTTCTGCATACGGACGTCCAACTATCCCAGCAACAATTGTTGAAGACCATTCTTTTTCAACTGAACTGGTACCTTTGTGAAAAATCACTTGACCTTAAATATGTGGATTTATTTGTGAACTATCAGTTCTGCTCCATTACTCCATATGTCTTCATTACTGTGGCTTTGTAGTAAGTTTTACAAGTGTGAGTCCTTCAAATTTGTTACTTTAAAAATTATTTTGGCTCTTCTAGGTCTTTTGCATTTTCATATACATTTTACGTTTGTCTTGTCAATTATCACAAGAAATTCGGCTGGGATTTTGATAGAGATTCTGTTGACCAATTTAAGGAGCACTGCTATCTTAATAATATTGTTTCTTTTAATCCGTAAAGATAGAATACATCTGCATTTATTTAGATCTTTAATTTCTCTCATGTTTTGTGCTTTTCAGTGTACAAGGCTTGCATTTAAGTTAAATTTACTTCTAACTATTTTATTCTTTCGGACCCTATTAATTGAGTTTTAGACTGTCCATTGTAATTACAAAAGAAAAAATGATACTTTGTTTATTGATCTTTTATTCTGAGATTTTCTACATACTGGGTGATGCTTTCTGTGATTTAAAAGTTTTACTTATTATTTTCTAATTCGCATGTAACACACTTGGTTGGTCCTTCTTGTTCTGTTGTACTGGCTAGACTCTCCAGCATAATGCTGAGTAAGAGGGTGAGGGTAGACATCCTTTTCCTTTCAACCCACTTGTGTCTTTGAATTGAAAGGGAGTGTCTTGCAGACAACACAGTTGGCTTTGCCTTTTTATCCAGTCTGACAATGTCTGACTTTTGACTGTAATATTTATGCTGTTCACATTTAATGTAATTATTAATGTGGTTGGGTTGGTATGTATCATTTTGCCATTTGTTTTTTAACTTGCTTAATGTATCTTTGTTCTTATTTTATTCCCTTTTTAATGTTAAATAATTTTGTATAATATTTTAATTCCTTCATTTATTTTTAAACTATATTTTTTAGTTACTTGCTCTAGAAATCATAGCATGCATTTTAACATATCATAACCTAACTGGGTTAATACTAACTTAATCCAGTAACATATAGCAACTTTATTCCAACATTACTTCATTTTCTCCCTACCACACCCTCACTTTTGTGCTATTAGTATCATATATATTAATACATATATATGTTATAAACCCCCAAATACACTTGTTTTATATAAATTTATGCTATTTAAAGAAATAATAGAATAAAAGATAAAATGTATATAGTCATTGCCTTTTATAGTTACCTACATTTTAACCATTTCTTCTTTTTCCCATGGTTAACTTTTATTTTTATTTATTTAAACTTATTTTAAAATAATTTTAACTTATTTATAATTTACTTTTATTTTAAATTTATTTTTAATTTATTACACTTTGCCTGTAAGTCTAGAGTTTTGAAGTGTACGGGTGGACTAATGGTTTCAAGGATTTCATGTATTAGACATTGAAGAATAACACAAGAGGATCCAGAGGATGGTAAAATCCATTTAGTGGCACAGCTAAACTAGGGACAAAACACATGAAACTTCCGGTTGCAATTGCAGGAATCACACATCCAGGACTGAACTGAGGTCTTTGATTGCTGTCAGAATCTCCCCTTGACTTCAGACTTCTGTCTTTGTCAGCGTACAAAACCACTTAGCTGTATAAAGTCCCTATTAATCAGGAGAAACGGTAGCAACAGGACGTACTGGACAGTGGGGGTGGCCAGTCTGAAGCAAGCAGGGCAGGCCAGAGGGTGTGAATTTGGCTCCTCGCTGCGGCTCAGTGTCAGGGGTGTCTAATGGGAGAACAGTAGGTCACGAAAGTCTAGAGGCAGAATGGTTAGTGCACTCCTCAAAAAACTTTGTTTTCCAAACCAGTTCCTAGGATGTTTTCTCAAACAGAGGCATTTTCACCACTTTTAGTCTCCATTTCTTCTTGTGGATGCAAGTTACCAATTGGAGTCATTTTCTTTCATCCTGAAGGACTTCCTTCAGTATTTTTTGTAAGGCATGTCTGTTAGCATCACATTACCTCAATCTTTGTTTTTCTGAGAATATGTTTATTCCACTTTCATTTTTTGAAGGATCATTTCGCTGGATATAGAATTCTTGGCTGACAATTGTTTCTTTCAGTACTTTGAATATGTCATCCCACTGCTTTCTGGCTTCCATTGTCACAGAAGAGATCGAGCCATTATTTGTACTGTTCTCCAGAGGATTCGTTTCCTCTTGCTGCTTTCAAGACTTCCTCTTTGTTTTTGCCGTCAGGAGTTGGATGTGACTGAGTAAAGATCTCTGTGTTCTTTCTGCTTGGGATTCATGAATTCATAGATTGATGCTTTCGTCAGATTTGAGAGGTTTTCAGACATTATTTCTTTAAAAAAATTTCTGGCCTTTTCTCTCTCTTCTTATTCTGGGACTCCCATTATATAGTTGGTATGCTTAATATTGTTCTACAAGTCTCTGAAAATTTGTTCATTTTTCTTTGATCTTTTTTCTCTTTATTCTTCAAGTTGGATAACAATCTATTAATCCATCTTCAAATTCATTGATTCCTTCTGATATCTCAAATTTATTGTATCTTTCAAATCTAGAATTTCCATTTGGTACTTTTTAAAAATTCTATTTTTTTATTGATATTCCTTCTTGTTGAGTCATTTTCATAAAATTTTCCTCAAATTCTTTAACCATGGTTTCCTTTAATTTTTGAAAATACTTAAAATAACAGCTATGAAATCTTTGTTTGTTAAATCCAACAGCTAGACTACTCAGAGAGAGTTTCCATTGATTTTCTTCCCCCAACTATAGATCACACTTTCTGGGGTTTTTCTTTGGCATGACTCATAAATTTTTGTTGAAAACTGGATATTTCAGACACTTAGTTCTGTTCTGACAGAACAACCAAGCTGACTAGGCGGGGATGGGGAGGGAGTCAGTTCCAGTCAAGGACACCGTGTATCCACACTGTTTTTCCCTGAATCTCCACAGATTTTTTCTTGTGATTGAATGTTTTCCGATTGTTTTTCACCTATGATCAATGGCCACAGCCCTAAAATGATAGACTTTTTTATAATTATACTTACTTTTACATTTAAGGGAGAGGACTTGTTTACCTCCACTCATTCATAGCTGGAAGTTCCACCTTCAAACAATATATTTCTAAAGAAATGCATTTTGTTATTTTTAAGCATGATATCATCATTCTGGCTATGAATGAGTACTAATAAAAAAAGTGAAATTTCAAAAACTGTGAATTGCTTCTTGGCCTTTTGGCTAAGATCAAGGGTAGGAGAACTACAGTTCATGATAATGTGACTTTGACCTTTTATGATCAGAAACAGAAAATGTTTTCTAAAAGCATTTTGAAATAATTCCTAAGATTTCAAAATCTATTTATTTGAAGAGAGGAGACTCATATTTTTACAACAGATAATTATTTCAAGCTTTTAATTTAGCAGCAAGCCTATGAATGAACTAGAGGCTAAATGAAAGAATTCCAGGTTTATTGCTGATCTTGGTTGTTATTGAGGCATGATATCATTATTTCCATGGTGTCCTGTGAGGACTTGAGGGAATTTGGGAGTCATGATTTATATACTTGCCTTCCTCTTTTAAATGGATTCAGCTGTAATGTTATGGCGCTAGGAGAACAAGGAAGTCTGCCCACGGACCAGGACTACAGCCATTTCAGGTCAGCCAGGCCACCTCTTCGGGGTCCTTTCTAGCCCACTTCTCTTTTTCAGCCCATTCCTTTGCCCCTGGCTCTGGTGAACATATAGGAAAAGGGGCTATAGAATCTTGAGGATATTTAGCCTTAGTTTCAGAGGCCCTATGGTCACCTGGGGAGGCTGTGATATTCAAGACCCTACAAGCCATTCTTGAGGAGGATGAGGGGACATTTAGAGAAGAAGGCCTTCCTACCAGAACCACCACAAACTTTTCTCTGAAGTTTGAAGCCATTGACTTCCCCTTCTACTTAAAGCTTGCCTCCCTTGTTTTTCCTGCAAGCTCTCATTTTCATCACTGACCAACCTGTTGTTCCTTAGGTCTCACTCTCTCCTAAAGAGGAACTCCAAGGTTCATCTTTAAAGATTTTTAAAGTTTTATTTTTAGATAGGGGAAGGGAGGGAGAGAGGGAGAGAAACATCAATATGTAATTGCCTCTTGAGCACCCACTACTGGGACTTGACCCGAAACCCAGGCATGTGCCCTGACTGGGAATCGAACCAGCGACCCTTTGGTTTGCAGGTTGGCACTAAATCCACTGAGCCACACCAGCCAGGGCCCAAGGTTCATCTTTGTCTCCCCAAGGCTGACAGCATCAAATAATCTGTTTGCACCTTCATCCTGATGATTCCCAATTCTTGACCCTCTCACCTCCACTTCAATTCAGATACCTTCTGATTTGTCCCTTTTATCCTGCCCTGCCCGGCCGTGGGAGACTGTTTCCCACATCACTTGCCTGCTTGGGAGTGGATGGCTACATACTGCCTACCCAAGCCAGTCCAGGTACTGCTGGCTCCCTTGGTCTTTCATGATCTGGCGTGGCCTTACCTATCTTACTTCCCAGCTGGAAAGCATGATGGGCATGGGGTGAGGGATGGGAAGAAGACCAGTTATTCAGCCCTGCACAACCATAAATGACCGCACCATTAACAAAGATGCCCCATAGCCTTAGGAATGTAAAAATACTTTTTACATGAAATCAATAACAAGTGGAAGCACTCAGAATAAAGCATGTTTTAAAAGGTGTTAGTGGGAGTGATTCAGAGTTAGCAGATCCAGGATGTGGGCATGACAGAAAGGCTTCTCTTGTGCAAGATCTGAGACTCAATTCCACAGCTGCCCAGCCCTTTCCAACCACTATTTCTTTCCTGTCATTCACATTATGGGTTGAGTTGTGTTCTCCCAAAAGATATGTTGAAGTCCGAGCCCTAAGTACTTCAGAACGTGACCTTATTTGGAAATAGGGTCACTGCAGATATAATTAGGATGAGGTCATTAGGGTGGGCTCTAATCCAATATGACTCGTGTCCTTATAAGAAGAGGGAAGACAATGAGAAGAAAGACATAGAGAGAGCACCATACAAAGACACAGAGTCACACAGAAGCAGAGGGAAGACAGCCATGTGTAGATGGAGGCAGAGATTGGAATGATGCTGCCATAATCCAAGGAATGCCTGGGGCTCTCAGGATCTAGGAGAAGCAAGGAAGGATCAACCTCTAGAGACTATGAAGAGAACGTGTCCCTGCTGACACCTTGATTCCGGAATTCTGGGCTCTAGAACTGTGATATAGTCCATTTCTGTTTTTTTAGGTCACCCAATTTGTGGTGCTTTGTTACGGTAGCCTTGGAAAACTAATAAACACGGTATGTATGTTTTGTTAAAGTTGGTTCACTCCATCGTCACCATTCCCATGCCTGTTTCCAGCCTAAGAGACCAGCTTGGCTGCTATGTCCTTCTGGACTACTCGGTCATACCATCTATGGGTCGGCAGCTTGGGAAACAGGCACATTTTATAGACTCGGGTTCAAATAGACAGCCTTTTTATATTTCCCACAATTTCTCATACTTACCAGCATCTGGTATGTTACAGAGGAAAATATGTGAAATCACCACTATTTCTTGGGCACTACTGAAGAACCAGCCAAGCCTGGCTCTATGACTGTGTGAGTAAGAGAAATGTCAGTAGTGTAAGGCCGGTGCCCGGGATGCAAAGCGCTGTCCTCGGAAGAGGCCAAGTAGGGAGGGTGGTGAACGGCATGATGGGGGCATGTGCCTGGTCTCTGGACCCTATCCCATCTCCTTCCCAGTTCAGGGCCTTTGCACAGGCTCTCCTCTGCTCAACCCAACTCCTCCCACTGGGTGTCTCAACCTAAGTGTCACCTTACCTAAGGGAGCACTACTGCCCCCCCCCCATACACACCCTCCCAGCCCATTCTTTGCTTGCTTCATAGCCTTCATTATGATTTGTCATTGTTTTATTTATTTATCTGCTCACTTGTTTTTTTTTGCCATGGTGAGCTCTTTAAGTATGAGAACTGTGCCAGCTTTATCCCCCATGTACCGCTGAGACTAGGCATTGGTTTCCAACACCTAACCAAGTGCTCAAAGCCTCCTGCAGAATGCATTGCTCCTTCAAATCCTCCCTGACATACATGCAAACACCCTGGACGCCCAGGGTGTTTTTTCACTTTTTCAGGGGCATTTTCACTTTTACTGCACTAAGCCACCAGGCTACCCACCCTGCCTCCCACAGGCCCCCAGGCTTAACGAGTAAGTTGCAGCCTGAGGTCCCTATCGCTGGGCAGCTCCTCATCTTCACCTTCATGACCCTCATCCCCAACTGTGTTATGTGTTCTCTGTGGGTCACCAGTGTAGACTTAGGGCTTAGGAACCAATGCTTCTTTGAGAAGTTCCTGTACATGTTACCAAAGATCTAGTGCACACACACACACCTAGGAGAGTCATGCACTCTGTCAAAACAAAAGTTGGCCCATGTCACTCTGCTGCTCAGAACGATACACTGGTAGCCTGCCTGACCACCAATAGTCCAAGCCCGGGCCCTTATTGTGCCTACAAGGGCCTTGGGGTCTGCCCCAGCTATGCCTCTGACTCATCTCCTGTGCCCTCCCCCTCGCTCACACTGTCTGTTGGTACTTCTTGAGCATGCCACGTGCTCTTCTGCAGTAGGACCCCTGCCAGAGACCCTGTCTACCCAAATAAATGCATGTCTGTCTCCTCCACTGCTTTATAGTCTGAGTTCAAATGTGACCTCATTGGGCCCACCTGGGCCACCCTATCTTTTCATTAGACTTTTTATTGTGACATAAATGTAAATTCACATGTAGTTATGAGAAATAATACAGAAGATCTCCTTGGCCTTTACCCTGTTGCCCCAGTGGTAACATCTTGCAAACCTATCATACAATAGCACAAACACCACATTGACATTGATAACGGTCAAGATACAGAACAGTTCCATCCCTACAAGATCCCTCCTATTGCCCTGTTATAGCCACACCCTCCTCCCTATGGCCTCACTTCCTCCTTAACCCCAGCAGCCACTCATCTGTTGTCCATTTCTGTAATTTTGGCACTTCAATGATGTTAAATAAATGGAATCATATAGTATGTAACCTTTTTGGGGATTGACTTTTTTTCACTCAGAATAATTCTCTGGAGATTCCTCCAGGTTGTTAGGCATATTAATAGTTCATTCATTTTCATTGCTGAGTAGTAGTCCATGGTGAGGAAGTGCCAATTTGTTTGATCATTTACCCAGTGAAGGATGGGTTGTTTCCCATTTGGGGCTACTACAATTACAGCTGCTGTAGAAATCCACATATACGTTTTTGTGTGAACGCAGTTTTCATTTCTCTAAGATCAATGCCCAAGAGTATGATTGCTAGGTCACATGTTAATTGCATATTAATTTTTAAAGAAACTCTGGCCATTCCATTTTGAATGTAAACTTGCCCCACATATTCAAAAACATCCAACACTTTTTACCTGATTCTACTTGGATCTTTTCCACAGCATTTCACCTTCTAACACACCGTATAACGAATGGCCTTATTTGCTTATTAGGTGGATTGTGTTTGATCCATCTTCCACATCTGGGCCCGAGCAGGCACAAGGAGCGCCGACTCGGGCTCCAGACCCGGAGTCAGACCTCTGACCGCCGGCCTCCATCAGGGGCAGGCTTGCTGGGGTCATGAGATCACACAGAGGCCCACGTGCCCATGAAGTGCGTAATGGGGTTGTGGTGACGAGACAGAGCCTGTGCATGGATTCCCAGTCTGCTACGTTTACAAGCAAACCACACTGAGCTCAAAAACCAAATAAGTGCTATCCTTAAATAAAACTTACAGTGCAGGAAAGTTTTAACCCAGAAACTATTGATTTGCGGCCCAACCAAGCCGAGCTGCAGTCCACAAAGACTTCCCCCAGACCCCCACCCCCCTGCCCTGCAGAGCTGCCAGGCACCCGCCAGTCCCAGGGGAAGGAATCTTTTTGCAAATGAGCTGAAAGGATTCTAGTTAGAAACATTCAGAGAGCCCGGAGGCAGGAGAGTCAAGACAGGACTGTATTTCATGATGAAAAGTGAAAACCAAATAAACAAAACTGCCTGTGTTGGCATCTCGCCAGCTCAGCTGTGTAAGTGAACAGCACGACATTCCTCAGCTCTGCGGAAGCCCCTGGAAGAAATCCAGAACCTTGTGTACTTAGCCTGACAAGGGGGGAGGGGCGTTGTTATTATTATTATTATCATTTCCATAAAGTCATTTATTTCTTAATACATTGGTTTCTTTCATTTTGAACGTTCGTTTGACATTTGCACTGATTAGGTGAATGCTGGAAGAAATGATGAAATGATATCGTAAAATAATGTTTTGGCCGACTCAATGTGGAAATGTTTATAGTGTTCCCATTAATGCCAGATGATGTCAGCCTGACTATTGTGCTGCTTTTTCAAAAACACACGGGGCTGAAAAACCTTCACAAACAATCCAAAATGAGTCAAGGCTCTGAAAGACTTTTTCATCATGAACACCCTCCTCTGTGATTTGATCCCAACAGCAAAACCCATGAGGATGACGGGAGCACAGCGGCTCTGAATGCTGAGAACTCACGTGTCCCATCATCTGAAGCATCATCCAGCGAGATGACTCAGGTATCATTGTGTACAAGCGCCACCTATGTCCCCTCCCAGCCTGGCCCTGTGGGATCTGATGTCTCCGAGCTTTGTTCCCTGCATTTCCTGTTCCTCGCTTTTCTTCCTGACCCTGTTTTCTCCTCCACTTTATCCCTTTTCCCCTCATCATTCCCCACTCTAAGCTAAACCAGCTAAATTCTCTAGGCCTCTGTCCATAATGGAAATACAGCTTCAGTCTTGGTGCCATAAACCGCCATCCTCAGCCAGGAACCACAGCTCCCAGCCCCCAGGCTCTCAGCCCCAGGCAACTAGAAGCTAGGAGAGGGGGTGAGCTGTGCCTGGGGGCAGTCCTCACTGTTCCTCTCCAAGTAGATCCCAGTTACACCCCTGCCAGACTCATTCCCTATGAGCTACACCTAGACTTTGTTCTGGCTTCCCTGGGCTCCCTCGGCACCGCAGAGGGCCACAGGAACCACAGGACACAATCACCACGGTCCCTCTCAGACTCCGGAGGTTGAGGACAGGGGTCGGAGGACAGAAGTCTCATTGCAGACTTCAGTGCAGTCTCTGGGGAAGCTCATCAATTTGTGGGGGGAAACAGAACCTATTTTCAGATGGTCTTCAAAAACCAAACTATAAATGCTCAGTGAGCACTGCAGGCTGTGAAGGGAAAGGGAGGCAGGTGCCTGCCCAGGCCTGCAGCCCTGGGTCAAGGCACCAAAGTAGGGTCCATTGTCCTCAGAATCAGAGGCCCCAGAGCCTGAATCCATGGGCCAGACCATATTGTCCAAGTTCATGGTGAGTCCTGACTGCCATAACAGAAGACCATAGACCAGGTGGCTTGAACAACACAAATTTGTTTTCTTATAGTTCAGGAGGCTGGAAGTCCAAGAGAAAGAAAATAAGATACAAGATACAAGAAGGATACAAGAAAAAGCTTCAGCAGTGTGGGTTCCTGATGATGACTCTCTTCCTAGCTTGCAGACAGCTACCTTCTCACTATGTCCTCACATAGGCTTTCCTCTTTGCATGTACACACACACACACACAAACACACAGAAAGAGAGAGAGAGAACACCCATGTTTTCTGGGGTCTCTTTGTATAAGGACATTAATCCTATGGGATCAGGGCCCCACCCTTATGACTTCATGTACCCTTGATAACCTCCTTATAGGCCCCATCTCCAAATACAGTCACATGGGGGTTAGGTCTTCAACATATAAATTTGGGATGCGCAGACATAGCAGCTCCCCAGGAACTAGTGTTCCACTTGTCTATTGGGAAAAAGTCAGGGGATTCCCAGCATCATTGTGGTTCTAGTCCGTATGTCTACTACCCTGGGCGGCACTGGGGCCATAAAGGGGTCAGAGCACCCTGAGTGCCCCTGCCCTGGCAGGAGCTCAGCTGAGAATGGGGAACAATATGATATACAAGTTCTTTCCAAATCGAGCTAATGTGCCAGTGCAGGAGTTGTGCGTTGGCCCTCCGTCTCAAGAGCTGGACGGGAAGGAAGGATGGGCCATGGTGCGTGGTAGATGACCCACTGGCCTGCACGTGAGAAAGCCAGGCGTCCACTCCCCACCTCCTTCACCTGGGCAGTAGAAGTAACACAGGAACACGGTGCATGTGTGTGGTTGTGTGGCACTTGCATGAGCACATGTATGGGAGCCCTGACAAATGGAGGGAGGAACTCTCGTGAGGCAGAGGCAAGAGATTAGTGTCCTCACTTTTTCATGGTGCCACTGGAAGTAGCTGTTGAATTCTCCTTCAAGATTAGGATGAAGAAGAAAGCAAAAGGCCTTCACTACCACGGTAACAAACAAGATAAGTCCAGATGAACTAAGAATCATATTTTTCTATTTGGTGAATGAGTTGTAGATGCAAGGAAGCCCTGATTAGCTGAATTTCAGAGAGGTGTGAGCGCCTCATGGTTGAACCAAAAGTCCCACTGAGGCAAGCACCGAGTCTGGTGTAGGTAGGCAGAACAGCAGGCCTCTACAGAGGAAGACCAGGTGAGTGGGCAACAGCCAAGCTTTCAGTGACAGGTTATGGTTAAACCAAAACCAGATGTAAACCCACAAACCCAAGGAGCTGAGCAAGTCACAAATAGAATTAATATAAAGAAAATCACATTCAGTCACTTTGTAGTTAAAATGCTGACAACGAAGTTAAAGAAAAAATTTTGAAAGGAATTTTTCTCTTTCAAAATTCAGAGGATAAACATGTTATATACATATAAAATTAAAGCTGACATCTCATCAAAAACAATGAAAGACAGAGGACAATGCAACAATATCTTCTGAGTGCTAAAAAAAGAGTCTATGAACTACAAAAATATCTTATAAAAAATAAGGCAAAATAAAGACATTTTTGGATAAATAAAAGCTGGGAGTCATCTCTAGCAAATTCACACTAAAAGAAATGCCAAAAATAAGAAGGTTCTAAACACTGATAGACAATGACATGAGATTAAGATAACAGGAGAGAAAACAAATTTCAAACATCAGGAATAAAGGGGGATCATTAATACAAATCCTGAAAACATAAAAGATTAGTAAATGTTAATAAAGCATTTTTTAAACAATTTTATGCTAAAAATATTGAAAGTTGGATAAAATGGACAAATTCCTTGAAAAGTGCCAACTCACCAAAGCTGACAGAGGAGGAAATAGAAAATCTGAAGATCCTCATGTTGATTTTAAAAATCGAATGTGCAAATAAAAACCTTTTGCAAAGAAAACTTCAGTCACATATGGTTTCACTGGTAAATTATATTAAACTTGCAAGAAAAATTTATATCAACTGTACACAAACTGTTGCAAAGAATAGAGGAGGAAACTATTTCCCAATTTTTAAAATATTTGGCCAGTCCAATCCTAATACCAAAACCAGACAAAGACATTATGAGAAGAGAAAACCACAGACCAATATCCCTTATAAACCTAGACACAAACATCCTTAACAAAATATCAGCAAATTGAACCCGACATTTTTTTAAAAAAGAATAGGGTGTGACCAAAACCTGGGAATTATTTTCAGGAATGTAAGGTTGTTTTATTTTTAAAAAATATTAATTGATATAGTTCATCACATTATCAGAATAAAAGAGATAATTCACATCACCATCTCAACAGACATGGGAGAAACACTTTACAGATTTCAACATTTCATGATAGAACTTTTAGCACACTAGAAATAAAAGTAACTTTCTCAACCTGATAGAGAGAATTTAAAAAAACCACAACAATAAAAACCTCACAACTAACATTATATACATAATGGTGTAGTATTAGACGTTTTACCTTAAGAGGGAGCCCAAGGCAAGGCCGCCCACTCTCACCACTTCTGGAGATCACTATTTACTTGGACCATAGGGCAAAAAAGAAATAATAGCCATAAAGACTGGAAAGAAAGAATTACAACAGTTTATTTATTTATTTTTTAAAAGATTTTATTTATTTATCTTCAGAGGGGAAGGGAAGGAGAGAGGGAGAGAAATATCAATGTATGGTTGCTTCCTGTGCATTCCCTGCTGGGAACTGGCCTGCAACCCAGGCATGTGCCCTGACTGGGAATTGAACCGTGATCTCTTGGTTCACAGGCCCGCGCTTAATCCACTAAGCTACACCAGCCAGGGCAAAACAGTTTAGAACTAATAAGTGAATTTGGCAAGCTCTCAAAATACAAGTTCAATATACAATTATAAATTGTATTTCTTATACTAACAGCAAACAATTGAAAAATTAAATTTAAAATATATTATTTGACAAAAAGGGTCAGATTGGTGGGATAGTTTGGGATGTAAAAATCATGTTTATGATGGTGGTGATGGACAATTTGAAAATAATATTAAGAAAGCAATTCCATTAAAATAGCATAAAAAATAACATACTTAGGAATAAATGTAACTAAGGAGGCAAAAGACTTGTACACTGAAAACTACAAAACACAGCTGAAAGAAATTGAAGGAGAACTAAAGAAATGGAGAGATATGCCATTTTCGTGGGTTGGAAGACTTAATACTGTTACAATAACAATATAACTCAAAAGCAATATACAGATTTAATGCAATCCCTATCAAATTCCCAATGGCATTTTTTTTTTTACAGAAATAGAAAAACACATACAAAAATTCAGATGGAATCTTAAGGGATTCCAAATCACCAAAATAATCCTGGAGAGAACAAAGTTGGAGGACTCACACCTCCTGATTCAAAACAGTGTGGTACTGGCACGAGAACAGATATATAGACAAATGGAATAGAATAAAGAGCCCAGAAATAAACTCTCACATATATGGCCAGTTGACTTGCAACCACAGCCAAGACCATTTAATGTGGAAAGGACAAGCTTTTCAACAAAGGGTGAGGCAAAAAACTGGCTATCCATATGCAAAGGAATGAAGTTGGACTCTTACCTTACACCATGAACAAAAATTAAATTAAAATGGACTAAAGACCTAAATGTAAGAGCTAAAACTATAAAACTCTTAGAAGAAAATATATAGGAAAAACTTCATGACCTTGAATTTGGCAGTGATTTCTTGGATATGACACCCAAAGCACAGGCAACAACAACAAAAAAATAGATAAATTAGACTCCATCAAAATTTCAGAAGTTTTGTGGACCAAAGAACACTATCGAACAAGAAAAGACAGCCTACAGAGTGGGAGAAATTTTTGCAAATCATATATCTGATAAAGTTCTAGCATCAAGAATATCTAAAGAACTTTATAACAAAAACAAAAAGGAAAGAGCCCAATTTAGAAATGGGCCAAGGACTTGAACAGATATCTCCCCAACAAAGTTATACAAATGCCCAATGAGCACATGAAAAGATGCTCGGCGTCGTTAGTCATCAGAGAAACACGAGTCAAAACCACAATGAAATATCACTGTGTACTCATTAGAATGACTACCATGATTTTTTCAAAAAACAGAAAATAAACAAGTGTTGGAGAGGATATGGAAAAGTTGGAACCCTCATACATTACTTGTGGGAATATAAATTGTGCAGCCACTGTGGAAAACAGTTTGATGATTTCTGGAAAAGTTAAATTACCAAATGATTCAGCAACTCCATTCATAGATATAGCCCCCCAAAGAACTGAAAACAAGTATTCAAACAAACACTTGTCCATGAGTGCTCAAAGCAGCACTACTCACGACAGCCAAAAGGTGAAACAAACCAAATGTGTATCAGCTGATGACCAGATAAGCAAAATGTGTTTTATCCATACAATGGAATATTGTCATCCACAAAAACAGTGGAAATATGTCCTGACACCTGCTACAACATGGATGAACATTATGCTAAGTGAAAGAAGCCAGATGCAAAAGGTCACATATTACATGATTCCATTTATATAAAATATGCAGAATAGGTAAATCCATAGAGACAGCAAGCAGAAGAGTGGTTGCCAGGGTCTGGGGAACAGGGGAAACACAGCTAATGGATACAGGTTTCTTTTGGAGGGGCTGATGGAAACATTCTATTAAAATTAGACAGCGGTGATGGTTGCACAACCTTCTGGGGATACTAAACACACCAAACTGTACACTTTGAAGGGGGTTTTACTGTATGTAAATTACATCTTGACTAAAAAATTCTGTGCAACATAGATCTGTACACCAAAAATGTGACTACTACCACTAAATACTTATTAAAATCACCAAAATCCAGAATACTGACAACACCAAATGCTTGCAAGGATGAGGAGCAACAGGAGCCCACATTCATTGCTGGTGGGAATGAAAAATAAGACGGCCACTTTGGAAGACAGTTTGCTGTTTTCTTACAAAATTAACCATAGTCTTACCATACCAGCCAGCAATCATGCCACTTGGGGTTTACCTAAAGGGGCTAAAAACTTTTGTCCACATAAAAAAAAAACCTCCCGGTTTGTGTGATTCAGTGGATTGATTGAGTGCCAGTCTGAGAACCAAAGGGTCAATGGTTCAATTTTCAGCTGGGGCACATGCCTGGGTTGCAGGCCAGGTCCCCAGTAGGAGGCATGCAAGAGGCAACTGCACATTGATGTTTCTCTCCCTGTCTTCCTCCTTCCCTTTCCCTCTCTCTAAAGATAAATAAATAAAATCTTTAAAAATAAAACCTGCACACAGATGTTTACAGTAACTTTATTCATAATTGTGAAAACTTGAAAGCAACCAAGATGTTCTTCAATAGGTGAATGGATGAATAAATTGTGGTACATCAGACAGTGGAATATTATGCAGCATTAAAAGAAATGAACTATCAACCCATGAAAAGACATGGAGGAACTGTAAATGCATATTACATTTATGCATATATAAGTGCATATATATGCATATAAAAATGAAAGAAGCCAGTCTTGAAAGCTATATGATGTGTATGATTCCAACCATATGACATTCTAGAAATGGCAAAACTATGGAGACCAGGGGTCAAGAGAAGAGGAGGGACAAATAGGCAGAGCACCGAGGATTTTTAGGGCAGTGAAAACATTCTGTCTGATACCATAATGATGAATATAGTTTACTATACATTTTCCAAACCCTGACATCAAACTCAAAATAATTCAAGATGGACAACAAACCTAAATAGAAAAAGGACACTATAATGCTAGAAGAGAGTGTATTTTCATGACGTTAAGGTAGGCAAAGATTTCTTAGAACAAAAAAAACACTAACTGTGTAAGAAAAATCATAATAAAAAAGGGCATCAAAATTTAAACACAGCTATCAAAATATACCATTTAGAGAATGAAAAGCATGAACAACTCTGATGACTACCACAGCCTGATGCAAAGCAGCAGGTCCCAGCATCTTGTACTGGCTTCCCACTTTCCTGTGGCAAAGGCTTAGGCTGTTTAAAGGACCTGGCCAACTCCTACCCATCCTTTCTCTCACGTAGAATGGTAGACTGGCAGGTTGTGAAGGATGTCAGGCCCTGACCAGTTGAAGAGCTTTCCTGCCTATTAACAAGGCCTACACCTCTAATAATATTTCTGCAAATACCAGTTGGCCAAAAGTTT
>CM052547.1:25779063-25800995 GCA_028533065.1 Trachops cirrhosus | reverse complement strand
AGGTTTTGCTTCGTGGGAACGAGCGGCACGAGGGCCTCCAAGTGTGAGCAGAGCCAGATTTTGCTCACCCTGGGGATCCTTTGATTACTAGTTACCAGTGGAGGGGAACCGAGCAAACTGCCCCAAAAGATGAATCTCATCAGGCCGTTGCTCCAAAATGATCTTTTTAGAAGGGGAAGTCACCCAGCGCTCTGCGGGTTTTTGATTAGCTGATTGTTTTGTTTTATGAGCCTTCTAATCCTTGTTTCCTTTTGAGATGCTAACGCCTTTGCTAACTAAGTGAGACATAATGTGAGGAGCACTTGACAATGCGCCAGTCTCCTGCTCCGGCCCTCATTTCTGTCCTGATTCATGCAGGGTGAGGGGTGTGTGCTGGACAGGGAAGAACACGATACCAGGAAGAAGGTGGCAGAGGGTGGAAAATGGAGTCAGGACCATGGTGTGAGGAAGCACAAGAGACAAGAAAGCTAGAGAGGTGGCAGGTAAAACAAAAACAGTGAGATGTTAGGACTCCAGCAGGAGGAGGAGGGAGGAAGTTCTACCTGACAGGGATCACGGTGCATATTTCAGTTTTCAAAGGCATTGAAAAACTTTTTTTTAAATGTTATTTTGATTTTAGAGAGATAGAGGAATACAGAGAGAGAAACATTGATTTTTTTTTTGTTCCACTATTTATGCATTCTTTGGTTGAGTCTTGTATGTGTCCTAATGGGGGATTGAACCCATGCCCTAGGCATATTGGGGATATGCTCTAACCAACTGAGTTACCCAGCCAGGGCCCAGCCTGCTTATTTTCCATTCAATAGAAAGGCTTTCATAACTTAGTTCCATTATGGTATTATCATACATTATGTTCCACAAATAGGCAAATCAAGGCACTAACATTACATTTGAGATATTTCTATTGAGAACAAGAAAAGCTTCTCCCCAGATCTCCCCTTGGTAACATCTCACCCTTCTCAAACTATTCCATTTCCCCTAAAACAACAGCACACGACACACATGATGGATGAAATCAGAGAAAAATATACTTATAGCCTCACAAATTACTCCAAGAAAAAGACTGGCCAGACTTTGCATATGCATAAGAAGATATGGAATCTGCTTGTTTTGGATTTGTTGCACCTAGGTATTATGGGAAATCACTGCTTTGTTATCACAATTTCTACAAGGTAGAATGTGGTGGAGTCAGTGAGCATTCTGAGTCAGTTCCAAAAATGCTTTTAAGGGCAATTCTGCAAATAATATTATTTCTTAAAGGAGAAGCAACTTTAATAACCATTTCTTCTTTTCAAGTCATACCAAGTAACATACTACATTTTGAATCAGAAATAAGTCAAATCAGAATGTTTCAAGTACATGTTAATAGTAGTTCTTGTGGATGGTATAATACATATTTAAAGTAACAGTAAGAAAAGCTAAAGTGAGTGAGTTTCGCTTAGTAACTAGCTGATACTTAATCATGCCTAAAATTTGAAAGGCAGCATTTAGAATCTGTGAGTAAGACTTTCTTCAATCATAAGTGATCCAGCAGCTGCTATTCCTTTAGGGGTTGTAGGGTGACTTTAAAAAAAGTGTTTATATTTTTAATAAACTTTTTATCTTAGAACAGTTTTAGGTTGTAGGGGAGGGGCCTGAGCTTCAGACTCCATTACAGATTAAAAAAAGGGAAGACAAGGCAGGGACCTGTGCATCCTGGAAACCTCCTGATTCATGCTGATGAGTGACGGGAGTGCTTCTGCGGGGGAAGACGGTACCTTGGGCCCAGTCCCACCGGTGCCCGGGGAGGGGATGCTGAGGAAGGGGTTTGCGTGTGCTGCAGGGAAGCCCAGAGGTCCTGCGGGGGTGTTGTTGGTTCAGCTGGGAGTAATTTATGAGTGCTGGTATTTGCCCAGTGGCAGAGGCTACGTGTAAAATGTGAGCCTGTTGCATTAAGGGAACCTCCTAACTAAATTAAGGCACAGGCATTACACAGATATGGCACAAGGTGGGCTGGTCGGAGAAATGTGCCTGAGGTTTGAATCCATGAATTAGAAGCTACAGAGCATGGGTCACCTCAGGATAGTCTGGAAAGGGTTCAGCACGGCTCGTGGGCCTCCGGAAAGCAGGGGCCAGCTGGGCCTAGAGTGAAACTGTCTGCCCGGCACACTGGACCTCAGCTAAGCTTCCTTCCCAATCTCCACTGTGCCTTCACGATGAGAGTTAGCAATTCCACTGTTCTCTCCTTGCTTACGCTCGAGGACTCTGTCTGGCATGCAGGCCAGGATCCTCTTGGGCTACCTTTTCCATGTATGCTCCTATGTGGAAAGCCCCCTGCCGATCCAGGATGTCCTCAGCGGTGCCCCATCCTGTCCTTGTCACAGCTGCAGGCAGCCTGAGCTGCATTCCTCCCACCTGCGTCACTGCTCCAGGCCATCTGCCTTTCCTCCAGCTTGGCTGAGGGACTGGCCACTGTCCACTCCATCTCGTGGCTCGTCCCTTGTCCCTTTACTTTTCAAAAATACTACAGATTTATTTTTATTACCTCCTTGGAATGGCTATTTATTATCCAAAGAAAATTTTCCACACCTAAGTTAGCCCCTTTCCTATTCTGAGTTCTTCTCAAGACCTCGCCTGCCCCGCCCTTGCTGGGACCCGCTCCTAAACACATTATTTGATTGCTTCTTTTCACCTAGTGCTCCTGGACTATTACAACACTAGTTTGATAAAATCAACTGTCCTTTAGGGTTTGGTCCCTATACTCCCCATCCACCAATCTGTGTACTTCAGACCTTCTTTTTCCTGCTCATGGATTGTCTCCTTGACCTCCTCATTAGCCCTTCTATGGCAGGAGGCTTCCACTTCCCACACGAATGGGTGAATAAATGAAGACTAAGCAAACAGGATAATACCAAATGTCTAAACCCAGTGATTTTGAATTTGTTGAATTGACCAGAAATTTTGAGACCAACCAGGTGGATCTTATTTATCTTAAATAACCGGCAGATCCCTGGAATCATGTGATATTAAATTTCAGGTTTAAAATTCCTATAATACATAATTTGGGGCTAAATTTTGTACTAATTACTAGAGTCCAGATAAGCAATAAGTAATGCCAATGGTTTTAGAAAATTTGTGGGAGGAAAAACTAAAATTAAACACATTTTCTTCATGGCCATTAAACATTTCCACCCAGAAACGACAGTGACGCCAACTCGTACCCCCAGACACGCCCCAGGTAAGAGGGTATTTACTCTAAACACAACCCTCTCACTCGTAAGTATTATTCTATACACGTTGAACATCCATGACGTATCAGACAAGATGATCAGAAATTTCCAGTCATTTTCCTTTATACAAAGAATATTCCCTAGTTTACTCACTTTACTGTCTCCATGTTTACATGTCAACAAATGTTTACCAAGCTCTCCAGTGTGCCCAGCACTGCTCGGTGCCGGCTCCCTGCCCTTGAGGGTCTCAGCCTGGTGACTGTGCAAGGCAACAGGCCTGGAGGCTGCAGGCTGCCAGGGCTCCATGGGAGTGCTAGGGGAATTTGGGGGCAGGGAAGGGACGGAGCAGCTTTCTGGAGGAGGTAACTGCTGAGCTAATGCTGAGGAGCAAGGGAACTCTCCCAGTGATAGGGGACAGAGAAGAGCTTACTGCATTGTGGGAAACGGAATGTTGTGTTAGACACAAGCTGTTTGAAAGGACATACTGGGCAGAAACTTCAGTGGGAATTAAGAAGCAGTCTTTCATATCCAGGTGTAGCTCTGAGGACAGTGAAGCCAGGGTGCAAAGTCTCAGTCCCTTCATCAGGATCTGCTTTTCAAGAAGTGATGAGACTTGGGGAATGGGGATTCCAGAGAAACCCAGGCACTTCTTTCCAGACACCCCTCTCTTTCCCAGCAGCCTCACGACCAGCTCAGACCATGACTCCTGGGCCGCCCTGGACAGAATGCCCAACATCCCTGAGCCTCAGTGTCCCTCATGGTTAAAATTTCCATTTAATGGAAAGCATTTAATGATGCTCCTCCCTGTTGGGAGCTGTTTCTTCGGGTTCTTCTGCCACTGCAAATACTGCGAGGCAAAGCACCTAAACACATTCGTGCTGGTCTCAGCATCGGGTATGGGGTAATAAGGGAGTATTTGTTCATGGTGAGGAGGTGTCCACACAGACAGAATGGCATTGGGCCCCTCCTTACAGAAGAGACCTACCCGGCGAGAGGTCCAGGGTACCTGGGGTGGGTGTGAGAGGCAACGGTGCCTGCCTTGGAGCTCTTATTCCGGACTTTGCCAGTCCCCATTTACTCTCAGTTAAAAGATAAAACAAAACCTCCGGTTTCTAGAGTGATGACAGGTAACAGAATCTTCATAAACGGAAGGTACTTCACCATTCATTGCTCCTACCCTTCCTCCCCTGATTTAATCAAGGCAATTTCTGTTCCTTTCCATTAGAGTCAATGACTCATAAGGGAACAAAACAATAGTTTAAATAAATACCACGTCTGGCAAAGCCATCAAGCATTTTTAGTCTAACTATTGATTTTCACTCAAATATTTATGAAGCATGTAAGCTGTGCAAGCCTCACTGCTAGGCGTAGAAATGTCAGGAAAAGTAGTTCAAAATAAATGTGTTCACCTAATCTTCTCCTTTAGAGAAAGAGTATTCATCAGGGTTCTCCAGAGACATAGAGCCAATCGAATGCATTGCTAGGTAGGTAGGTAGGTGGGTAGGTAGGTAGGTAGATAGACAGACAGACAGATATATAGATTTATTGTAAGGAATTGGCTCACAGGACTGTGGAGCTGGAAAGTCTGAAAGCTGAAGGGCCAGCCAGCAGGCTGGAGATTCAGGGAAGAGATGATGTTGCAGCTTGAGTCCAACAGCAGCCTGGAGGCAGAGTTCCCTCCTGTTTGCAGACCTCAGTCATTTTCTTGTAAGGCCTTCAACTGATTAGATGAGGCCCACCCGCACCATGCTAATCGGCTTTATCCAAAGTTTATTGGTGTTGGGCCTTCTGGTCAAGATGGCAATGTAGGCAAACCTGGATCACCTCCTCACACAACCACATCAAAATTGCAACTGAAATATAGAACAACCATCACTCAGGGACATCAGAAATCAAGCTGAATGGAAGTCTGACAACTACAGAATTAAAGAAACTGCATCCATACATACTGGTAGGAGGGGCACAGATGCAGAACGGACTGGTCCCACACCCACGTGAATAAAAATTTGGGAGGGATATCTCAGGAGAGAGGAGTCCCAGACCCACACCAGGCCCCTCCAGCCCAGGATTCCAGGAATTTAAGTCCTCACAACTTCTGGCTGCAAAAACCAGCAGGGATTGAGTTGGTGGAAGAAACTTCTGGAGCCCCAAGCAGTTCCTCTTAAAGAACCCACACACAGACTCACCTACTCAGACTCATTCCCTCCAGCACCGGGTAGCAGCTTAAAGGGCACCAGTGGCATACAGGGAGAAACTGAAGTGTGTGGCATTCGGGCGAGCAGAGGCAATTGTTCCTTGCTAAGCCCTCCCCTGCACAGAGCTGGTGGACTGGTGCCATATCTGAGACTCCATCCACCTGGCTAACACTGTTTGACCCACCTTGGAGATTCCCAGAGGCTCTGCCCCACCCAATTTACAGTCCCACTCAAGGTGCTTTTCCATAAGAATGGCTGGTCTTGGCTCCTAAATCCTATGAACAAGCAATAGCTGGCTTCAGTTAGCCCTAGTGGCAGGCGGATTAGATGTACAGCTTTGCTTCACCCGGGAATCTCCAAGCCCAGCAGGCGTAGCAGCCATCTCAGGTTGCTTTAGGGCTAAGGCGGGGTGCTCTGGGCAAAACATGGGTGGGGGCTGACCTTGGTCTGCACCATCTGGGAAGCCCCAGGACCAGCATACCTGGTGGACAGCTACAGACGTCATAGCACCACCACCATGCCCCTGCACAGCTGATCCTCCACAGAGGGCAAAAGTTGGTGGTCAGCGGTCACAGCCAGTCCTTGCAGCTGACTGGCCTGGGTAAATCCCTCCCATTGACCTGCCAACAGCAACCAAGGCTTAACTGCAAGAGGAGGGTGTATTCAGCCCACACGAAGTACCCAACTTGGGTGATAGGGGAGACTGTGTCATTGGACTCTACAGGACACCTACTACATTAGGGCACACTACCAAGACATGGAGTCAAAGCAGCTCTACCTAACACATAGAAACAAACACAGGGAAGCTGTCAAGATGAAGAGACAAAGAAACATGGCCCAAATGAAAGAACAGATCAAAACTCTGCAAAAAGAGCTCAACGAAATGGAGATCAGCAATCTATCATATGCAGAGTTCAAAGTTTACTGGTATAAATATGAATCTCATAGAGATTAATAGCTCACATAGAGTTAACTACTGCAGATCGCTCCATGGGAATATACACTTGCATGGTAATTTTGGTGTTCTCACATTACCTCCAGGCAGGGTCCCTGTGCTCCTTCTCACCCTCCTCAGGTAGCTCCAAGCCAACCTTCTCCTGCCAAAGGAAGCACGGGCTGAAAGGAACCCTGTGTGTGGATGCTGGGGACCTGGCTCACTGCCCTCCCCGCCTCCTGGAGGCCGTGCAGTTTCAACCCTTGAGCTTCAGGTTCCTCAGGTGTGAAGTGGACAGGCTGCTCCACCTACCTCACAGGACTGTAGCGAGCATCACATGGAAAGAATGTGGAGGGGTGGGGCGCGGTGCTTTACATGCCACAGGGTGCAGGCGCTGCACTGTCAGGAGGCACTAGCAGACCTGACACAGAGAGGGGCCCCACATCCTGAGGGAAGGGGTAGGGCAATGGGGCTTTCCTTATGGACTGAGTAGCCCAGGAATGAGGCTCAAGCCTCAAGAACAAGCCTGAGTTCTAGAGGAGAGTAAAGACTCCCAAACCAGAGCTCCTAAATTGAGTTTTTTGCTTTTTTAAAATTTCTACGTGCTCTTTCCCAAAATTCCAGATTTCAGAACAAAAAGTATAAGTTCCCTTCTTCATCACTCCTACCCCAAATCCACTACCTTCTCCAAAGGAGACAACTATTAACTCCTTGGCAGGAACCAGTCATGTCTTTCTTATGGACTTTTTGTTGTTGCTGTTACTACAAAAAAATGGTGTTCACCTATGGCTTTGTGGGGTTTTTTTCACTTAGCAATATACCATCCATGTTTTTTCATGTGTAAATCTGACGTTTTTATCTAGTGTTTTTTTTTTTTTCTTACTTAAATTGGAGAAAAAGAGAAAGAAGGAAAACAAAAGGCTTCTTACAAATAAATGAAAGATGAACCTCACGGTAGGCCTAGGAAATCAGGTTTCTGAGAGAGCGGCCACATGGGTCAGCCCCCTTTCTCCTGGGAGGGGCCCGGGCCCAGGCCCAGGCAGGGCTACCTCCAGGGCGTGCCTTTGCTCCCCGTGACCCAGTGTGCACCTGGAAGTCCCCGCCTACGCATTCCATTCCTAGAATGTTCTGTCTGGCCTGGCCTTTCTCCTTCACTCCTGTAGCCATGTTTGCCCCTGAGGCTGAGACAAAGGTGATTGGCCCTCTGCCACTCCATAAGCAAAGAAAGGGCAGCTTTGAATTTCAGAGAAAATGGTAATGAGTGGGCACAAATACCTAGGATATTATTTCTTTATAAAACCTTCCAGACAGGCAAGCAAGAAGTTTGGGAGAATTGCACTAATGTGTACTTCTGAAACACCTCATTTTCAAATCTGATATTGTCTCTGAAGGAACTTTTTCTTTGAAAAGACCAGAAACCCTCATCTTTATCTCTGGGTAGCAGTTTCCTCTCCAGTTGCTATGAGGGGAGAGGTCAGTCACCAAGGCCTCAGATCCCTGAAAAAAGCCCTGCGTTATTCCACATTGCACAACCCCAGGCCATGCCCTTTTGCATTCCCGCTGGAAAGATTCAAGGAGGATCCGAGTCACCCAGGCTGGTGGAGGTGACTCATCTTCCTGACCCTGAGTAGAGGAGAGTGGCGTGTTAGGTGCGTACTGCGCACTTGTCAGCAGTCAGCATCCTGTTGGCCAGGAAAACGCGGCCTCTTCCCAGTGAAGGCTTTGTCTGCAGCTGGGAGAGAAGCACCAGTGCACAGAGGCCACTGAGCCGTGGAAGAAAACCAGGATGAACCCAGCGGTTCTGTGTTTGCAGTGGGAAGAAAGTGCTCCATTTCCACACCCAACCCTGTCACCAAAACAAATAGACAACTTGTCCCCTTTTTGTTTTTAATGGTTTTGCGGCCCATTTTTACAGGAAAACAACAGTAGCAGACATGATGAATGCTAAGGACGGCATAAAGCAATAATAATTTTGAAGAGGCCACGTGGGTAGTTTCTATCAGTCCCTTCTCTCCCTCTTATTCTGAACTTTATTCATTCATCAGAGTCCTCTACTCTCCACACCACGACCCCTTTCTTCCCTTGGCCTTAGTCACAGATCACTTATTTATTTAGCTGGTTATTTACTCCTCCCCTTGCTCCATAAAAACACTGAGCCATCTTATAAAAATACACAGAATAGAAGATGGAACAAATGACCAGGATAGGCAATGAAGATGATAGAGCCAGCCATGAGAGGAACACACGGAAACGTCCATTACATGTTGTTTAGTTTCTAACAAGTGGGCTGCAAATTTGGGTCCAAGAGCCCTAGGAGCCATAAGAGAAAAACTAATCAGGCAGAAGGTGCACATCTGCTGGTGAGTCAGGAAAAGAGACCAGAGGAAGGTGAGTGATCACTGTTGTCACTTGCTGGGCATGTGGGCCAGGGGTTGAGTTCAATTAAGGAATCTGAGAATTTGAGAGCAAGTTAGTAATTTTCCCAACACCAAACAGTCAGTTGTAGAAAGGAGATTCAAACCCAGGCTGTCAGGCTCCATGTCTTGGTGCCAAACCAGGGAACTCATCCTGGTGGGCAGTGGGGGGACCCCGTGGGGGAACTTCTGCAGCAGGTGCAACTGGAATTGTTGCAGGGCTGTGCCACCTCACCTCTTTCACTGCAATCCCTTAATGTAGGCACAGAAGCATAAACACAGTTGAAATTCAGTGCAAGCAATCGCTTGAACTGAAAGTTTGTCCATGTGCTAAGTTCTCTGATGATCTAAGTTCTTTCTCTGTGTAGATGTACAAATATTGCAAATTCTACCAGGAAGTAGATCAACAGGTATTTTCTCAAACCATAGGGAGTCATTCTAATGCATCCCAAACCGATTGTAATACGATTTATCTATACCCTGGGAGAAATGCAAAGCTGCTGTCTTTCCTCTCTCTACTCCCATGCCAAGGTCTACATGGGAAATACAGTAAACAGAATGTGCAATGAAAACCTCTACTAAAAATATCTAGAGGACAACTTCGCCTGCTTTGCGGTTCTTTTCTTCCAATCTAGTCTTTGTGAAATGCTCTAGGAAGTAGGCATCCCTCTACTTAGGACCTCACACCACTCAGGCAACATTTCTCCAACCTTCAGCATCCACAAGCCACTGTAAGCTAATGCAGGCCACCAATTTTAGGTAAAAAAATCAGCACGATTTTTAGTAATAAAAACATCATATGCTTTTTAAAACTTTTTGTTATGGAGGAATTCAAGCATATGAAAGAAAGTATAATGAACCTCTATGTACCCATCACTCCGTTTCAATAATTACTGACTCAAGGCCAATGCATTTCAACACTACGCCCATCCACTTCCTCTCTCTCACATTATCCTGAAGCAAATCGCAGACAGCATATCATCCCATCCATAAATATTTCAGTATGTGCCTCTAAAAGATATGAATCTCTTTTCTTTTAACATTACAAGACCATTATCACAACAAAGTATTCATAGGAGTTCTTACGTATCATCTAATATCAAGTTTCCAATTGTTTCCAAAATGTTTTTTTAAGGTTTTTTTTTTTTAATCAGAATCCAGACAGGGTCCACACATTCCTGTCAGAGAGAACATTATTTTAAATATCAATAATCACTTCATGCATTTGTGAGAGGACATCATTTCGATCTCTTCCCAAGGCATCTGTTCTATTTGTTCTGCCCTGTTTGGCCAGGTTTCTTCACTTCATACCCCATTAGTTTCTTTCCTTACCCTTTATGTCTGCTAAGTTAGGCACTCCAGACTCGCTGTTTGTTCTAGGTCACTGGGAACAGCATCGAGTGTCTAATGTCTCTTTCCAGCGGTTAGGGATTCAGAACTGAGAGATTCCTCATTGAAAACACTTTTGGCCCAGTTACAAAATGTATTTAAAATCCAGGTGGAAACAAGCTTTAACTTGGGAGATGGGGGCCAAATGGGTCCCCCTCACCCACACGGCCTGCTCGCAGCTCAGGAAAGCACGGGTCCAGCTCTACAGGTGGTTCTAAACCATGCCCAATAATACACTGCTCTCCTCCTCTTGAAGTGAGGACAAGTATCAGATATTGGGAAAGAGTCCGGCTCCACTCTGAAGTGATAGGACCTCAGTTTGGTCTTAACAAAGAAACAATCTGATTTCTCAGCTAATCGTTTTCTCTTTTAAGAGGCTGAGTTTGTCCTTTGTATCCTACAAGCCAATGCTAGAATTAACAAGGTCTCTGAGACAAATCACCAGTGGACATGCCATGATGGGCAAAGTCAAGTTCTCATCCAAAACTGGGGCAAGGCCCTCTGATGGCAGAGGGGAGCGTGGAGGTGTGGGGCTCAGGCTGTCGGAGAGAGCTCTTAGGAGGACACTGAAATGTGCAGGCAGGCAGTGATGAGCTGCTAACGTGGAGTAGGAAGAGGGCAGATAGAAGAGGGACGTGAGAAAAGAGGAAACTTGGGGACTGGTTGAGTGTGTGCATGCAGGGGTGGTGAGGATGGAACGGGGAGGAGTCTTCAGCAACATGCATGTTACAACTCCAGTTCTGGGAGGCTGTGTGAAAAGGGATCCTAAGTTCACACACATGCACGTGCGCATGCACAGAGCCCTTTTCCAAATTGCCCACAGCCCTGGGACGGCAACAGTCAGTTGACCTGTGGAGAAAACATGCCCCGTGTGCGATACTGTCTTTGCACTTACAGTAAGGGTTCTCGACACTGGATACACGTGAGAATCATCTGGGGAGTTTAAAAAACACTATGCCGAGGCCCCAGCTCAGGCAAGCTGAATCAGAATCCCTGGGGGTTTTTGTATCTCCTTCACCTTCCCCCCAACACAGGTGAACTAACGTGCAGCCAGGGCTGAAAACCACTTGCATGGACAGCAAAGGCCTACTGGCACAAACCTACCCACCCATTCCAAAACCTGTAGGAGGGTGCATTGTTGGAACTGTTCACAGCTTGAAGCTTAGTTTGGCTCAGCTTGGTCCCCTGTTGCTTGGGGTGAGAGAAATGACCTGACCTCTGGAACTCAGCTCTCTGGCAGAAAGAGGCTGGCAAGGACACCCGGGCAGGGGAACAGGAAAGGAGGGAGCCAGGTGTCCGGCACACGTGTTTCCCCTCTGCCTGCGGAAGATAGCGGTTCTCACACTTCTGTGCGTCACATTCAAGCTGGAATATTTGTTAAATGCAGAGGCCTGGGCCTCACTCCCTGCAGCAGGCAGGTCCAGAGCATGTGGCTTAGGAATCTGCACTTTCATGGGTCTCAGGTGACTCTGTCAGAGGGTTCATGGCACAAGTCCCCCGGAAGCCCTGTGAGGCCTGCAGAGGCAACCATCTGTGGGCCCCCGTGGTGGGCACCTGCAGGGCATCTTCTCTCCTTCATCCTGGACCCTGCCTGGCTCAGCAGACTCCGAATAGGCAGGTCTGAGGTAGCAGCCAGTGGTCAGTGTCAGAATAGTGTTAGTGGGGTGCTATCCGATTGTGTGTGGGAGGGGCTTTGTGGGAAAAAAGTGCACCTGCCCAAGTTTTCATTGTGTAATAGAAGGTGGAAGCGAAGCAGGAAGAGCCCTTGGCTCCCTTACTCCCAGTTTCACCATAAGGGAAATGGGGGCTGGCGGTGGGGGATTCCTAGCCTGACTGGGGGCCGAAAATGCAGGAGCTAGAGGAACCCAAGAAGTAGCCTCTGGCTTTTCAGAGAGCTTCAGTTTCTGCAGTGGGTTTCAAGGTGAGGTCCCTAGACCAGCAACATCAGCATCACTTGTTTGAAATGCAAATTCCTGGCCGCACACCGTACCTGCTGGATCAGCCTCTCTGTAGGGGTGGAGGGGGAGGCGGGGGGAGGGGAGGAAGTGGTGAGGGAAACTCAATCTGTGTTACAACAAGGCCTCGGGTGATTCCGCTCTTCAGGTTTGAGAACCCTGCACCAGAGGCTCAGATGCTTCAGTGCTCATGGACTTAGGGAAGGTTCCCCACCTCTCATTTCCTTTTCATAGGGGAAGGGAGTAGTCACACAGCACCCCTTCCGCTCTCAAGGTGCCGAATGACAGGCTGCTTGGGCTGGAGGAAAAAGGAAGCCAGGTTCCGGCAGCTGCCACCTGTCCGGCTGGCTGCTCTCCCAGCTGACTATCAGCTTTGTTTTTCTTTTTTCTAAGCCTGAGAGGGGTGCAGGTGGAGGGGGTGCTTTTCCTCAGAAATAAACAGCCCTGGGTGCCTAAGCCCGCCAAAGTTGAGGCCACTCTGGCCCAGAAGCCCCAAGGTCTGGTTCCACGTCCTCCCTAGAGGCTCAGGGCACACCTCCTCACTCCCCTTCTCCTGGCCCGGGGGTGCTTCCTTGCCTCTCAGGACTGGGAAGCGAACACTGCCTCGCTGCAGCAGGCTCCAGCCAAAGGGGCTGCCTCCCCGGCCAGGATGAAAAAGCCCTTCTTAGAAAGGGAGTTCATGTTCGGATCCACACCTCCAGAAATGGGTTTCAGTAAGCTTTGGGCTGCCACAACGAAATGCCACAAACTGGTGGCTTGAATAAAGACATACAAGGTGCTGGGGAGCAAAAACCCCCAGATTTATTTTAAAAAATATGTATTTATTCTTCCGTGTTCAAACTTCAGTCACCTTCAAAGTACTCTCCATTTGATGCAATACACCTAACGAGACTTTTTCCCACTGCTCAGAACCGTTTTTGAACTCATCGATTTTAATGCCTTTTAGTGCCTCTGCCATTTTTGTTTCACCTTTTCCACATGGACAAAATGTTTCCCTTTGAGGGCTTTCTTCATCTGGGAAAGGAAGTCCTTTGGGGTGAGATAAGGTAAATAGGGAGGGTGGGGAATGGGGGGCTTGTTGTTTCTGGTCAAAAACTGCTGAACACTCAGTGCAGTGTGGGCAGGTGTGCTTGTAAATCACCCATCACAAAACAAGCAAATGCGCCGAGTCTTCAAAAAAGCCGCTGAAGCCAAATGCAGCCTCTCACAACAATACCAGCTGGTACACTGGTACAGATGGGTTCCTAGAACACCCACCTAGCGAGGGAACCCTGTACTTACTACAAGGGGCCCTCCCTCCAGAAGATAATTCTGGTTTGGGTTTTTTTTCTGTTTTTATTTTGAGTCCCCCCTTGTATGTCTCTCTTGGTTGTGTTGGCTGGAAGAGAGGCTGATTTGGAGGCTGAGGCACAGGGCGAGGACTGGCTCAGTGTGACAAGGAGAGTTACTCAGCCCATTCTTTTCCGGTTCTAATTTTGGACCTCCTCCAAATAATTCTGATCAAAGAGAAAAACTAATGTACTCTAAAGAGGGAGTCGCTGGGATCAGGAATAATTCAGTTCTGTTGTCAAGATTTATAATAGTCTTTAAATGTGTTATAAGAGAGTTTAGAACTATGAAGCAAAAATTTGGGGATGCACTTGGGTTATATTAAAAGCACAATTTCATATTTTCTTATAAAATGACTTTACTTGAAGCAACAAATGAAATATAATTTAACTCAACAGGAAATATCACACTTGGAGGAAAAACATAGAAAAAACCCTTAAATGAAAGCCAAACATTCTTTCCAAGGCACAGCACTGACATTTCCAGATTGACAGCAGAATGAGTATGTTTCCATGAAACAAAATTATGAGTCCAAAGTCTGCCTTTTAAATCGCTTTCCCCTTCATCTCCTCTTCTCAAGCCTCAGGGAACGATGCTTGTGGCCTTTCTCAGGGCCAGGTAGCCAGTGACAACATCAGATGGCAGCCTCCGAATGTAGGAGAACTCTTCGATGCTGCTGAACCGTAACTTGCTCTGTGGATCCGTGTAGTTGGCCTAGGGGGGAAACAGGCAGAGAGGAGGGCAGAGCTGGTGGTGGTGGCAGTGAATGTTTTAAGTTCAAGTTTAATTTTCTGTTTTACTGAAAGTGAAATACATCTTCATCATGTCTTACTCTGTCACCAAGAGCACTAAATTGCTCACTTTGGTGAAGAGGTGTTAATCCTCCCAGACTAGCGCAATACCTCAGGGGGAGGAAATGGAATAGCCACACCAGACATTAGGACTCTTCTGGTTCGTGCCTTAAGGGCTACAAGCAACAGGTCCAACACTGAATTCATGGTGATCATCCTGCCTTCAAACTCCCACCCGATTCAAAAAAATGTCCCAGATCTGTCCCCAAAGCAGGGCGCAGCCCCTCCATGTGTGCTGGCACACCCGCCCTTCCCCGATACCCTCCACCTACTCCCAGTGCGCTCCTCTCCCACTCTCCCACCCCCTCCTTGTGCTGCTTCCACGGCCCCCAGGCTCCATGCAATGCTGGACCAGCCACCCACACCCACTCTTCCGCTGGAAGGGACAGAATCCTACTGCTGCAGCCAGAATCATCTTTGCAGCTTGCAATTCTGGTCATGTCCTGCTTCATGAAACCTCTCAATGGCTCTTTTCTGTTCTCAGGACAAAGGCCCAAGTCCTCAGCATGGCTCCTCAGTCCCTGCCAGCTCTTCCTCAGCCACGTGTCCTCACTTGTTCCTTCCAACTTCCCAGGCTCTAAGTCCCTCCCTCCCGTCATGCCCCATTTGCCCTCTCCTTGGAAGGGGCCCCCACCCTGGCCCGCTACGCTCAGTGATCACCTGTTCATCCTACAAGACTCTGCCCCAGAGGCTGATCATCAGGGAAGCCTGATCTGTCCCGCAACAGGACCAGGATGTCAGTACCCCACTTTCACCTCACCACACGTGTCTCCTGTGGCATGCTCATCTCTGTTGCTTTTAAGTTTATTATCTCCCTGACTCTTTGACTACGATCTAGGCTCTGAGGCTCCCTGAGGCAGGAACTGTGTGGTGTGCTTATTACTGAATTCCAGCTCCTAGTGCAACACAGAGCACACAGTAGGCCTTCAATCAGTGTTTGTACAGCAAATGATAAATGAATAAACCAACAAATAGAACATTAGACCATCAGAGAAAAGAGAACTCGTTTCTCACTGCCATACCAAAATTCTCTTTTGGTCTGATTTTCCCACATACAGAGTGGAGGACCTAAGTCACTCCCTGTGCACCTCAAGGCACGCGCATGGCTTCTTCAGGTTTTGAAACGAAGACATGAGGGTGAGTCATTTGGAGCTTCTTTAAAAAAGTTACAGGAGATGCCATTAAAGTCTAGACAGATAACATCCAATTACTCAAGTGCGGACTGTTTGCCTCCACGGTGCTCCTCTCTGCGGACCCAGCCACAGCAATGCTGTGATCTAATCAGGGAGGGGCTGAAGGCGCTGCAGGCTGAAGGGAACTGAGTCATAGGTTTCTCATAAGCTAAAACGTCCTCAGTTCTGCCACTGGGGATCTCCTTAGGTATTTAACGGCTTCCCATCAGGAAAATGAGATTATTTCTAAAAAGTTAAGATTAGTTAAAGCTCTATAAGAAATAAAACTTTGATCCTTTGGTTTGATCTAGATATTGCCTTTCTGTAACCTATGACAGTAATACGAGGAAGGCTTAAACAGGAAAACAGCAGAGGTGCCTCCCGAGGCTCCTGGCCACGAGGCAGGCAGATGAACCGACTGGCAGGGGAGGCTGCCCCGCAGTTCTGAGTGGGGGGTGCAGGCATACGCATCTGGCTTTGATCATCCGGCCTCCCTCTATGAACCAGCCTGGCCTGGCTCCATTCCTGTGGCTGCCTCACTCCTACCACCAAACTGAGCTGAGCCAGCCGGCTCAAGTTCAGACCTCACTGCCGAGAAGGCTGTTGAATAAATAATGCGGAATACACAGATACTGTGGCACTAACAAAGAGGTCACCAAGAAGGACTTGCACAGGTCAGAACTGACCCAGTATTCTGAACAGAGGGGAAGATGCAAGTGACACCGCAGGGCTGAACCAGCGAACTGTGCTTCTACAGTCGAACCCTCCTCTGGATTCCATCCCTGGAGCCCGAAGGAAACAAAGGCCACCCCGCAGAGGGCAGGCAGCACACAGCTCTCAGGCCCTCCGCGCTGGAGGGCGCGAGGCAGCGTTCGCTGCTCCCGTCTCCCCCGGAGCCACAGTACTTCCCTGGCTTTGACACAAGGGCAGCCACAGACGTGGCCCTCATGCTTCCCTGCCGCACCCACACACAGGACAAACAGTCTGTCACTTGGCTGGCTGGGAAAAGGTTGGGTCAGTGTAAACACGAGCTAGGCTTTACTTTTAATTATGCAGCTTTAATTTCTACACATAACAGATGAACATATTTTCCTCTAAAAAAGAAAAGAAAAAGAAAGCATTATGAATATGACTGAAGTCCCTTTCTATCACCATCTACCATCCAACATCCTTTGTCTTCCCCTGAGGAAACCACTGCTAGGTGGGCACCCTCCCAGGCCTTGTGTGTGTGTGTGTGTGTGTGTGTGTATCCTTTCACACACATATAAACACACCAGAGAAATTAACCTATATTTTTTCATAAGTACGTGCTGATTTTTACTTAGGTGGTGCCATGCTGCCTGCACCCCTTCGCACCTTTCAGTAAACAACCTGTCTTGGAAGTTAACCCTGGTTGTTACATATACATCGAACTCACGGAATAGTATGAAAACACCTGCTGCCCCGGAGATTGGCCTGTATGGTGTCCCCAATATTTTGCTAATACATTTTCTCATGAGCATTTCTGCACGAAGCTCCTTGAGCGAACTGTTCCCCAGGGAGCTGTCTGGAAGGCAAATGCTGGCTCAGAACAGCAACGTACAAGGATATCCATTTCCCTGTGTTGGTGACAATGTATATAATCAAACGTCTTCATTTCTTCCCCACCTGATGAGTCTCTTCCTAATTATCAGTGACCTTGAACATCTACTTATTGATCATGTGTATCTTCTCCTTGTAATTGTCTATTTATATCCTTTCAGCCAATTCTTCTATGGGTTTGTCTTTAAATGATTTGGAGTTCTTTGTCTATTCAGAATTTCTTAAATCTTGCATACAGTGGGGCAAGAAGTTTTAGATTTTATATAACATGACAAGTCCTTTGCCAATGGCATAAAGGGGCCCAGAACAATGCTTCTCACGATGCTTCTCCTGCCTCCTACTGTGTGAAAGCCACTGCACTAGCAGATGAGCTGCCTGACAACGGTGAGGATAAAGCCACATCCTAAGCAACCACCCTCCAAGTCTGGCCATAAACCACGGCATCTACCAGCTTGGCAGCAAATGGTACAGGGAGAAATTCCCACTTGGGGCCAAAACAGAATAACTGGTGCCAAGTCAGCCCTTCTGCCACAAACAACTATTAAAAAGGGTGAAATGTATGAGGCAACTATTTTCAGACAGTAGACATGAGACAGCAGGAGGCTACAACATTTCTCTCAAGGTGAATCCCATCGGGGGACCCTTAGGAGGAAATAACATGCCGTGAATGGATGCATAAAGGACCCTCACACACGCACACATGCGCACACACACACTTAGGCATGTGCCATTTTATAGCGCTTCTACTCTATCATTTTTTAGGGTCATTGTACTTAAGGATCTATGTTTAAAAGTTTGTAGTACACTGAGCAGTGTGTGGCTCTCTGAAAGAAAAGCTAAAATATGTGACTAATTCAGAGTATAACTAATGTCATTTTCAAAATTACAATAAAAACTCAAATCCTTCCCCATGTAAAATGTGTATCATTTAGTCAGTTTGATGCAGATGTTGGAGTCATACACTTTCATAAAAATGTAAAGTATTTAAATGATGTGGATGAATTTCTAAAAGTGAAGTGACTCATTTCTACAGTTACGGAAAAAAGCGCCTCTTCCACACCGAACAGTGATGCAAAGGATGAAGAGGTGAGCTGAGAGCCCCACCTTTCATTTACATTCTGAAATTCTGAAAAGAAGGAAGTGAGGCCCCCTGAGGTCCGTGAGGTTTGGCGACTTGCCCGAGTCCCACTCATCCAACTACGTGCTGGTTTTCCACCTGGGTTCCCCAGAAGCACTGCAGAAGTCGCTGCGGTAGGGGCAGTGGGGAGAAGGACAGAGGACCAGACCCACACAGGACCACAGTGGGTGGGTGGGCTCCAGGGGATTCTGTAAAAGGCTTCATTCGTTTAAAAATGTTTGAAAACCACTATCCTACTATAGTGCCTCTTTAGGGAGGTTTCAGTATTTTTTTTTTTTTTTACTTTTTAAAGACTTTATTTTATTTTTAGACAGAGGGGAAGGGAGGGAGAAAGAGGGAGAGAAACATCAATGTGTGGTTGCCTCTCGCACACCCCTTACTGGGGACCTGGCCTGCAACCCAGGCATGTGCCCTGACTGGGCATCAAACAGGTGATCCTTTGGTTCTCAGGCCGGCACTCAGGCCGCCACACCAGCCAAGGAAAGTTTAAGTATTTTTTAAAGAGTACAATCATCTCTAAAATGCAGAAGTTTGTTAAAACTGGAGCAGTAAAAAAATAATATATTTTTTTCATGTAGTTAACATATATGAAACGTTTTTCATATGAGCACAGGAAGGGGAAGTGAAATGTGCGTCTCCTCCTTTCTGGAGCAATGCTCTCTCCAGGCCGCCCAGGATGCAGCTGCTCCAAAATGAATATGGGACACTTCAGCACAGCCCATGACCTCTGCAAAGGATACGGGCTCCAGGCAGGGCAGATGGTGGTCAATACTCAACATTGTCTACGTAGACAATACTGTGAAATCTTCCTACCAATTCCATGTTAAAAGACAGAGAGATGTAATTATACTTACAAGAAGACCTGAAACATCAGAATACTTCTTAGCTGGTTTGAAGGATGGAGGAGCATCAATACTGAAGTCTGAAAAAAAGGGAAAAAAAAGAAGATAACTAAACTGGCTTTAAAACATTCAGTTGCTTTCCCTTTTTATCTAAAATACTGTTTGAACAATAAAAATATATAAAAATATAAAAAATACTGTTTGATAATATTTATGCAGTCTTTACTCTGTGATGAAGTACTCATAGACCTCTCTGGGGGAAAATATGCAGTATGCCCCAGGCCAAGGGCAGGCTCCGACTGCCATTGCCCAGTCCCCAAGGACCCTCAACTCCAGCAGAACCACCAGAAAGCTCGTCTGCCCACAGGCTGTTTTCACCGCCTTGGGCTACGTGGGCTGATGTGACGAGATGCCAAGCAACCCATTGCTTGGATCCCAGCATCCGGATACTGGAATGTCCACACCCTGACAACTGACTAGCTCACTTGTCATCTATCTGAGTCGCCTCCGTGAAAGATGTGCAGAGGGACAAGAGCTGAAGGAAACCTACCTGTACTTTCCAGGGAAGCTCACAGAACATGTAACAGTGCTTTACAGAGATTTGGAAACACTGTAGCATAAAGCGTTTACTCTGAAAAACACCGGCTCAGAGAGTAAAACAGAGCTGGCCTTTAAGCTGGTTGTTAGAAAACCTAAATACGGGGCAACCTCGTTCTTGTAAACAAGGTTTAAAAGTAGACTTCTGAATAAGAAGTATGTCAATCAGAAACACCAATGTTATTATATCAGGACTTATTTCTCCACATTGACATTAATAGTGACACTAAAAAACACACATCCATGACAACACAAACAGATTCAATACAGATACAGTTATGAGGAAATACACATATAATTTCCCTGTATTGATACCACTATAAGGTTCCTAAGCTAAAAATTATATCCTACTTTAATGCAAATACACTAATTTAGGTTTGTTGAAAGTCCCCAGTCTAAACATTATAAACCCATAGAAGACACTAAACAGCTCACAGTTAGGATCATTCAGTTGCCACGGCAATGCCCTTTCAGAAGCAAGAATTTGTTTCAGGTTCTTCCAGGTTCTATTCTTCTTGCCAGCTACTGCACCACCATGGCCAGAGTGCTGGAATTAGAAGCACGGATAGGAAGAAAAAGAATCAATGGAAAGGACCATTTCAGAATCTGACATTTACACTTGTTCACAACTGTAACATATTCTTCATTCTATTAGCAATCATTTAATATTAATAATCACTTTTAAAAAAAAGTGTTATACTGTACACTTTAATTTTACTTATTGAAAAAACAATGTTTTCGGGTTGTCAAAGTCCATGAGTTAGTTGGTGATGGAGTAGAAATAAAAGGTTTTTTTTTTACATGCACACAGAAAATCACACCCTTTATTGGGTCTAACTGTATAGAATTCACTCATGAATTTCCCATTACTTTAAAGTAAATTTACTACAAAGTTAGATTTAAACTCATTTAGACCACGTCTCTAAGCTCTCTTCTGAGGGCAAGTCTCTGCCTTGCAAGTTACTGGTGACCCTGGAAAACCCAAGTATGCTTCAACCATGGCAAGGCAAGCCTTCTGGAATTTTTTTTTTCTTTTTGTCCTATGAGGATGACAAAATAGAATGGAAAATAGCAAAATCTGTTGCAGACACTGGCAATACTATATTTTCGAAACAATTAATGAAAAAATAAACTTTTAATGGCGCAGTCTGAATCATGGTACTTTATCATGCCCCAGAGCCCGAAAGGACAGCAGCCTGCTCCCACTTCACCGTGCAGCAGCTCACGTTTACCTGAAGGAAGGGCGCTTCCCCTGCCCCCACACCTCCCACAAAGCCCGTGACAGAGCACGTGGCCACTTGCACTGATGGAGGAGAAAGGGCACCAGTGCCACCTGGGCTGTAGGCCCAGCATGCTCAGAAGCCAAGGTTTGGTCATTTGTTTTTTAATTAATCAAATACCTTAGATGCTTACCACAAAGTTGGGATCCTTAAAAGGCAAAGGTTTGGAAGTTTTTTCCATAGGCCCTGTGCTAAAATCAGAGGGCGCCATTTTATTCTCACTCATGGCTTCCACGTTGATACCCTGAAAACACAGTAATAATGATAGGAGGTCAGTATCTTTTAGCTGAGTTCCCTAACTCAGCTCTCAACAAGACCTAAGGTAGTACCACAGGATAGGCGAGGGAAGGCAGTGTGCCAGAGCCCGGCAGGCCTGCACCGGAGGAAGGCATGTTAGCCTGGCCGCAGCACTGGCTGTGCAGAAGCCATGGGAGAGACAACCAGGACCCCAGCTGCCGTGCTTTCCGGCCCCCGTATGTGCCAAGCACAGGGATGGGTGTCCTACCCAAGCTGGCTCGTTTAACTCTGATGACCACTTCAAAGTAGTGCCATTATCCCCCATACACAGAAGAAACTGAGTATCTCCATGACACCACTCAGCCCCTACTGCTGCTGATCTTGTCAAACTATGTGTTGAAACATTAAGACAAAAAAGGTGCAGTCCCTTTAAAGGTCTCATCAGCCAGATCCCAGGCTAGAGAGCTGGTATGCTTCAGGGCACAACAGGACGAGGACATTCTGAGGGAGGGGGACAGAGGGAGAGGAGGCTAGACAGTCAGCTGGCTGCACCAGAGTGCCCTGACACGCAAGCTAATGTGCTTTAAAACAAACAAAAAAAAAAACATTTCAGCTAAGATTCACAAAGAAAAAGCAAGACAAAGTAAGAAATCACTTCTGACTTGTAATGTAATTTCCAATCTTCCCAGACTGCAATAAACTTTTTTGATACATAATTTACATAGAGAGAAATCCACAGATCTTAAGCATAGGTTTCACGGGTTTTGCCAACTGTTTGCACTGGTGTAACCCACGCCCTCGTGGAGCTA
>CM052547.1:25717287-25778563 GCA_028533065.1 Trachops cirrhosus | reverse complement strand
CAGTTCTAGAGACTAGAAGTCCAAGATAAAGGTGCCAGCAGGGTTGATTTCTCCTAAGGCCTCTCTCCTTAACTTTTGGATGGCCGTCCTCTCACTGTCCTACATGATTTTTCTTCTGTACATGGGCCTTCCTGCAGTCTCTCCCTCTTTTAAGGATATTGGTCATATTGGATCAGGGACCCACCCTTATGACTTAATTGAGCCTTAACTACCTCTTTAATGGTCCCATCTTTAACACAGTAACATCCTGAGGTGTACTGAGGGTCAGGACTACCACATATGAATGTGGTAGGGGGACAAAATTCGTGTATAACAGCACTCAAAACATGGGGGAGGTATGTTAAAGGATACAGGAGCCTGTTTGAAGAGTGGCCACTACACAAATCTAGACAATTTAAGCAAAAAATTAAATAATGATGATCCAGGATTTATAAAGAACTCTTATGACTCAATGAAAAAAGACAAATAATTCCATTTTAAAAAGGGCAAAGATTTCAATAAACCCTTCTTCAAAGAAGATATACAAATGACCAGTAAACGCATAAAAAGATGCTCAACATCCTTTGAGCAAAATGCAATTAGGAAAATGTAAATTAAAACCACAAGAGAGTCCTGGCCAGTGGGGCTCAGTTGGTTGAGCCCCATAAACCGAAAGACTGCGGGTTCAGTCCCCGGTCAGGACATATGCCTAGGCTGCAGGTTCGATCCCTGGTCAGGGTGCACACAGGAGGCAACCAGTCAATGTTTCTATCTGACAACAATGTCTCTCTTTCTCTCTCTGTCCCCCATCTGCCCTCCCCCATTCTTTTTCTCTAAAGGCAATGAAAAAAGGTCCTTGGGTGAGAATAAAAAAAAAAATTAAAACCACGAGAGATATTATTTCACACCTACTATGTTGTGAAGCACGACAGCATATGTTGGTTATAATAAAAAACAATGACGTGTTAGAGAGGATGTGGAGAAACTAGAACCTTCATACATTGCTTGTGAAAATGTAAAAGGGCACAGTCACTTGGAAAAACAATTTGGTTACCTGTTTTTAGAGGCTAACCTAACAGTGAATGAGCCAGGGACTCCGTACAACCTGAGGAGGAAGCCATAACTGGCATGCAGGTCAAAAAGAGCGACAGTCAATTCACCTGCTCTTTCCAAAGGTGGTAGTCCAGGGGAGAAGGAGGAAGCTCGGCCCACTGGCTGGAAGGCACTCGAGGAGAGCAGGTCACCCGCCAGTGTTATAGGAAGGCAAAGGGCCATTCTCCTGAGGGAACTCATAATGCATTAATAATGCACCATGAGACTATGCGGCGAGGAAAGGCTGATGGACATGGGCTGCCAGCAGGCTGTGCCTACAGAGTGGTCTCAATTAAGTGCGGAGAGAAAAACAACTCTAAGAACTATGCAGTGAGCATCTCATCAGGGCAGAAAAACCATGACAACTAGGGACAACTCAGGAAAACAGGCAGAATGTAAAATAGGCTTCCTGGGGCCAGATACACTTTAAATTTCAACTTTATTGAGTTTTTCATAAAGAAAATGACTACTTATATAATGTTGTTTCTTTCTGGGAAAAAATAAGCAAACAGAACCACTACAAAAGCAAAGAGGAGATACTAACGGGAATGGAAGAACCAGCCCTAAGGCCTCCCAGAGTGATTACAGAACCATCCACAGAACAAGCCCGGCTCACAGCACTGACATCTCCAAGCAGTGGTGTTAGCTCTACCTCCTTCCCCAGAATTGCTGAAAGACAGCATTTTCCTCTCTCTGTTCAGGCCTCTTCCCTGAATCCCAGTTTTGGGGGTTTCCTCCTGCAGGCGCTCGCGTCCCTGCCCGGCCTCCACAGATAAGTCTACCAAGACTTGATCTCCTTGGGGAGGAAAGGTAGCCAATCTCTCCAAGGAGAAGGGCCAGGAGCCTGTTCCTCAATGGGCTTTTATTGGGTTTATTTGCATAGAAATACAGGGTGTATATGAAAGCTCATCAATCACTGTTGGGCGGTAATGATCAGACAATACATAACATTCAAAGAACTATGAGGGCTTATTTTGAGTCAGGGTCAGATAGCTAAAGGGCCATAAAACTTTGGGGAAACAAACTCATTTCCTGCTTGGACCCATATCATTTAAATTAAGGGTATTAGCAAAGTAGGTTTCATTGGATTTTATGCATCCTTTCTTAGGCCTGATTGCCCAGGGACCTCGCCCTTTCCAGAACAGGGCTGTACCACTCCTCTGGCATTGTTTCAGGTTTAAGTCAAGAAGGGGAAGTAAGGCAGCCAAGAGATTAGGAGGCTTCTTGCAGACAGAATGAGGACTCAGGCTATGTCAAAGCTGAGGGGCAAGGGTCCATCACCCCCTTTTTCTGTAGGCCCCCAAGTCCTTCCCTGAGGGCCCCTTCGTGACCATGCCTTTCTTAGGTGGTCCCTCTCTTGAGGAATCTTACCCGTCATTGGCTGACCAATCATCCGCCTGGGGCCAAGCAGGGTAAAGTAAAAAGTGGACAGAGGTGGCACCCTTACAAGGAAGATAAGCTTTGTCTCAGTGGCTTATGGCCCCAAGGTATTTTTACTCAGCCTTAGCCATGGGGGATTACAGTTTCTGAAACCAGGCAGGGTGGTTCCCAACACCTAGTGGGTAAGGTCAAAGGCACAGTGAAATCCTGGGAAGTAATACCAGGCATTCTTTTGACACAGGCTATTCCCAGGCCTAGGGAGACCTAGGAGAACACCAACAGGCAAAAACATCTCATTGAGACCCAGGCAGGTAGAGCTGCCCCAGAGGCCACTAAGGAAAGTAGGGACCACAGCAAGTCCATGTGGGTTAGAATGTCTGGGAGCTCCGCCAGGGGAGAGGTGCCCCAGTGGACAGGTGCATCTGCTGAGAGGAAGGGGAAGGTGGTGGGAAAAGAGGGCTAGAAGTTAGCATCACCATTCCGAGTAGCATGCCTGAGAAGAGTCAGAAAGGGAATGAGGGGATGCGCTCAGGCACTGATTTTCAAAACCGAACCCCCTGCTCATTGGACCACTCCATCCTCCTCTCATCCCTGCCAGCTGAGAAGGGGCAGAGAAAGGAAACCATCCTGAGGTGAGCTAGCTGCATCCCGCCTCTGAAACAGCAAGGGCATCTCTGAACAGGTTCCAAAAGAAGATCCCAACGCGGGCCCAGAACTAGGTTTCCCTCTTTTCTTTCCTCTTTGCCTCTGCCCTCATTCTGCCACACCCTCATTCTTCCCTTCCCCTGGGCTTTCTTCCACTGAGCCGAAACTCCTGTGTCTGTTAGAGACGGGATGAGAGGGAGACCTTCAGTCAAAGGGAGAATCAAGTCTGTGAGGCGAGGATGCAATAAAATAAAATTTAATATGATGTACAGTTTCCCATTACTAAACCACTATAACACTGAGAGACTTTATGGGATGAGCTGTCCTGCCCCGAGACATGAACACCCTAAGAGGAGGAAAGAAGTAACACCTAGCACTAAAGGAGCTGATGTAAGTCCTAGGGAAGAGAAAGCTGGCCTGCTGTCAAAGAAGGGTGTGAGCCTGCCCTCAACTGAGACAAGCCAGTGAGACCTCAGCTGCGCCCAACTGTGGAGCCCAAATAAATGGCTTCATCTCTCCAGACCGCATGACTACACAACTGACTCGGACTTAAGGATAACTTGGGCATCCTGTCTGTGGTTGCCAAGAAAACAAACAAATGTCCTTTGTCTCATCACTGAAAAAAAAAAATGTCCACTTACACCTATCTAATAGCATTCTAGATTCAAATAGCTGACCCTAGTCTAAAACTACAAGGTTAGTGTAGGGTTACTTAAAACAGCAAAACTCTGAGATGCAACCTAAATATTTAATAACATCAATTAAATAAGAGCAGTCTATCAACACAAAGACAGGTTCATGAAATAATGCTAAGTGAAAAGCAGGATACACAATGTTACATGCCAAATACAGTGGTGAAAAACTATGTTTATACATAGAAAACAAATTATTATAGCTGCTGGGGAAGAAAATTGGGTGACTTTGTGTGACCATTTTAAAAATAGAAAAAGCCCCAGCTGGTGTGGCTTACTTGGTTGGGCATTATCCCGAGAACTGAAAGGTTGCCAGCTGGATTCCTGGTCAGGGCACATGCCTGGGTTGCAGGTTCAGTCCCCTGGGGCGCTTATGGAAGGGGAACAATCGGATGTTTCTCTCTCACATGGCTGTTTCTCGCCCTCTCTCCCACCCTTCCCCTCTCTCTAAATTCAAAATAAAAGAGTTTTAAAAAATAAAAATAGAAAAAAAGGAATTTCTAAAATTTAACATTACCATGATTTTTCTTAAAAGTCAGGGTAGAATGATTTTTTTTTAATGAATAAATCAGAACAGTCCAGCATTCTCTGGCTGCCTCCAATTACAGAGGAATCCACCATCATCTGCGCTCTACATTAACTTTCTAAAGCATGGCTGCCTCTCATCTTATTTGGATGCTTTGTTAACTGCTTAACCATCACAAATCAGTCTATTACGTGACATTCAGTATGTAGGTCAATTAGATGTCTCTGTAGATTTTATCAACTTGAATAGGCATTTGGAAAGTCTAGAATGCCCTATGCTGATCTCACAAAATTCCCCCCAAAAGGATTTCCCTGCACACAGACTTGGTTATACCAGAGATCTAATTATATCTTCTAAGGTACAGAGTGATGAAAGATATCAAGAGAGGCAGCAAGAAAAAAGTATGTGGACTCTGGACAGTCTGCCTGGGTTCTGATTCTGACTCTACCACTTGGTAGCTGTGCGACCTTTGGAAAGTTACTTAACCTGTCTATGCTCTAGTTTTTTACCTGTAGAATAACAATTCACAGAGGGTTGTTCTGAGGATTAAATGACGCGTACTTAGAAAGGGCTCGGAACAGTGCCTGGTATATACTAAATGCCCAATAAGTATTAATTATTATTATTATTTATTATGATTTCTTTCACTTTAGCAGGGTGCATCATGCACATACTGGGAGAAAGTACTTGCAGTGCATGTATACGGCAAAGGACTCCAATCAACAGTATATAAAGAACTGAATACTTTTTAAAGATTTTATTTAGAGGGGAAGAGAGGGAGAGAATTGGGAAAAGAAACATCAATGTGAGAAACATCAATAGGTTGCCTCCTGTATGTGCCCTGACCAGGGACTGAACCCACAACCCAGGTATGTGCCCTGACCGGGAACTGAACCAGTGACCTTTTGCTTTGCAGGATGATGCCCAATCAACTGAGCCACACTGGTCAGGATGAACACTTGAATATCAATAATGAAAAAAAAACACACAACCCAATTAGAAAAAATCAGGCACTTCATAAAAGATACTGGAATGGTCAATAAGGCAAAGAAAAGGCGACTGATATCATTAGTAATTAGAGAAACAAAAAATAAAACAAAAATGAGATAACAATCAGAATGGCTAAAATGAGAGGTGGACTATGCCAAGTGTTGTTGAGGATGTAAAGCGACCGGAACTCTCATACTCTGCTGGCGAGAGTGCACAACGGGGCAACCATTTTGGGAAATAGTGTTTAAAAATGTCTAACTGTGTTAAGAACAGGTCTACTTTATGATCCGGCGATTCCACTTCTACCCATCTACCCAAGAGAAATGAAGGCCTGTTTGTCAAGAAATGTTCTGAGGAGTTTAAAAACGGTCAGCAACTCAAATGTCCATCAGTTGTGGTATATTTGGTACAGAATGTACCAGATACAGAATGTACCAGATATACTGATACTGGTAGTAACATGAATGAATGAATGAATGAATGACTCTCAAAAACACTGTTTTGAGATAAACCCCAACAGACACAAATGAGTATGTTCTGTATGGTTCCATTTATATTCTGCTCAGAAACGCAATCTATGGTGAGAAATCTCAGAATAAGGAGACAGTAAAGCCTGGAAAGAGTCACCAGGTTAATTTCTGGGGCTCTTCATAATGCCATCTTAATCTGGGTGGTGGCCAAATGTAAAAAGTCATTGATCTGTACTCGTTTGTGAAATTTACTGTATGAAAAGTCGTACCTTAATAAAGCATTTTTAAAAGGGGGAGCAGTGTTAATTACCAGTGGAAGAAACAGGCAGGTAGTTAACATCTCGAGCATCATTCCGGGTGAACAATGCCACTACATGTGCTGGAAGGGACAAAGTAACACGCTCCGTCTCTGCTTTCTTATTGCTTTAAATAAAATGCAGAAGCCAAGACAAACACTCAGCTAACCTAGCCACTCCTCTGCTGAAAGCCCTTTGCGGGCATTTCGTCCAGAGGCACTGTGCTCCACGCTTTCCGACCCTGAGCTCACTGAATCCTGGAAACAACGACCCGAAGGTAACTCCAAACACACTTCGGGCCGGGAAAACAGAGGAGCAAACAGGAGCTTTTCTGAGGATGACGGAAACCACCCGCATCAACACATCTTAGTGTTACTCCGTGTAGGACTTTGGGGCCCTCTGCACCTCACACTCAGTAAATGTCTGTCGAATGGACGAAGGTGAGACTTTATAACGTCTGCTTGACTGAAGGTCACAGAAAGGAAAAGTCCTGAGCCTCGCTCTAAACGCCTCCTTGAAGGAAAGAGTCGGACCTTACACTTACACTAACACAGCAACAACCTCCCCACCTCTCTTCAAGGGCAGTGCAAGGCGACAGGTTCTTTATCGAACTCCCACGTGTCCGAACTAAGGGAAAAAATGCTTCATCTGTACCACGGACTAACTCGTGAAAAATGTAAAGCCACAAAGACCGGCGCATGCGCCCTGACTCACTCTGCCTGACGAATGCGCCCTCATTCCGCTCAGCACTCATCCAGCCTGCGCTCTCGCCCCGCCCTGCCCGGCCAACGCGCACGCGCAGGGTAGCAGAACTACAGAGTACCTGTGCAAAGCCAGAGGCGGAGCCTTTTTTCTTCTTACTGGCACCGTATCCCCCAGTGCTGCTGCCATTGTGGGAAGGACTGGCTGGCCTCTTCTTACTGTTTCGGGCTACCCCCGGAGTAGCAGTGGTGGCCACAATTGGAATTTGAGCCGCCATTCCTTACCCTGAGCCTTCCTCCTCCCCCCCGACCCCCACTGCTTTCCCTGGGACTTCCGGTTCGCGGTTACTTCCGTCTTAATGCTTGAAAACCCGGCCAGGACTCGCAAAGCCTTTGCTGACTTCTCTCGGCTGAATCTAAAAGACGGAGCTCGGTGCAGCCGGTTCCGTACCGGCAGGAAGGTGCCCGTGGGACTGTGCGCGTCCAGTAACTCTTGCACTCCCAACCTGGGCACGTGCTTGGAAATCCCTAGCAATCGAGGAATAAAACATTTACTTTGTTTTTTAATACCGGGTTTTAGAAAATAACCATGTTGTCTTTTCTCACGTTAAGTTAGAAGATGGATCACTTTTGATCCGTAAGAATAAAGGTAGGGTCATTCTCAGTGGATTAAGACAACTGCCAGCTTTAACTGTGGTCGCTGCCTTCTCACAGGGAAGCTTGTTTGTCAGTATAACCCAAATGGACTTGAAGGTTGCAGTGGTTCTTGACCTTTTAGGGGTCACAGACCTGTTTGATCATTTAAGCTTCCTTTCCCACCCCCACCAAGTGAATGCAGGTATAGACAAAATATTACAAATAGCTTCAGGGAATTTACAAACTTCGGTGGAACATACCCTCCCCCTTGTTATTTGCCACATACTGCTCTATGTTTCTTAAGAAACTTTATGACAAACTGCATGGTTTATAATTGGTTGGCCAATGTCTTTGGCTTCTTCTAGAATATAAGCTCTATGAGGGAGCAACATGAGTAAAATCTCAGCCAGTTATGTGTTACTCATCTTTCCCAGGTCACAGTACCTTGCAAGTCATTGGTACATTATAAACGTTTCTAATGAAACAATAAAAAAACAAACCCCTTGCAGTAATTAGTTGAAGCTACTATGTTCTAATACAGGAAAGTAGCGTTATATGAATCTGGATATTTGAAAGAAGTAGGCTACAGAATAATTTACAGGTGAGAGAGAGATTAGTGAGGGAAACTAACAATAATGTTACTGACATCTTTTCTCCTTTGTAGAAAAGAATAACCTATCAATGTTAAAATGGTCTCTACCGTGCCCAGTCTCCACCCCCATCCTCCCCTAAATTTTGGCTTTCTTATTTCTTATCCCAGAGGCTGCACGAACCAGCCAGTCACCTAAGCCAGAATCTAGGTGTTGACCCTGGCTTCCTGGGCCCACTCTTTCTAGTAACTGACGATTCTCCCATTCCAGTCAACCACCTTCTCAGTTCACTCCCCTCCTTCACCACTCCTCCCCTGGGGAATCCAACTCCTCTCTGGATCCTTGCAAGAGCCTCCTGATGGAAGTCTGGAAGCCCATCCTTTCCTAATCCTCCGGACCCCAGGCCATTCACACTGTCTGCCAAAATGGGCTATCTAAATCACAAATCTAATCACACCACTTACATTCTTCAGGGCCTTTTACCTTGGCATATAAGGTCCTTAATTACTGGACTCTGCCCCCAGAGTCTTCTCTTGCTTCATTACTAAAACTTAATTTTCTCTGGTCCAGCCAGGGACTAACTGCTTCTGAGAGTATGCATTATTCTCTTAATATACTTCTGTTTCTATTGTTTCCTCTCCTAGGATTGCTTATCTCCTTTGCCTCAGTTTAGATGCTGCTTCTGCCGTCTGATGTACCCTCCTTCCCCTCCTTCTTCCCTCTTCCCACCCTGTGAGTGCCTGGGAGGGCATTGAGTAACACAGGGTGCTCTGCTGGGCACCTTCCTGTAATCCTCTAGTAAATGTTTATTTAGTTCAAACACCAGTTCCCTACTTTTAAGGAATAAAACATCATCTGGCTTCCTGTTGCTAAATTCAGTCCTGATCCTGTCTGATCCCTTTCTTCCTGAAATCCTTCCATTGGGGTCTGGAACACCACGCTCCTTTTATTTTTATTTTTCCTAACCATTCATCCTTTCTGTGACAGTGGTTTCAGCCAAATAGTTTCTTCTTCTACCAAAAGGTTTCTAATCCTACTACAGGTTTTTTAAGATATAGATTATGTAGTCATATTCCCCCAGTAGATAGCACGTTCTTAAAGTTTCCCAGGTGATTCTAATGATCAGCTGGATTTGGAACCAGGCTCTTTCCGCTCACTCCTTATACATTGAGAGTCCTTTGGTGCTTGGTAAAAGGGCCTCTGCCCTTTCCAGTCCATACTCTTTCCAATCATTTCACCAGTTCTGGGGCTTCAGGTACCATTTAAATGCAGACCACCTTCAGATTGCTTCTCTTCACTGAGTCTTTTTCTAAAGATGGAAAAGTCCCCCACCCAGATACAAGCTCAGCTGTTTATAGGCATTTCACACAGCATGACAAAACCAGAATTCTCCATCCTCCCTGCTCTGCTAAAACATGTTCCTCCATCAGTGTTTCCTGTCTCAGTAAATGTCACTATTATCTACCAGTTTATTCAAACCAAAAACCAGGGAGTCATCCTTGACTCCTCCCCTTTGTTCCCCTCTGTGCCCCAACTCTATTCCAGTCACTACCATCTCTCTCTTAGACTCTCACATCACCTTATTTGTCTCCAGGTTGCTCCCTTTGGTCCCTCCAAACCAGTCACCATGTGCAATCTCTCAGATGAACTCTTTAATGACACAAATATGCATGTGCAAATTATGCCTTCTTTTTGAAACCCTTCAGTGGCTTCTCGTGGTCCCTAGAATGAAGGCCAATATCCATAACATGGTTTCAAAGGCATTTAGAGAGTCAGGGGCCTGTCTCTCTAAACTTGCCTCTCGTCCAGCTCTCAGCACTCCAGTTCAGTTTTCACTTTTGTCAGTTCTGCCAACCAGCCGTGATCCTTCCCTCCTCAGGGCCTTGACACGTACTGCTTTTCATGAAAGTTGCTTTTCTCCCAACACCACCCAGCTCTGGTCTCATTTACTTCCATTCACCCTTCCTATCTTGACTGACATGCTATTTTTTTAGCCTTCCTATCCCTCTGGTTTTGTTAAAACCCATTGTTCCAAGTTCCCATCAGTCTCAGTCATCCAGTACCTACTGATTTCCTGTTACATGGCAAGCCCCAAGGACGGAGACGAGGACAAACACAACAGAATAGTTCTTGCTCTCAGGGAGCCCCCAGTATAGCAGGGGAAGAAAGACATTAGGTTTGTCTTCTCAGCTGAACACAAATGCTTTGTGGGCAGTTGCCAAAGTCATTGAGGACTGAGTGGCAGAGCACCAACGGGTGATAGCAACAGGAGAGTGAGAGAAATGCAGGACATTGGCTCCAGGGAGCAGAGGCTTTGGGCTTGGGTGAAACTGTTCCACATCCACCTTGGCAGCACCAGCCACTGCACAGTGTGGGCACAGGTCGGGGCTGCACGTGTAACTCACATGTTTCCATACCTATTGGTGACAATAAATCAACACTGATGACCCATACTGTGTGGGCTTACGTGTTGAGGAAGGGCCTACGCCTTCTCTAAGTCCCCTCCCAGTTATTCTTGGGAGAACTTGGACATGTCTCCACAGTAGTGTTACTTCTTCTCTGGCCTCCTCGCTGGTACCTGCTGCTCTTGTGTCCCTCACCAGTACCACTCTTCCTTTGGCAAAAGCTGCTGATGCCCTCATTGGAGTCTGCCAATTAAGCAACCTCAGCCAGTCTTGATCCCAGTTTAGATTTAATGATTAATAATGAGTAATAGGGTTGTTAAGCTACCCCATATCACTTGAGACATAAAGTGCCTATTTTATTGTCTCTTAAAAATCTCAGGAAACAGTGCATATCTGGGATTGTGCTGCTACTGGATGGATGACCCGCTGCCCATCTTCTCTTGATAACTTCTCCAAAGTATGATAGTAAGGGCCCAAGGTGTCAACAGTGGCTGCTCCAGTTGCTATAGGACTTGTGAATGATAGGAAGAAACCTAGAAGCTGCAGTCAGGACCCTCAAAATTCTCCAATCACAGCCATGGCCAAGAGGCAGCAAGAGCTGCATATTTTGAACTATGGAGATGTGCATCCTAAGACAAACACACCACAATGACGAACCCACTGTCTCTTCCCTCACAGACCTTCCTGTATCATGTGGTAATCACCTGTGGGTGGCGGGCTCATTTGGACAGAGACGGGTTCTTTTTGTCACTGTTTTGGGGGTATTTCAGACACTCATTGATGATGACTGAGTGCCTCATTACTTAAACGGTCCTTGTCTGGAAGAATAGAGTCTGGGCCAGTGGGGTCTGGAGAGGCCTTTGTTCACATAGTTGTTTGTTCGCCTGACAGATGTGTGGAAACAGTCAGGAAAGAGTGAGTGATTCAAATGGGCCTGACCCTAACATTTGCAGGGGCCAGGGCAAGAATACCAGTGGAGCCCTATACACCGTATGTCTTCATATTTAAATGTACAAACCAAGCTAATAAACTGTAAACTAAAATACCTCCTACCTTTCTATCTTGGCAAACATACCTTTATAATGCAGAAGTCCGGAGCTGGATTTGGAATTCTCAGAATCCCCGGAGTTCTGCAGCAGTCGTGGCAGCGTGGGAAAGCCACTCCTGCGTCTGCCCCTTCCCTTTCGCCGCTTGCTCCACTGGACATTGTAAAGTGACGTGTTTGTACATGTGTGGAACCCCCAACTCAAACATCCGACTTCATCCATCTGCTACCCGGCCCTCTTTACCACACATTGGGCCTAGGAGTATACACATCAGACCCAGAGACAAGGCCCATGGGGGCTCTGGAAGCAGGCACAGAGCCTTTTGTGCAGGACATTCTGGAGTACCCAGTACCCAGAGCACGTTCTAGAAGGGGGAAATTGGGACCCAGGTGGGCATGTGTCCTGGTATCCACAGACCCCTTGCTTGGAGCAGAGGGCATGACCAGAAGAGGGCCCTTTTGTGCAGGTTGGGGACCTATCTGTTACTGGGGTCAAGTCCTGAGAAGGCATCAGATGAAGAGCATGAGTGAGGGGCAGGGAGATTCTGCTTCCCTTGAAGCTGGGGTCGGGCTGGGAAAGGTGGATCCAGATGGAGACCCATTTGTGGATGAGGAGGCAGGAGTTTATGTGAGCCCACGTTTTCTCAGTAAAGGTAGGTGGAGGAAGCGGGGCAGAGGTTTGGGAAGGGCCATAGGTAAGTTTGGAAGAGCCAATGTTTGATAGTATCATGAGAGAGGGCCGAAAAGGAACTTAGGGAAAACTTACTGGCAGTGCTGAGGGCCTGCCCTGGCTGCCGGTGCACACTTGGACAGGTTGGGCCCAGCTCAATCCAGGAAGCAGTGTTTACAACAACCACGGTGTGACGGCAGCCCCTGGAGTTGGGCAGTGCACCTCGTGTGCAGCCACACCTGGTAGCCCCAGGTTCGTGCAATCTTCTCCCTGAATTTTGACCTCCATAGTTAATATTGCTTTGCAAAATCTGAACAAGAGAAACTAGTTTTAAGGACCCTCTCCCTTACCAGAATTCCTTCTTAAACCCATGCCTGTTATGTAAACACTAAATTAACATTACAAATATGACCCAGAATTGCTGACAAAGGTCTTCCCAAATAATGGGGTACTTACCTTTCATTCTGAGAGCCAGGATTTTGCTCCCAGGATGGTATTTTCCTCATCCTTGTTACCCCCTTGGTGAGTCCCCCTCCCTGCACTGTCCTTCCCTCCTCTTTCACCAGAAGCCCCACCCATTACTTAAAATGAATTATTATTTTACCACTTACTCATTGTGCATACCATAGAGAAAAGAAAACTATTGTAATTACTATAATTCTCCCTTCTCTGAGATTCCCTCCCTATTTTGCTCTCCCCAAACCTCAAATTTGCTAATCCCCAGGCTGTGAAAACACCTGCCTTCTTAAAGTATCAGCCTGCTTCAATTTTTCCTACCCGGTGTTGTGGTTCCTAACTCGGCTGCTATGTTGTCGATTTGTGTTTGTTTCTGTTCAGTTGTGACAATTGGTTTCCATCAGCTGTACTTGTCCTTTCAGACAGAACTGGAGAAAGTCAGTGTAAAAACTTTGGGGTCAGTTGGTTGTGGAATAAAACAGGGGTGACATGGAGGCTTCATTTTCTAAACTCACAAAGAAATCCTTAAAAGTCTCTAAGAAGCTGAGGCCTTCTCCAGGGTGCCCTTCACTCCAGGTCCTCACAAGACATTGCTGCTACTGACCAGAGACAGGTGAACCGGCCAGTCCAGCTCCCAGAGTATGCCCCAGCCCTGGAGACAGGAGCAGGGCCAGAAGAAGGCATGGCCGGCAGGGGGAGAGTGGCCCATTTTGAGCATAGGGATAGTGTCAGCTGTGGGGGGGCTCTGCCTGCAGAACCTCCCCATCCACCACGGATTAGAATAAGTCTACCAAGACACGATTTGCTTGGGGAGGAAAGGTGGCCAATCTCGAAGGAGAAGGGCCAGAAGCCGGTTTCTCAATGGGCTTTTACTGGGTTCAATTTGCCCAGGAATACAAGTAAAGTTCATCAGTCATTGTGAGGCAGTAATGATCAAACAATAGATAACATTCAAAGAACTATGAGGGCTTATTCTGAAGCTAATACCTATGAGGGTATTAGCAAAGCAGGATTCACAGGATTTTATACATTCTTTGTTAGGCCTGATTGCCCAGGGAATCCCCCTCCCCCCGGTTCCTGCCCAGGGCCACACTACCTCCGCCATTATTTCAGGCTTAAGCCAGACAGGGGAAGTAAGGCAGCCAAGAGATTAGGAGGCTTCTTGCAGACAGAATGAGGACTCAGGCTATGTTAAAGTGTGGGGGGGTGAGGGTCCATCACCCCCTTTTTCTACAGCCCACCAAGTCCTTCCCTGAGGGCCCCTTCATGACCATGCCTGTCTTAGGTTGCCCCTCCCTTAAGGAATCTTACCCATCTTTGGCTAACCAGTCATCCACCTGGGGTCAAGCAGAGTGAAGTAAAAATGGGAGAGGTGGCACCCCTGCCAGGGAGATAAGCTTTGTCTCCTAAGTGGCTTATGGTCTCAAGATCTCTTTACTCAGCCTTAGCCATGCGGGGGTTATAGCTTCTGAAACCAAGCATGGTTCCCAACAGTCAGCCACCTTTTTTCCTTGGGAGGACACAGGAGAGGCCCCAACCACTGCTTTGTCTAAGGTAGCCCAGCTTAGTGATGAGTCTTCTCCCTTCCATTGTTTGAAAAGGCAAAAAATGGAATGTGTGATTGTGCTCATGAAATGTTTAGAAAAGTTATTTATTCCATAAAGTCTCAAACTACTTATGATGCCCTATGACTGATCTCTTTATCTGTCCTTTTTAACTCTCACCGGGGCACTGGAATGTTGAATGGGCTCTGGCCAAGGCCAGTGCCTGGCTTCCATCCCACTTCTCTTAGGGCTCCTGGAGGGCTGGGCCTCAGCCCGACCTGGCTTAGCTCCTGCCAGAGCTCCTTTGAGCCCAGTCCTCGGATCTGTGTGCAGTGTGGCATCTGGCCTCTTGCCTTAGCTTGTGTTCGCTTTTGCCACTCAGACCCTGTCATGGAGCTCTTTCTGAAATGACCTATTTGGTTCTCCACCTGTCTACTGCTAGGAGCTGAACTTTTCGTAAGCACTGGGAATCGTCAGTGTGCATTGAACATCTGAACATATGTACTCTGCTCTAATACAGGGAGTTTCTCATGAGTTATAGCTGGTGTCTAAGGCACTTTTCCTAAACTAAATGAGTTCTTACCTTCTGATTTTTATTTTTGTCATTAAAGAGTTGGCTTTAGATATCTCTCCCAGCATATCCATATATGTGCTTGGCAGATTTTCTGTTTTTAATATGCTGTAGACACAAGTGACAGATCACCAAAGGTATGAGAACTATGTCTAAAATCATCACAGATGCCTGTGAGTGAGGCCATGGTGGGGACAGGGTGGGCATCGAGGGACCAAGGCATGTGCTTGGACTTTGGGAGATTGATTAAGGACTTTTCTTTTGTCTTGTAATTTTTGGCTTTTGTTTCTTTATCTTTAAAATAAGTTAACCAAACAGACTGACAGCTGTTAGAGGGAAGGGGGTTGGAGGGACTGGGTGAAAAAGGTGAAGGGATTGATCAGAAAAAAAGAAAATCAACCTCATAGGTACAGACAGCAGCATGGTGATTACCAGAGGGAAAGGGGTTTGGGGGAGGTGAGAGGGTAAGGTGGGGATAAATGGTGATGAGAGGAGACTTGACTTTGAGTGGTGAACACACAATGCAATGTACAGATGATATATTATATAGAATTGTACACCTGAAACCTATACAATTTTGTTAACCAATGTCACCTCAATAAATTAATAATTTTTTAAAAGCCTTCTATGGCTTCCCATCTGATTCAGAGTGGAAATAAAAGCCCTTGCGAAGCCTCATCGGGGGCCAGTTTCTTTTCCGATCTTTGCCTTCAGTTCACAGACCTCGAATTTTATGCAGTCTATGTGCATGTGAGAATCTGCGCACTCCTCCGGGAGAGTCCGTGCGGCTCTCACCAGGTTCCGGAAGGACTCACAACCTCCCAAAAGCTTAAGAATCACTGCTTGGAGCAAGCTTCAAACTTGAAAAACAACTTTAAGAAGAGACTTTTTCAAATTGTAAAATGATATGGAAAGGATTCTGATCAATATTTATTACATCAGTGTTCCTCTCTTTCCCTTTCTCCCTCCCTTCCCTTCTCTGTAAAAATAAACAAAATCTTTCTTTTAAAAGAAGAAACAGAACTTTATCTGTGCTTTAAAAGCCCACTTTAAACCCATTGCCAAACGCTTCTAGTCTCCAAAATTTACCACAGTCTTGGCTTCTAACACTGGAGATTCATCCTGAAGTTTTTAAAATGCAATCACACACACTGGTTTTTCGTGTTTCTCTTCTTTGGTGAGATTCAGCTTTGTGTTGTGTAGTATTGCTTCCGTCTTATTGCCGTATAGTTTTTCATTGCGACAGTGTGCCATAGTGTATCCATTCTTTTGCTGGACGTATAGGTTGTTACCATGATATTTTTGGCTCTGTTGAATTAAGCTTCATTGAAAATGTTACATACCTTTTGGTGCAGATAGGCACACATTTGTTGGGTAATACCAAAAATGGATTTGCTGGATCATATGGCTTACTTGATATTGCCAAAGGTTTTGCAAGTGATTGTGTCAATTTATCTTCCCACCAGCAGCAAATGAAAGTTCCAGATCTTCTAAAAGATCAAGGAAATTTTTATTGAAGTACATCATGAATGATTGTGTTTGCCAAATAAATGCCCCAAGCAAGCAGAGAGGCAGTGGAATATGGCAGAAATGACACCCAAGCGAAACGATTAGTGAAGCATGCAATTATTCTGGACCGTGAAGTCCTCACTACAGGAGCAGTGCTCACCTCTTAGACCACTTTCATCTATAAAAGTCTTGGCTCATTTTGTGATTTTCATGAGAAGTGCTTCATTTGTCACATGCTTTCTGGCGTCTCCATGTGCCAGGCAGAGCTGCGAGTGGACACTCAACGCCAGATGTGTACATGTGTGTGGTAGACACACTGCTTCAAGTGCAGAGATTGATTGGAGCAAGGACTCTGACCAGCTAAAGACTTAGGAACAGGGCGTGGGAAATGAGTGAGAGAAATTAGCGAGAAGTGTTCTTGGCCCCAGAGTGGTGTTATTTTGTTCTGGGCAGCAAGGCTGAGCTGGCGGAACAGTCCTGATCCAAAAGGACCCAAAGGCAAGGCAGTGCTTGGGCCACTGTGGGCAAGCCACCTCCCTGCTTGGCAACACACACCTACCTCCTCTGCCAGCCTTCTGCCTACAACACTCCACTGCATCAAAGCCTGCGCTGGGCCTTGGGTGGGTGGAGTCTGTGGCCTGTGCTCAGGCTGAAGCTACAAAAGAGTCATGGAGGATGCAGGGGATGCAGGTCTGGCATTTTCAGCTTCTGTAGAGGGAAGGGCAGCCAAAACCCAGGAAGGAGTTTAGATTGTAGACCACTAGGGCTATGGTTACTGATAATAACAAAAGCTATGGCAATTACCACTTGTTTATCTGCCTTGGACTTTCTTTTATAAAGCACAACTAAAAAGCATCAAAACACTGTTTTATTACTCATTGCTTTCTATATTTAAAGTTTCCAGGATTCACACCTTGAATCCACCCCACCCCCAAAGGGCACAGCAGTCACAAGTTCAGAAGTGACTGGCCCCCTCAGAACCACGCAAGGTACACAGGAGGACTGGCCTCGGGGAGGGGCGAAACCAGCCACTGCAGTTCTCCGTTATCTGAAGCAGCTAACAGGGCAGGAGTTTGTTTCAGACCTGGAATATAATGGTTCGTGATTTCTCAAATAAAGATTTGTCTCTTTCAAACAAAAACCTGATTAGGTACTCATTCTGAGAACAATGGAAATCTCTTACTCCCACCTGCCCTGGTGCACAGCTGCATACTGACAAATGAATGCATGCCAAAAACAAACCCTTGTCATCCTTAGCCCTCAGCCCTAATGACCACTCCCCTGTGGTTGGCCAGACCAGTTGGCTTTTTCATTGCTGAGTCGTCCTCACCAGCCAGTTATGGGCAGATTGTCAAACAGCTGTATCTGCCTTTCCTCTCCCCTCCTCACCTTTCCTCCTTGTTGTACTTCCTCTGGCAAAGTTGCTTCATTCTTTCATGAGGTTTCTTTCCCCACCCCCACTACAGGATACGTAGCCAATCAACCCAGCCTGAGAGGAGGAGACTTGGTGCAGAAGAACATGACCTAAAACAACTCATGGGCAGGAGCCCCAGTGCCTCCCTAAACTCTTAGAGAGCCACTGTAGGCACTGCCTTCTTCCTGGGCCTCTTTTTTATTTTTTAATGCTCACCTGAGGGTATGCTTTTAGAGAGAGGGGAAGGGAGAAGGAGGCAGAGAGAGGAGGGAGAGAGAGAAAAACACCGATTGGTCACTTCCTGTACACACCACAAGCGGGGACCAAACTCACAGCCTAGCTATGTGCCCTGACAGAGGATCAAACCTGCAACCTGTTGGTGTATGGGGATGATGCTCTGGCCAACTGAGCCGGCCTGCTAGGGCATCCCTGAGCCTCTTTTAAAAGGCAGATATTTCCAGAAGAGGTCAAGTGTTGAGTCACCTACCCCTGTGTCTCGCTGTGGGTTATTTTTGTCAGAACACTTTCCTCTGAATAAGGAGGAGGCTTTAGAGATGAGGAGAATTTCTAAAGGTCAAAGGAAGCAGAAAGGAAGAGACACAATAACAGATCTGATCCAAGGCTCTTGATTCCCTTGTCTAGCCACCATGCCCCTCTGTCCACACCCACCCCCTGCCCCCAGGAGAAGAAGAGTCACAACCCAAGCTGGCTGCCCACAAAGGGTGCCCCAGCCTGGGCTCTGTCCCATTACATCATAGCAGGTGCTAGTCCACATGGCTAGTCCTATCCGTAGCTTCCCCCATGCTACATCTTGCTTCTCAGATCCCAAACCCTTACACCTTCTGGCTGCATCTGAGGAGATTATGGTGCAAAGCCAGATGCTGGAATGACCCTTGACAGTTTACACATATACTTATTCCATTTGGTCTTCTCCATAAACCCGCAGTGGGCCGCCGTGAGTAAGCTATGTCTCTCAACTGAAGGATCCGGCCCCTCACGAGGAAGCCTTCTCTGCCAGGCTTTCTCCCTCCAGTTCCCGTAACCGCTCCAGGAAGCTGCCCTCTCCCTTTGGTTTCCTGTCACCACCCACACCTCTCTAAACTGTTTCTTCATTAAGTCCTCCATGAATTTTCCTAACTTGAGGGTGCCATTGATTTCCTGCTAGACTGAAAAATGTTTACAGTCCTCATTCAGAAGTAATGGCAGGTGGACAGTGTCACACTACGTTTAGGTGTAGACACCTTGTTGTAATCTCATAAAAAAGGAGAGCAACCAACTGAAACGGAGGCGCAGGTGAGAAATCTTTTGATTTCATTTAAGGCAGTTGCCTCTCAAATATGTTGCTTCTCTAAGGCAACGGTCTTGTAATGATCTTAACACAATGTCCTATATCTGCAAATCCCATATCAGTCTTAGGGTTGTAAAATTACTTGGAAAGGAGTGAATACCACGGAAGTTGTTTTAAAACATGTCTTAAACCACACCTGAAATTTAGAATTTAAGAGTTTAAACTTTTCCCCTCCTCCATGAAGGGTAGGGGGAAGTCATGTTGTGATGTTATGCCATTAGTATAAACAACATCTTTCCACTCTGCTCAGCCAGGTGGTAAATATAGGTCAGGCCAGGCTTTAGCCTGAGGATCAAGCCTGCAACAGTCCCAGACATTCTATGTCCTGAGTACACCCTGCAGCTGGGCCCTGTGCACAGCATATGTGCCTGGTCCCATCTATCTCAGCTCAGTCCTATGGCAGAGCCTCACACTCCCGTGCAACCACAGGGTTGCTCCCCTCTCCTGCCCCCAGCCCTGCTATGCTTTGGCTCCCCAGTTCCATGCTGTCCCTTCAGGTTATGAAGTTAAGCAGACAGCGCTCATGTTGAAGGAGACATGGAGGATTTACATGGCCGTCCCACAAGTCACCTCATCTGACCAAAGTCACCAGATTATAACCAGGACTGCCCCCATGATACCGGGGTGACAAACTTTCTGCCTGTATTGTAATACACCTTTCAGAGACCAGAGTGTACCATCTGTTGAATCACATGGAGGGTAAATGGTCTCTGTAAAGATATGTGTTCCTTTCTCTCACCTCTCATAGGATGTTCTGATAGTTCAGGGAGCAAATGGGAAGTAGGATCTTATTGTCTCTCATACACATAGGCTTTGGGGCGGCCCTGGGGCTCCCACTGTCATAGGAGATACCATAGAAACTCCTGTGATGAGCTGGACTCTCTGTCCCTCCTGGACCTCCCCACCCACCCCACCTATCCAAGGCCCGGGCAGCCCAGAGTGTTGGAAAAGTTAACCCCCCTCCTGACCCAGGAACGTGTCCTACGTAAATCTGAGCCAGCTTCACCATGGCTGTCTGTTGGCTGCATGGGCCACCCTGTCTACCCAGTTATTTCCTCATAACTTGACCCTGTATTTTACACGGCTGAATTCTGGAGAATGCCTCCCCCCACCCAGCATTACAACAGGTGTTATCACGTGAATGTTATTTACTGTGATCTGGGTAGTTACAGACTGTCTCAATGTAGAAGGAGCAAAGTTGGAGGGTCCAGCAGCCTCGACTTTCCTTTGCCAGGTGGGTGGCAGCCTTCGAAGGACTGCAATGCCTTCTGACCCCTCTCTTCCTGCGCTTGGTTCACAGCCCCACACAGGAGTTCCTCTACCAGTGCTCTTGAACAGGCAACCTCCTTAGCCAGGACTTCCCTCCCAGGTTCCCCTCTGTGCTATGCAGAATGCAGAGCCCTCAGGCTTAGCAAGGCCCAGATCCCCAGGGGGAGCTCTGAGCTGGACTTTGGCCCATCAGGGACACTCACTGCACAGAGAGAAGTAACCATATTCTTAGAAGCCATTGGGTCTAATCTCACAGAAAAAGAGAACATGTTGCCTCTGCTGGCATGGCTCCAGTGTTCACTACTGACTGTAATATAACCCCCACCCAGCCCCACCGCAGGCTGTACTTATGTGCTGTGGGACTGAGAAGTATTTAGTTCTCCACAACCTACCTTATCCTAAGGCTTGATGTCATATCTTACACACACACATACACACACAAAATCTATACTCACACACCTATATACACATAACACATTCCTATGTGCATATACATACATGTACACAGTGATACTAACATAAACAGACTATCACACACCTACATGCACAGCACACATGCATATACATACTCTCACACATGTATGCACATATACACACAACCAACCATTAGCAGTGGTGCTTTTTTTTTTTTTTTTTTAGAGAGAGAGGAAGGAGCAAAGGGAGGGAAAAGGAGAGGAAGAAAAACATCAATTCGAGAGAAAGTTGGTTGTCTCTTGTACATGCCCTGCCCTGGGACCAAACCTGCAGCCCAGGCATGTGCCCTAACTAGGGATTGATCCAACAACCTTTTGCTTTGCGACCAAGTAGAGTTGCAGGCTCCAGACTTCCAGGATCCAGGCTTTGAGTGGGCATGAGTAGATCCCTTTGGGCCAGGTCTTAAGGAGCACTGGCTCTTGATGACAAACTAGAATGACATTTAAACTGTTTATAGCACCATGCTAAACAAGACATCTGTCTTTATAACCAAGTCTAGCTTGTGGCCTCCAGTTGCCAGCCTTTCCTCTGAGGGACAGGTTCAAGCCCTATGGACATTGGTTACCTCTAATTTACCTAAGGATGTAGTACAGGCATAGCCTCACCTCCAGAGGATGCTAAGCAGCTTGGCATAGGACTCTCTGCTTTTAGAGCCCGTTAGAGTTCTCCCCCCACCTCAATGCATGTGTGTGTATGCGTGTGTCTCCATCTCTGCTGCCTTCCCTTCCACACAGTCATCCTCAAGGGCATCCTCACCAAACTGACTGAGAGAAGGCTAAACTGACCTTACGCCTTCATGTCCAGATGAAAGAGGAGGACAGACATTTAAATGAGAGACTTCATTGGAAGAGAAGAGTAGTCAGTAACCAGAGAGGGGGGTAGCCTGGAGCAGACTGATACATGGAAGAGGAGGGAGAGCGAGGGAACTGCCACACCCCCTTCTCCCCAGGATGCTGAGATGCTGCCCTGAACAGAGAGAAGGGGAGAGATTTAGGATTAGATTGGGAGGAGGGTGACAGTTTAAGTTAAATGGCACTGGATGTTTACAACAAAAAGTAAGGCTGAGATGTCAAAGAATCAGGAATCGACAATTCAACTACAGTAAAATAAAGCCATTTCCTGCTTGCACCCCAGCAGGCCAGTCTACTCAATAGACCTCCTCAAATTTCTTCAACCCCAGGAGACTGTCTACCCTGGGGAAAATTCCTCTTGCTTTGTATTTATTCCAGACTATTTGTATCTGACCTACCAGCATGGACTTTTGGGAGATAAAGTCAGTCTGACCTAGCAGTTACTCCACTTAACTGCTTGCTACATCCTTCCCCAGGGGAGATGAAGACAGGGCCAACCCCAGCTCAGACAAGAAGCTGAAAAAAGGGAAAATACAGGAAGGAAAAGATGTGCAGAGATTATTCTTGCAAAACCTTAGCCCAGATACACAAGTCAAAAGCAAAACAGTCAGAGCTCAGAATGGAAAAGAGGAGGGCTGCTTGAGCAAAGAGGCATCCTTAGCTCCCTCAAATCCGCATGTGAACAAGGGTCAGAACAGGGGCCTTCTGCTTGCAAATGCCCTCGGCCTTTAGGCCAGTCAGAAAATCTCTATCTGAGGCTTCAGTTTTCCTGACTGTCAAAGTAGACACCACCAATAGCTGGTTCCAGAGACCTCACACAAGTGGCATGGAGTGAAATACGACTGCATGGTCTGAAATGAAATAGAAACTCTGAAAACTCTGCATAAAGCCACTCCACCCAAAATTTTCCCAGTCATCATCGTTGCTAATTACTGAGGCCCTTTTGAAGACTGGTTACCTCTGTAATTCTCCTAAGGATATATTTAGGCCATTCTTGTTTTGTAACTCTCTTTGGGACTTTGCAAAAAAACAGTATTCTGCTAATTTTAAACATGCAGACCTCACTGACAAGTTGTGTTCCAAAAGTAGATTTGCATCTTGGTCAGTTGGCTCTTAGAATTCAGTTTCACATAAAAACCATGCTAAAGTGAATCCATTATGCATATACAAACCAGCAGAAAACAACACTGTTAAAAAGTGTGAGGCCCAAACAAGGGGGGAAATGTACATTAAGAGTGACCAAGTAATAGTGCATTCACTAACTTTAATCCAGGTACTTTTAAATTCTCTATTAATACTGGAATGCTGCTATTTCCTGTGTATCGAAGACTGATGCTGGACATAAAGCAAGTATAACAAGGGGAAATGTGGAAAATCGTGATGGAATTCCTGGCCAGTGAGAGCAGCCCAAACGTTTCTCCTCCAGGACTTCCCGGAGCCAGTTTCCCGCACCGCCTCCATCCAGTGACCTTTTCCCATCTCCACGCCACCCTTCCCGTCCCCCCCCCCCCCCCCCCCCCCCCCCCCCCCCCCCCCCCCCCCCGCCACATGCAAGGCACTAACATTCAGGGGAAGGAGGGGCTGGCATTTCTATTGGGTTGGCCAAAAAGTTTGTTACGTTTTTTCCGTATGATGGCTCTAGCAGTGCTTGGTTGTCTTTAACTGCATTTGGAACAGTTTTGTTAGATTGTATGGTGATGGCTGTCATGTTGGCACTCATTTAAAAACCACTTATCAAAATTGGTGAGTTTTTGTCAGCCATTTTTATGTTGAAGATGGAAGACAATACACATTTTCAGCATATTCTGCTTTATTATTTCAAGAAAAGTAAAAACGCAACTGAAATGCAAGAAAAGATGTGTGCAGTATGAAGAGAAGGTGCTGTGACTGACTGAATGTGCCAAAAGTGGTTTGCAAAGTTTCTTGGTACTATTGACATTTTGGCCAAATAATTCTTTGCTGTGGGGCTGCCTTACACATCGGAAGATGTTTAGCAGCAGCCCTGGTCTCTGCCCACTGGAAGCCACTAGTGGGAGATAGCCGACATCCTCAAAATATCCAAATCAATAAAGTTATTGGTGAAAATGAAAAATGTATCTTTTATCTTATGGAAAAAACTAAATGGACTTTGTGGCTAATCCAATACTTCTAAGTTTACTAGGATAATTTAAGTGCAAAAAAGAAAATTGCAGGTCCTCAACTGTCAGGTTCTAAGCCAGCCTGATAAAGTGGCCAGGTGTGCTGTGCTGGCAGCACGTCTGGACCAAGGGGACTCCGGGGTCCATTCTAAATCAGTCTGCTTCTCTAAGTCTAGCATGAGTTTCCTATCTAGACTGCAGATCACACGGCCAAGATAGGCAACACAATTTGTGGGGCCCAGTACAAAATAAAAATGCAAAGCCCCTTCTTCAAAACTACTAAGAATTTCAAGACAGTGACAGCAGAGTATTAAATCCAGCATGGGGAGCATATACATGGACGCTGTGTTACTACCTAGGTCACAGACCACGGAAGCCAGTCTGAATGCTGACACCAACCTGCTTAGATGACCTTGACCCTCCTGGGTCATGTCCCAGTTCCTGTGCAGATTTCCCAAGTGACTTCCTTTAAAGCCTCCTTCCATTGTGTGGACTGGGCAAAGGCCCCTTAAGAAAGGCGCCTCTGGTTCCTGGCCCCAAAGACTCCCTTTTCTTCCAAGGCCCCATATCTATCTGGCCAAACGGAGAGTGCTTTAAACTAGCACTTACACTCCACCTCTCACTGTGGACCTGTACAAAACTTCCCCTGTTAAGAACTTTCAAAAATAGGAACACAGTGCTGCAGGGCAAAGGCGATAGACATAGGAGGTTTAGTGGTTATGCTGGGCCCTTCCTATTTCCACATCTGCTTTTTCACTGGTCCACGCCTTCAGCACGCTGGCTGCGTCAGGGCCTTTCTTTAGGTCTTTAGCCAACATTCAACCCCAGTGTGATGATTAATTTTTTGTGTCAGTTTGACTGGGCCAAATTGTGATGCCCAGATATTTGATCAAACATTATTCTGGGTGTGTCTGTGAAGGTGTTTCTGAATGAGATTAACATTTACGTCAGCATACTGAGTAAAGCAGATTGCTTCCCCTCTCCCCATTTCCCGGTCCCCTGCCATGGGGTAGGCATCAGCCAATCAATGGAGAGCCTGAACAGAACAGAAAGTGTGATCCTCCAAAGAAGCAGGAAAAACCATCTGGGACATTGGTCTTCTCCTGCCTGTGGACTCCAGCAGAAACACTGGCTCCTCTTGGGCCTCAGCCTGCTAGCTTTCAGACTGGAGCTTACACCACCAGCTCTTCTGAGCCTCTGGCTTGCTGACTGCAGACCTTGAGACTTAGCTCTGTAATCTCAGGAACCAGTTCCTTATAGTAATCTCTATCTATATAAAATAAATGTTTGCTTTTTTATGTCAATAATGGCACTTGGTGGTTGTTGGCACCAATTCAGTGCCAACAGTAATCTCCAATTTGGGGTGCGGTGAAGAAAGATTTTTATTTAGGGCCAACAGCTCAACGATAATACAGCATGGCTGTGAAAACAGCACTGCTGCTGTGGAGGTGCTACAGAATGACTGTGAAACCACACGGCTGGGAGGCTGCCACAGGGCCAGGCCCCTCTTCGGCTAGGCAGCTCAGCTCCACCATGATCTGTTCCTGCGCAGCACACATCTGCACCACTCTGCTCTCATGAGACATCTTCAGTCTTCCAGCTCCAGCCTGGGGACACACAGTCTTCAGTCTTCCTTGGAAAGTCCATTCCACATGCCAGAGGGAAGCTTGTTTATATAGACAGAAGTTCCCACCTCTGGTCTCTGATTGGTCAGAATAGAGCTGCTCTGATTTGTTAGAGCTGAGCAGCTCCGATTGGATGGGGAAAGCCTCAAACCTATTGGTTGAAATAGGACTCCTTCTGAGCCAGAAGGCCTGGCTCAGATGGCAGAAACACTGTGCAAGAAGGCCATTTAGCAGCACAGAGACTTGGCCCCAAAGTGCAGTTTGTGTGAGAGGCCCCTGTGCAGAAATGACTGCTAAGCTTTGTTTGTTTGTTTAATTTGAGCCCAGTTAGCCACCAGGAGCTGTTCTCAGTAGGTGTTCCCCACCGGGTTCACAATAGAGTATATCTATGTATCTTGTTCTGTTTCTCTGGACTTTCTACCATGAAATTCCCTTTTGCTAAGAACAACTTAACTCTACACCAGCTTAGCTAACACATACTCGATTCAGCTGAAGGAGTGGCAGAGAGGGGTTACCCTTGGGAAGAAAGGAGACAGTATAAGAACTTGGCCCAGGACTAGAAAATATTAGTGGCCAGGAAGCCAGGTTAAGACCAGGTGTCCAGAAGACATTGAGATCACTGTTCTGCATGTGCAGTTGATCCAGGTTTGGCTGCTATAAGACCTTCCTGGAGTGACAGTACTGAACAACGTCACCATCTGGCCTGCAGGTGTGGAGGTAGTTGCTAAGCAACCTGACAGAGAAAGTAACCCACCCTGACCATGGGAAATTCCACTCCAGGAACCCTCACAAGCCCACCTTTTCAAAAAGCCAAACTTTTCTCACAAGCCTGCTTTGTTCCCACCTGATAAAAGAAGCTGCGGAGAGCCAGTTCCAGAGCCAGTTCAGAGGACCTTCCTTCCCTCTGTGCTGTCTCCCTTGTGCTTGATCATAAGCTTAATAAAATCTGAGTGGAAATTTCTCTGAGGTGGCCTCTTGATTTCTATGTTGGGGAGGGGAACCCTAATGCCAGTTATAGATGCATCCTGTGGAGGTGAGGTCTTGCACATTTGATCATTCTATTCATTTATTGAACGTTTATTGAACACCTATCACATGCATGGGGGTGGTGTACTGAGGACTAGGAGAAAGGAAACGTGCAAGCCCTGATCCTGGTCCTCAAAGGGCTGTAGGACTGGGGTGGTGACAAGCATCAGAACATGTCTGACTATCTCCTGGCTTAAGTTCAAAAAGAAGAGGGGTTGATGAGAGGGCTTCTTGTGCTGAGACATGTGTCCTAGGGCTCATTTTCCTGAAGTTACTGAGTTACTATTTGATCTCTTTCACTTGCAGGAATTTATAGATAATTTTCCAAGGCTATAAGTCCATATGTTCTTAACCAGATTAAACTCTTGTTAAGGAAACAAGTGAAGCCTTGGATGGTATAGCTCAGTGGACTGAGTGCAGAATGTAAATCAAAGGGTCACCAGTTTGATTCCCAGTCAGGGCACATGCCTGGGTTTCGGGTCAGGTCCCCAGTGGGGGTCACATGAGAGGCAACCACACACTGATTTTTCTCTCCCTCTCTCCCTCCCTTCCCCTCTCTCTAAAAATAAATAAATAATATTAAAAAGGAAAAGAAAACAAGTAAAAACAAATAGTCCTTGCCCTGACTGGTATGGCTTAGTGGGTTGGGTGTCATCCTACAAACCAAAAACTCACCGTTTCAATTCCTGGTCAGGGCACATGCCTGGGTTGTGGGCCTGGTCCCCCACTGGGGGTGTGTGAGAGGCAACTGATCAATGTCTCTCTTGCTCATGGGCGCTTCTCTCCCTCTCTTTCTCCTTCCCTTCCCCTTTAAACAAACAAACAAATAAAATTTTGTGTAGTTAAAGAGCAAAAGGCAGTGATGCCCGGTGTCCTCTATAGGCCCCGTGACATCCTGTCTGACAGCCAAGGGACTGTCTGTGACTCCCAAGATGGGTTATGGCATTAACATACCCAATTATGGATCTTTGGGTATTGAGTGCTTATGTGCTAATAGTTCTAAACACTTAATACTTTTTAATCCTCTCAACAACTCTGTAAGATAGGGAAAACTACTACTTCTTTTTTACAGGTGAGAAAACTGAAGCACTAAGCAGTTAAGCAGCTTGCCTAAGGTCCCGCATTGCTAGGAAGTAGAAGATTTGGGGCTTGAACTCAAGTAATGTGGTTTTTGTCTTCCACTTTAGACCTGGCCTGTCAACAGCATTCTTAAGAGACTACCTTGTTCCCTTTCCTTTTCTCCTACTCCAAAACTTCAACATCCCCAGAGCCCAGCAGTTATTTGGGTGGTAACTGGCCTAATGCTATATTTGCTCTTAGAAGATTGAAAATACTTTTTACACATCTCTTTACTTTTTCTTTGGTTTATCTTTTCTAAAGCTCAAACCAACAAAAGAGAGCCTGACCTGCTCCTTCCAGTCAGCTTATGAGTGAGAGCCTTCCAGAACTTAGGACCAACACTCAGCTGACACCAGCCAGCTCCAGGCTACACGTGCCTCCGGGGAGAATCTGACTGGCACCTGGCAGCAGCCCCGACATGCCACAAGCTTGTCTCTGCTGGCTGAGTGAGTGACTGAATCCAAGACACAGGGAACGACCTCACCACCAGTTCAGTATCAGTCTTTTCTACTTTTTCTTATGGAATTAAAAAAGAAGAAGAGAAAAACCTGAAAAGAGTTCTCCCTGCCTAGATATGATCCTGGACCCTTCCTCCCCCTTCCTTTCCTCCTCCCTTTCGAGAGCAACCCCTTCACTCCTCCTCGTCTTCCTCCTCTTCCTCCTCCTCCTCCTCCTCTCCGCCCCATCTCTACACATCGCTCTTTCCTCCTTTTCCCCTTTCCCTTCACATACTCATCTCCTTTCCCTCTGGTAAGGTCCAACCTATATGACTTCTTCCTAATTCAGATCAGTTTTCCTGTGTTACCATGGCAACCCACTGCTACTAAGGCTTTTCAGCAAAGTCACTTCTCCCCTGAATTTTTAATAGGAAAGCTGCATTCTACATCTTGTCCTTCCCAATTGTCATTGCCAGTTGAGCCAAACTCCAGCTCCAGATTCTCTAATATACTTAAGTGTTTTTAAAAAGCCATATGTCTTTGAAACTATTTTGCTATATTTTGGATAATTTTAGATATAATGTCATCAATTTAGTTAATTCTGAATATATCAGTAGTAATGTTTCCTCCATGGAGTGCACTGGCCTACTTAGTGAGGGGTGGGCAATTTGAATTTATGCTTATGCAACGATGCCCTGGCAGCAGCTAAACTGTGAATACTGAGCAGGGAGATGGTTCAGGCGGGGCCATTAGTGCCTCAGAGGGAAGGCAGGAGCAAACCAGAAAGCTGTCCCAAGGAAACTGTCCAGCCCACATGGATCAGGCATAAGCTTGGGAAAGCCCCAGCCATTATGACATCCAGAATTCAGCATCCTCTCCACACCCTCGCTGAGCAGAAAGTCACAAATCTTATGTGTCATCTTGGGGTCGGTATCTATTGATGATACTTGTACATTGTTAAGATTTTTCTCATTCTTCATTTGGGACATTTAAAATATTGTTTTGAGACTCTGGGTCCTGTTTGATTTCCTAGGGAGAGTATTGATTTTTTTTTCAGCAGGCAATGGACTTGGTTAGGCTACAAGTTCTGACATTCCTTCAGTGAATTGTGCTTTTAATGTCAGTTAGGTTTTCCAGTGTTTGCAGTGCTATTCATCTATATATTATAGTGGTCACCCTGGAATTTGGGGTATAGTTTGGTTCTCAAAGCTTTTGCTATGCTGTCTAGGGTCAGGTCTATGAATTTGTAGCTCAGGAATGAACCAAAGTGTTCATGTACAACTTTGTTGTACTGCTCTTTGAGTTTCCTTTTCACTGTGATCACTATGACATTTTCTGGGCCCTAGGAACCTCTTCTGGTCCTCTGACCAGAAAGCCAAAGTTGCTGTTTCCCTACTCTGTGGCATATAGCTATGTCTATCTCCGAAGCCAAGCAGTGAGAGGGTATACAGAGATGTCCTACTTCGTGAGGGGTGATATCCTACCTAGTGAGGGGTGGCGAAGCAAATTCCCCCTTGGCTCTTTGGGACCATAGTCCTTCTGGTTGGAGAGAAGGGTTCCCTTCCCTTAGAGTTTTAGGTTCCTGCTCAGCTTCTGCTGACATTGCTGTCACTCCCACCACCATAGGGTTCCCTTAGGTAGAGCTAATGGAAACAACTAAAAATAGTGGGATTCCCCACATTCTCTCTGATACTTATGGTTCCCCTTTCCAATCAGACCAGAGCTTCTTTTGGAGCTTCTCTTGGAGTTCCTTCTCTCCACCCCTGGTGCACAGTTCTGGGTTTTGGCCAGCTTTTATTTATAGACAGGGGACACTGGAGGAGCGAAAAAAAAATGGGTAACTCGCCCATGAATAGATTTTATTTGGACTTTTGATTTTCCTCTCCAATCTTCATGCTACATTTTTTCCCTCTAAAGTCCTCTATAGTGCCTTCATATATTTTGGCTGTCATTTCTAGTTGCAGTCAATGGAAGTAACAGGGTAAAGGGTACTTACTCCATTTTAACTGAAACCAGAATGGATATTGGCTTCTGATATACAGTAATTTACTTGCTCTGCTAAGTGAAAAAAGCCAATCTCAAAAGTTTACATACTGCCCTGACTGGTGTGGACCAGAGCATTGGGCATCGTCCTGCAAACTGAAAAGTCACCGGTCTGATTCCTGGTCAGGCACATCCCTAGGTTGTGGGCCGGGTCCTGGGTTGGGGGAGTGTGAGAGGCAACTGATCGATGTTTCTCTCGTGCATCAATGCTTCTCTCCCACTCTTTCTCCCCTCTTTTCCCTCTCTCTAAAAATAAATAAACAAAATCTTCAAAACTTTTACATACTGTGTGATTTCCATTTATGGAGCATCTGGAAAAAGGCAACACTATAAGTAGGTATATTAATTTTCTATTGCTTTATAACAAATTCCCACAAACTTACTGGCTTAAAACAATGCTCATTATCATCTCCCAGTTTTCGTGGGTCAGCAGTCAGCTCAGCTTGACTGGGTTCTTTACTCAGAATCTCACAAGGCTACAGTCAATGTGTCAGCCAGGCTGTGTTCTCATCTGAAGGGTCAGCTAGGGAAGAGTCTCGTTCAGGTGGTTGGCAGAAATCATTTGCAGCTCTGACTGAGTGCCCTGGCTTCTTGCTGGCTGTTGGCTGGAGGCCAGCCTCGGGTTCTAGAGGCTGCCCACAGTTTCCCTCGACATGGCCTTTTCTTAGGCAGTTATACACAATTGTTTGCTCCTTCGAGTCCAGTAGAGTATCTCTTGCTCCAGACTGCTAGGACAGAGTCTTGTATAATATAGTGTAATCAGGGGAGTGACCTTTGCCATGTAACACAATCTAAACAAGTAAGTGACACCTTATAACCTTGGCCTTATTCTATGGGCTAGAAGTAATGCCCACACCCATGATGCCCCAAGATAGGGGACATTATGTAGGGTTTAACACTAGGGGATGAGGGTCATGGGGACCATGTTAAAATTATACCTATCAGGAAAAGAGAGAAGCGGTTGCAAAAAGTTAGGGGTAAGGAAAGATTTGACAACAAAGGAGTAGCTGAGCAAGTTTTCGGGGTTGATGGAACTGTTGGTATTGTGATTGTTTCGGTGGTTACGTGAATCTATACATGTGTTAAAATTCACAGAACTGTTTACACATGCATGTAACAATGTTACTAGATACAAATTTAAGAAATAAAGAAGAGTGAGTGTTTATTTTCTCACAGTTCTGGAGTCTGAATATCCAAGGACAAGGTGTCAGCAGGATTGGTTCCTTCTAAGGGCCATTAAGAAGGGTGTGTTCCAGGCTGCTCCTTGGTTGGTGCACAGGCTTGTCTTCCTCCAGTGTTTTCACGCCATTTTCCCTCTGTTGGTGTTTCTATCCAAATCTGCCTGTTCTTGCAAGGACGCCAGTTATACAGGATTAGGGCTCACCCTACGGCCTCTTTTAACTTAGTGCCTCCATGATGCAATTTTTACTCTAGACACAGTCACATTCTGAGGTCCTGGGAGTTAGGACTTCAGTACATGAATTTTGGGAGGATGTGATTCAGTCCATGACACTGATATGATCCAGTACAGCACCTGGAAACTAGAGCGGCTCAGTAACTGTTTGTTGAATGTATCAAAGACCATTAGAAGACAGCAGCAGGACAGCAAGACTGCTGTCTGAACCATCCACTCTCCTTAATGTCTTCTTCCTGTAGTTTTAATGATGGTGGTCCTTTTTCTCTACACTGTGAGGCCTGAGTTTGTGTTTGTGGGGAGAGAGCAGGAAAACAATGCAGGGCAGACCAGCATAAGGTTGGGTTTTATGGCCACCATGGATCTGGCAGTCTCTGTCATATGCCCCAATTTACTGGGAACATGGTTTTAATAGGAAAAAAGACAACCAATTAAGATTGAGGCTATCGCCCCAGGAAGGGTCCCCTGGGACCTGACAGGCTCCTTCATTCCCCAGACGGGGTGCTTTTTCCAACCACCACCTCCCACTTAGCCTCAGCTTAATGAGCACTCTGAACTAGCCCCTCAAAAGTGAGGGGGAGACAAGAGTGTTCATTAACAGATGGAGTTCCATTGAAATGTTAAAAAGCCAAGAAGGCCTCTTTAATTCAGCTTTACACATTAACAACCAAAATGAAACAAGGGCATTATCTATAATTAAAAAAATACAAAATAAAATCCTTTCAGTCTCAAATACATTTAACTAGTTAACTATAGGTCCATTTATTTCTATGATTTTTCCCTATGATGTAAAAGAATAAGAGAAAATTAACCAATTCAAAGCTACTGAATATATGACCTATATTAAAATTGCATTTAGAACCTCAAAATGAGGCAATTAACAGAAACAGTAAACATTCAGGATAAATGCTGTTTTGCCAGACTGCTTCTTTTCTTTCCTTTTAATTTCTGGCTTGCAAATTTTAAAAAGGCATTTTAACATGTTGAGATAATTTTTCTTATTTATAAAGGTAATAGATGTTCATTGAAGAAAGTTTTGAAGACACAGAAAAGCATAAAGAAAACATATAATCCCACCCTCAGAGAGATCCACTTTTAACCTTTCAGTGTGTTTTCTTCCAGTCTTCCATTTACATGTTTAAGGTAATGTTGTGATTATTTATTCTCTACATAGTATTTTGATTCTGACTTGGCATCATACCACTCTTTTCCCAGTGGCATTAGAATTCCTTGTAAACATCATTTTTTTCTTTCTATTTACTTCTCTTTTAAAAATTTACTTCTTAATTGGGGTATTTCTTATATTCAGTGAGTACACAAATTTTAAGTGTACAGATTGATGAACTTGGTAAAATTTTAAGTGTACAGCTTGATGAACTTGGTATATGTATGCACCCATGCAACCACCATCCAGATGCATATATAAAATACTTCCAGCACTTCAGAAGGCTTCTTTTGCCCCCTCCAATTTTGCCTATTCTTGAGCTTGATTTAAGAGGATCCACATCTCAAGTGCTTCTTTTTTAAAAAATATTTTATTTATTTATTTTTTAGAGAGAGGGGAAGGGAAGGAGAAAGAGATGGAGAGAAACATCAATGTATGGTTGTCTCTCACATGCCCTGTACTGGGGACCTGACTGCAGCCCAGGCATGTGCCCTGACTGGGAATTGAACCTGCAGCCCTTTGGTTTGCAGGCCAGCACTCAATCCACTGAGCCACACCAGCCAGGGTTCAGGTACTTCTTAATAGCTGACTTCTTTCACTAAATATTGGCTCTCTGCAATTTATCCACATTTCTGAATGGTCTACTATCTCATTGTATCAACATTTATTTTTATATTTTATTATTATAGACATATGTGGTTTTTTTTTATTTGAGGCTATTATGAGTAAAGCTACTATGAACATTTTTGTACCTGTCTCTGTTCTGACATAAACATGCACATCTCTCAGGTATGTATCCAGGAGAATTGCTACGTTATATGATAAACGTATGCTTATCTTTGGTAGATAGTGCCGAGTCATTATGCAAAGTGGCATACCAATTTACCCTCTCACCAGTGTCATAGGAGAGTTCTGATTATTCCCTTTCTCACCAGTGTTTGGTATCTCAGTCATTTTCATTTGAATCATTCTCCCAAGAATGTAGTGGTTTCAACTTGTATTTTCCTGGTGACCAAAGATGTTGAGCACCTTTTCAACTTGGATATCCTTTTTGTGAAGTACCTGTATGAATCTTTTGACTATTTTTCTATGGGTTGTCTGCCTTCTTATTTATTTGTAGTTCTTGATGTTATATTCTGGACACAAGTCTCCCATTCTGTAGTTCCCTTTTCGCTGCCTTAAAGGAGTCTTTTGATGAAAGAATTCTTCATTTTAATGAGATTCAGTATACTCATCTTTCCTTTTCTGATTTGAGCTTTTTGTATCCTGTTTTAAAAAATCTTTGTCTAAAACAGTCCATGAAGATGGTCTCCTGAAACATTCATTTTTAATGACTGCATACTATTTCATTTAATAAATTTACCATTTTCCTAGTTTTAGACCTTGTTTTCCACCACTGCAAATAAAAGTACTAATACTTTTTCCTATGTATTCATGTGGGTCAGTGTTAAGTTTTTACAAACGTTTTAATAAGAACTATCCAGCAGGTGCTATTTTCATGCCTGTTTCATAGAAGGATAAAGGGAGGCTGGGAGATATTGGGTGACTTCCCAAAGTCATGTGAATATTTTGTGACACAGCTGGGATTTCAGTCTAGATCTCTCTGCCTGCAAAACCAAGGTTATAAACCACCTTATTACCCACTTTTCAAATGATTATATCCTTAAGATAAATTTCTAGAAGTGAAACCCACTGGGTTGAAAGGTAAGACCAAGTAATACTCCTAATAAATGCTCCAAGTACCTCTCTCATTTTAACCTCACCATTCATTCACATTATAGAGTATTCATTTCTCTGTTGTCTCCATAGGGAGAGATTGATATTTTCATGCACTAACAGCTATCCTTAGAGTAATGATCACTGTAATTTTTTTTAAAGTTCCCAGTTGTTGGAGGCTAAGTGTGGGCCAGGCACTTTACACACATATTTCATCTCATTGAAAACCCACAACCATCCTGTAAGAAAAGCAATGCTCTTAGCATGTATAAAGGCTCAGATAGGATCAGAAGGAAAAAGGAGTTTACCCAAAGGCATATGGTTAATAAGAAGCAGGCTCAAACCCTGGCCGGGTAGCTCAGTTGGTTGGAGCGTTGTCTTCAAGATGCCAAGGTTGCAGATTTGATCTGCAGTCAGGGCACATGCAAGAATCAACCGGTAAACGAATAAATGAGTGAGGCAATACATCAATGTTTCTCTTCCTCTCCCCCCCAAAAATCAATTAAAACATTTTTTAAAAGAAAGAAACAGACTCAAAACATCTCCTAATTCCTGTGTTTTTTGGCTGTTCCCCACCTGCCAGCATGGTGCCACAAATACCTTCCCCAGCCTACCCCACCCTGCCCCCACTGTGTGCCCTAGGAGAGAGCCTAAGTCAACTGGCTTTCTGCCTGAGCCAGGCAATGGGGAAGGACCAGTAGGAGATTAGAGGGAGGAAGGAAGAGAGTGAATTCCAGGTATTTTTCCCCTCCCTGCGGGGTCATCTCAGCTGGCTGTATCTCCAGAAATTCTCAGTTCCTCTCAGGAGCTCTCCCCTCACAGCCAGGTTCTGATGACAGAGCCCTCCTATTGTCCCTTCAAAGGAGTTGATACCAAATGCAGCCCCAGCTACCTGCCGCTTCAAAAGCCAGTACTTGAGAGGCTGGTGCTGACGTGAAGGAAACTGGTTTCTTTTCAGGTGGCCGCCACCTGGAAGATGGGGACTCACTCTCAAAGCCCATCTCCTGGGAAGATGCGGACTCATGTCTAAAAGTCCATTTCCTCACCTCAGTGCAGGCAGAGGTTTTTATAGGGAGGGAGAAGAGAACAGGACAAAGAAATCAAGGAAGGAGGTTGAAATTTCTCTCCGTGCAGAGGAGCACAGTTCATTCTGATAACACAGGTGATGGTCCTGTGTGCATCATCCTGGTTTAGTTATCCTGGCTTCAGGTCATCCTGGCTCCATGGTTGAGGGTCAGCAAGCCTCCCAGAGCTGGGATGCCTGAAGGTCAGAGTCAATATTTTTGAAGTTAGTTCCTAGGACTCTTATGCAAACATGCTGTTTATTTTATGTAGTTACAAGCTACATATGAGTAAGAGTCAGCACTAGCAGAAACAATGTCAAAGGAATGGTGGAGTGGGTTACAATTTCCCACCACTACAATTTTCCACTGTTAGAGAGTATCTGTGCCTGCTGTTTCTGGCCTGAGTTGTAGGCCATTCTTCATAGTTTCACTGGAACCTTGACTGAAAGAACCACCCGAATGACAGAAAGTTTAAACACTGTCTCATCAACTCACACTTGGTCCTCCACCAATACATCAACCACTCCAGCTGAACTCTTCTTACAGGTGTCTACTAGTTACTACCACCCCAGGTAAGGGAGCAGCTGAGTTTCCCTTCTTCCTGCAGGTGCTTATCTCTCTTATTTGGTTATTGTGCAACTTGGGCTCTCCAGTTGGCTTCCAAAAAGCTTTGAATTTGAAGTTAGTCTGCCTCTTTTCTTTTTTTAATCCTTGTGGTACACTGAAGGTAACTATAGCCACAGTTCATCTCAAACCCAGTCCAACGCCTATGTATACTACTTCAATCCCCCACACTAAAGAAATAGAAAAAGGAAAGACACGCCAATTGGCAGGCATAAAGTGATGACCTCAGTCATTTTGTCCCACACAAGATGTCCAGCTTCCAAGGAAAATTATAAGGCATACGAAAAGGTATAAAAACCACTCTCCTAAGAGAGCAATGAACAGAACCAGACTCAGATAGGACACAGAGGTTGGAACTGACAGGACATTTAACATAACTCTGATTAGTGGAATCACGCAAGGTTAGATAAGCAATTTCAGCAGAGATATAAACTATAAGAGTCAGATGGAAGTGCTAGAAAGGAAAAGCACAGTACCAGTTGGCTCGTCAGGAGACTCAACACCACTGAGAGCACACGTGAAGACAGGTTAATAGAAATTCCCCAAAATGAAATACGATGAGCAAAAAAGAGTGTGTGTGCATGTGCGGAGAACCAGAACATTCAAGGGGCTGTGGGACAATATCAAACACTCCAGCACATGCATAATTGGATTCCTGAATGGAAAGAGAGAAAGAATAGGGCAGAAGACATATATGAAGAACTATTGGCTGAGAATTTTCCAAAGTTAATGACTAACACTAGATCACAGATCTAAAGAGCTCGGGGAACACCAAACTTGATAAATACCCAAACAAACAAACAACACACACACACACACAGGCAAATCATATTGAAACTATTTTTTTAAAAAAGAGAAAAGATCTTAAAATCAGACAGCAAGAAAAGCAATATTACATACAGAGGAACAAAAAAGAAAATTTAAAGCAGATTTCTCATAAGAAAAGAAAATAATGTAGTGATATCTTTAAAGTGCAGAAAGAAAAGGCGTTCAATCCAGAATCCTGTACTCAGCAAGAATATCTTTTTTCGAAGAAAAAAAAAAGGAAGAAGAAATTAATACTTTCTCAGAGAACACACATTGCAAAAACTCATTGCCTGCAGGCCTACTCTACAAGAAACATTAAAGAAAATTCTTCAAGTCAAAAAAATACATCTGAGTGAAACCTGGATCTCCACAAATAAGAACTAGAAATGGAATAAATTAAAGTAAAATAAAAATCTTTTCCCCCTTATTTTTAATTACTCTAAGACAAAACTTACCGCTAAAGTGAAATAGTAGTAATGTACTACATGTGTAAAGTATATGTAAAATGGAAAGCTGTGGCAACCGTAACACTAAGGATGGGAGGAAAAACTGAGAACATATGGTTGTAAAATCATCACACTAAACATGAGTGCTAGATTATTATTTCAAGATAGATTTTGACCTATATTATATATTATATATAATATATTCTTAGGGCAATCACTAAAATTTTTAAAGGCGGTATACATAATAATTCTATAGAGGACATAAAATGATATCACAAAAAAATGTTCAGATTACCCAAGAGATGGAAGGGGGAAGGAAAGGAAACAAAGAATAGGTAAAAAAGTACAATTTAACCCAATCATAGTATATCAATAATCACATTCCATGTGCTTGAATGAAGAAAGATATAACATGGAAACATTAACCAAAAGGAAATTGGATTGGCTATATTAATATTTGATAAAATAGGCTTTAGCACAGGTAATATTATTAAGAATAAAGAGAGGTGTTACAGAATCACAAGGTACATTCTCTGAGAATATGGAACAATCCTAATTTTTTCTTTTTAACTTACCTTCTTGGAGATTCTTAAAATTTCATCTTCTATGTAATCTATTAAATTTTTGTAGTTATACCATATTTTAAATTTCTAAATGCTCTTTCTTATTCCCTGATTTTATAGACTCTTTTTTATAGACTCTTGTTTTTATTTCAGTGAAACGTCCTCTTTTAAGATCTTGAGGATTCATTTTGGTTTAAGCGTTCTGCTGCTCCCTTTGCTGTCTCTGTTTTCTCCAGGTTCTTTCCCCCTCCCACTGTTTTGCCGTCTGACTTTCCTGTCGAGCCTTCCTTAAATGTCTGATGATCTTGATGGGAAAGGACTGTATTTAAGAGCTAACTAAAACTTCAGAGTACATGAAAAGATGGGCTTTATTGTAGAGTGATGGGGGCCTGTCGATGGGCTATTTTCAAAGGTTTCTAGAAATTTCAAGAAGCTTTTTCTTTGAACCATTCAGTCTGTTCAAAAGTGACTCCATCAGTAAATAGGAAGGAGGAGTTGTGACAAACCCAACCAAAAATATACAACAATAAGGGGGTGGGGGGGACAAGCAATACCGGGATTATTAGAATCAAAGAACATGGTGGAGTAAATGGTAGAGGCCTGGCAATTCCTTCAACCCAATTAGAGTAATGAGAGTTGGGAAAAGTTGGTATAAACCCTGGGGTATGGAGAGGTATTTAATGCGTGCTTCCCTGTGGAGACAGGGCAGGGGAGCGGGGAACTGGTCTCTCATTCAGCCTTGGACATTCACTTCCCTTTCCCTGCTGCCAGGTCTGCACGTCACCTCCACCCACCACTGCACCCCAAATTGCTACATCTGAGCCTTCACAAGACCAATTATGTCATTTGTGCGGCCCAATGTAAAACGAATATGCAGAACCCCTTGTTCAGGAATTTCTGAGAATTTCATGGGAAAACAGAAAGATGTTGGTCAAAGGGTACAAACTCTCAGCTATAAGATGAACACATTTTTTATTATGTCTGGTACCACAGCTCCTCCTTCATGTAGGGATCTGCTTAAAGCTTGCACACTGTTCTCATTTTGCCTTTTGTAGCTGCTGACTGTGTTTACCAGGTTGACCTTGCCCAGAGACTGGAGAAACAAGCCACTACTTACATGTTTGAACTGTTTGGTGAGCTGCCTCCTTTTCTCTCCTCCCTTCCGTTTGGGCTTCCAAGTTCAGGCCTGCACGTTTGGAGTACCCAGATCTGACCCCACCTTCCCAGAAGTCCAGCTACTAACAGTGGCTGCCGGTTGGCGACTGGGATCCTACTGGTAGGAGGGGCACACGTGCCACCCAGGGGTTTTTGGATCCTCGTGATGGAAACTCAGATAACATAAGGTTAAGTAAGACAGTTTTGGCTGAAGTAAATAACCCATGACAAGGCAAGTAAAGCAGGCCTCACAGACAGTAGCAATGCATTCTCTTCATTCATATCTGGGTTTCTGTCTGCACACAGCTCTCATTTTCTCACACTAGTGCACATGCCAGAGGTCATGGCTGCTAGAGCTTCAGGATTCAAGCAGGGCAGCCATTCCACTGTCTGCTACACTACCATGTTCAGGCTTTGTGAAGTTATCCAAGATATTGTTCACAGACCTAGAGGTATGTACCTGCATGAGGGTTGGTGTTTCACTTTAAAAGGTGAAGGCCAGCTCTGGAGCACTTCTGGGAGAGTTCTTATCTACTTGAACCTTGAGTAACAATAAGCAAAAAGTGAATGACATCAGGAAGGAAACCCAAAGTACAGCAGAACTCTGTCAGCATGGACCTTTGATCTTAGTCCACTTGAACTAGCTTTGAAATAAGCCATGTAACGCACAAGCATTGGAAATATTCTGGAGCAGAGGCAATTTACTCTACTGCACCTGAATAAACAAAGACTTGTGAGATCGCTTCGTCATTTCCCCTTTGTCAGAAGCCGATTGCTTTCTCAATAGGGATACTCATGTTTCTGAATTTGTATTTCCTTGCCCAAAGAATGATTTAGTATTATTCTGATGCCACTTGACAAAAAAGGTAAAATTCCTAGATCCATTGGAAGAAATAATATACACTTCAGAAAGAAAAGAAACTAGGAAATGAAAGATTCTGAGGAGGTGAACGGAAAAACTTGAATCAAAATATGGCTGACGACAACAAAAAAGTAGCAGAGAAGAAAAACTGAGGAACCAGTGTATTACTGGAAAAACACAACTTAATGAGAGTCTATAAAAAAACCTTCTAGAAAAGAAACAGGGATGGATGGATGGATGGATGGATGGATAATAGATAGATAGATAGATAGATAGATAGATAGATAGATAGACAGACAGACAAAGGTTAGATAGAATGGATTAGGGGATCCAGACGTGACCAAAGCACTGTGCTGCCTCAGATGGCATAGAGTTGAGTGAACATTATCTCAGACCCACTCACAGATGTCCACAGGTTGTGACTTATAGGAAGAGGAGGCATTGCTTAAAAGAGACCAAAAAGAATTTTTTTATCCTCAAGATTTTTTTGTCACATAATAAAACAAAATATGAAGCTTAGAACTGGATCACTTGGCCCTTTCTCATCACCACCCAGTTCAAAATGCTTCCATTTCTTAATAGCCAGCATTCTCTTAGAACTGCAATTGGGCTCAGCCTCATTCAAGCCTCAGCACAATCCTCTCTGCAGCTTTAGCCTTTCAGTGGAAAATTGGCTCAGTGTGCCCACCGTAGCCACTCTGCTTCCTGCCATAAAGCCACTTACCCCTCACATACAGAGAATCCTTACCTTCCTCCTGCTGTGTGACTATGTGGGGTTGATGCTTGCCACACCTACAGGGCGTCCAGCGGGTTTTAGGAACATTCACCGTGTTTGCCAGAGTGCTACTGGGATGGAAAAGCAAAAGAATTTTTAATCTTTGTAAATTATTAGGCAGGTGACAGAGGGCCTACGGAATATACATGGTATTGTAGCTGCTTCTTGCAAGTTGTCTATGGGACTTGGGGAAAGAGATAAAGAAGGGCAATAGTTTTGTAACAGATGGCACCGGGGCATTGTTCATTCTGGACATTCACATGAAGAGCTGAAATGAGAAGTACCTGACTAGAGAGGAAGTGGATCCCACAAAAGCAGGGAAGAACAGGCTTGCTCAGAGGTTAATTGAGCTGCTTGGGAGAATTTTAAAAATAAAATGTATTTGTTTTTAGATAAAGAGATGCACAAAGATGAAATAAAAAAGTGATTTAAAAACCTTCCATGTAGAATAAATATTAATGTTAAACAAGAAATAAAGTAACCTAGACACTTGCTTAAACAGTACCTTAGAGATATTTATACAAAGTATGGATGAGGATGGAGGGAAAAAAAAAACAAATATGGCATAGAAAAAAGAGGGCATGAGGTTCCCAATGATTCTTATGAGGAAAGTAGTTGAGAAATAAAATACTTACAGCTTCAGTTTCCCCAATTGCAGGGAAAAGCCAATAAGGTAAAATTACAGTTTTAATGAACTAAGACTGGTATGATAAAATTTAAAAGTAGAAAATGATGGAAGAGCTTACTTTATTCAAAAGAAACACATATTAGGTAGCATATCAAAAAAGTCTGCAGTGACCTTCACGAAGCAAGCATATTTAGCAAGCACATACCGTGAGCCAGGAACTGGTCTAGAGGTTGGAATTCAACACATGCTCTCTAGGAGCCTGCAGTCCACAATCTCAAATTGCTTTTCAAATTCGTCCGTGTATAAATAACCTCAAATTGTCCTAGTGAATTAACAAGGACATACCTGCAAGAAATGTCTTATTCTCTGAAAGCTCATTCTTTTTGAGAACACACAGAAGATGGAAAGAAGGGAGCAGAACCAAGGACGGCTTTGCAAAGTTAGACAGATGCGTAAAAATGGTATCAGTAAAGAAACTAGCCCAAAAGGAGATGGGGCTTGATTTTTCTCCCCTTAATAAACGTTACTCAACTACAGCATACATACCCCAAAGCACAGCAATCACAATTGTGTTGCTCAATTCATTCTCACAAACTGCACACACCCGTACACTAAGCACCCAGATCAAAAAACAGAACACAGCCCGCAACTCCAGAAACCCACTCATGACTCCTTTTAATCATTGCATACCCCAAACCCCAACCCTGGCCAAAGCTACCACCCTCTTGATTTCTAACACTATATTTTAGTTTTGCCAAAAAAGCAGTTCACTGTCTTAAAACTACTTTGCTTAGGTGTAACCTGAATATATCTAAAGAGTAAAATTAAGCACCACCAAGTCAAGATAGTGAACATTTATTTCCAACACCCTTAAAAATTTCCTCTGTCCTTTTGTAATTCAGCTTTCCTTCTACCCCTGTCCCTAGGTGATCTCTGATCTGTTTCTGTCAGTTTATGGTAGTTTGCATTTTCCAGAATTTATACAAATGGCATCATACATGAAATAGGATCATATATCCTTTGGTTGGGTAGGGGGGTCTGGCTTCTTCACTCAATGTAATGATTTTGAGATTCATTTATGTTGTTTTGTAAATCAATGGTTTGTTCATTTGTATTGACAAGGAGTATCCTATTGTATGGATATACCACAATCTGTCCATTCACATGTTGATGAATATTTGGGTTATTTATAGGCTTATGCATATTACAAATAAAGTTGCTATGAATATTCATGTTCAAGTCTTTGTAGAAATATAAGCTTTCACTTTTCTTAGGCAAATATCTAGGAGTGGAGTGGCTGGGTCCAATTGTAGGTGTGTGTTTAACTTTTTATGATACTTCCAAACTGTCTTCCAAGTGGTGTGTCATTTTAAATTCTCAACAGCAGCGTATGCTAGTGGCAGTAGTACCATGTTCGCACCTGCACTTGCTATTATCAGTCTTTTAATAGTTTAGTTATCCTAATGGATGTACAAGAACCTCGTCATGGGTTTCATTTGCATTTTCCTGATTACTAGTGATGTTAAGCATTTATTCATGTGTTTCATGGTCATTTTCATATATTTGTTTGTAAATTGTCTGACTTTTTCTTTAAAATGCCAAGATCAGCAAAGGGATTAAATGAATGTTCAGAGGCAAGAGAAGGGAGAGTGGATAATAGATGCAGTGTTGACTGATAATAAGGACAATGAAGACTTATTAACATCTGCTTCGCTTTAGTCTTCAATTTCTTTCTCCTTTTTTTTTCCGTCCTGTATTTCAAGGAGAAAAATCTTCAAACTAAAAAGAAGAAAGGCATCCTCACATATAGGAAGAATTAGTAGATCCATAAGACAAATTGGAGAGTGAGGAAGAGACCTAGCGGTTCACCATCTCCCTCTTCTTTCTTTAGAACCTCCAAGTTTAGTGAGATACAGGGTGACGAACTCCCTGTTTGCCCTCGACTAAGGCGGTTTGCAGGATGCAGGGCTTTCAGTGCTAGTACTGGAAAAGACCTGGGTGAACCGGGAGGAGTTGGTCACTCTGGGTAGGTCCTTAGTTATCCAAAATGAAGATGATTATTTCCCAGCCTCCCTTTCAGCTGGATGTGGCAATGTGATTAAGTCATGACCAATGAAATAAAAGCAAAAGTGATGTCTGAACTTTCTGGGTTGTTCACATTAAAAGAAAGAACACGCTGTCCCCTTTCTTCCTTTCTGTCTTCCCACTGGCTTACATGAAGAAGTGAGAGAGGCCCTGGCTGGTGTAGCTCAGTGGATTGAACGTGGGCTGCGAACCAAAGGGTTGCTGGTTTGATTCCCAGACAGGGCACATGCCTGGGTTGCAGGCTAGGTCCCTAGTGGGGGCCATGTGAGAGGCAACCACACATGATGTTTCTCTTTCTCCTTCCCTTCCCCTCTCTCTAAAAATAAATAAACAAAATTTTTAAAAATTTAAAAAAAAAGAAGTGAGAGAGGAGCAGGCATAGCCATCTTAAACTGTAAGACAGAAGCGACCGGTTAAGAGTAACAGGAGGGAAGGACACTGAGTCCCTGATTACTATAGAGCTGCCATAACTACTGGTGGTGCTTACCCAGCTTTTATTTGAGAGAGAAGTAGACTTTTATTTTGCTTAAGCCCCTATATTTTAGGTCTCCTTTTACAGCTGCCTACCTAATATATTATTTAAAAGCTCAACCAGGTAGACTACATGATTTCCATAGATTTCAATCTGTTTGGTCTTCAAAAGAAGAAAAGAATGCCATTTTATAAATGCATGGTCCATAAATCCCAAACTGGTGATTTTCATGACATACGTGGGTCATTTTCTAAAGTTGATTAGTAAGAGGTTGTTGGTGAGTCACTTTAAAAAGGCAACAGAACCCTGGCCGCTGTGGCTCAGTTGGTTGGAGCATCATCCTATAGCTGAAGAGTTGTGGGTTCCCTTCCTGGTCAGGGCATGTGCCTAGGTTGCAGCTTTGTCTCTGGTCTAGGCACTATGATATCCAGTCCAGGTGCATACAGCAACCAATCAATGGTTCTCTCTTCCACATCGATGTTTCTCTCTCTCTCTCAAAAAAAAAAAAGCAATGAAAAAGTGTCCTCAGGTGAGAATGCAAAAATAGGCAGCAGAGAGCGCTAGGCTCTAAAATGGTTCCACCAACAAGTCTTGTTGAACTGGTCTTGGACTCACTCTTTTGAGATGGTTGCTGTACTGGTGGGTCGACAATACATGCACTTGTAACAACGCTGCTGACGAGAACACACATGACATCCAGGCAGACTCGTTCTTGGTACAAGTATAATGAGGTCAATCAGTAAATAACTGGTTGAGCAATCATACCCAAAGGGTATTGGGTGAGGCATGAACATCACTGTGGAAGGAAATTTCAAGAGGTAAGTCTGATCTAGCTACATATTTTATCAGTGATTTAGATGAATAGATAGTGGAGTACTCATCAAGTTGGCAGATGACAAGAAAAAACAGTATCAGCAGACAGAGTCAGGACTAAAAGTTCTTGCTGGCTGGAATGACAGGATGAAACAAAGTAAAGTGACAAATGTGTGTTCGTGCTCTCAGACTTTTTAAAAACCCACTCGGTAGGATAAGAAATGAGGGAGATATGAATTAGCATTAGACGTAGGAAAGAATTGGGATGTATTATATGATGGCTCGAAATGAAGCAGTAAGGCAAAGCTGAAGCAGCGCTGACTGACAGCATTAACGGAGTGACGGCGTCTGCCATGGGAGGTATGGCTCTGCCAGCAACATTCAGAGTGACAGTTCCCACGCTGAAACGCAAACAGATAAAGAGGCACAGCCTGAAGAAGAAGGGGCGGAGAAAGGAGACTGACTTCAAATACTCGAGTATCCACATTTCATTCCTCGGTCCTATCTGACTGCCCTCCTGCTCCTGACTTTCAGCATGGCACTCTGCTTCTGCTCCTTATGCTCATGTGCTGGTTCTTCCTGCTGTTTCCTGCTTTGGGCACTCTCTTTCTGACCTGAGACCTTGATGTCAGGGAGATCGGGTGGACAAAAGAGTGGAGGAGCTACAGGTGGGCAGTGGGAATCATTATTCCGCAAGCACTTTCCCCTAAAGAGATGCCTGTTCAGATTGTGAGATGCATCAAGAAGGTAGTCAAATGGAACAGCTTTTTAATACGTTCTTTTCTCTGAATTATAGAAGTTGCTGTGCTCCTGAGGACAAATGGGTAACATGAGCAGTATGACTTCCTACATATCTTTAAAATCCCTCCTTAAAAAAGTTAAAACTTCTGAATAAAAATTTAAAATACAGCTCAACATGCCTCAGTGGATTGAGTGCCAGACTGCAAAGCAAAGGATCGCCAGTTTGATTCCCAGTCAGGGCATATGCCTGAGTTGTGGGCGGGGGCCCCAGTAGGGAGTATGTGAGAGGCAACCATAAATTGATACTTCTCTCCCTCTCTCTCTCTCTCCATTCCACTCTCTCTAAAAATAAATTAATAAAATCTTTTTAAAAAAATTAAAATACAGCCCTGACTGGTATGGCTCAGTTAGTTGGAAGTTGTCCCACAAAGCAAAAGATCGTCTGTTCGATTCCCAGTCCGGGTACATGCAGGAGTGCTGATTTAGTCCCTGGTAGTGGCGCATACAAGCGGCAACCAATTGATGTTTCTCTCTCACATCAATGTTTCTCTCCCTCTCTTTCTCCATCTGTTCACCTCTCTCTAAAAATAAATAAATAAAATCTTAAAAAATGTTTTTAAACACATGTATTTATACATCACTGAGCTTGCAGTAAAAAAATCTCACACGCCAAAAATAGAATGAAAGTTGAAGTCCAAATAGAAAAAATAGCCCTGGGGTTGGTTTTCAACTTGAGGTCATCTGCTTAATATTGGTAACCTTGAGTTTTCATTGGGTAGCACTTCATGACACAATGAACAGAAGCTAAAATTATATACTTTTGCCCAAAGTATAGAATCTGAAAGAATATCCTGCATAAAGGTGGGAACCTCAAGGAGTATAGCATCACTATAATGATAAGTAACAAACAAATTTACCCTGATGAAAAAGACAACAGAGGAACTTGCTATCTTGTCTTTTCTGTTAGGTGAAGGGAGAAAAAAAATCTACCCTGGTAATGTCTAAACCTCATCAGTTCTCATATGAGTCTTGTCCTGAATTCAAACTACCTACAAGGTTTAAAACCTCAGTCTAAAAAGTTAAAGTAACCTCAGGCACCCAGAGAAGCAAGCCAAATATTTTATGAAAGAATATACCTTAAAGTCAGGCCTCAAACAATTTCCACAGATAATGGTCCAAAGAATAGGAGCATGCTGTCAAGTATTACAGAATATACAAAAAAACAAGGCAACATAAGTGAGAAGTAGTGGACGGCAGACTCAATCTATAAAAACATGCATTATTGGAATTATCACATACTATATATAAAATAGGTTTGCCTAATTGGCATACAATAATTTAAAATGGAGGTAAAATATGATTAAAGAGAAAGAGCTGATTAAAAATAACCAAGCATAATTTTAAGGACCAAAACGTAGTTCTAGAAATGAAAAACATAATATTATAAGAACTAGGCAAAAGGTCAATACAAAAATAAATGATTTAAACACTTAATCAACTAGACCTGATAGACATATGTAAAAAATTCTCTCCAATAACAGCAGGATGTACATTCTTCTCATGTGCACATGGGACACTCTAGGCCACAAAACAGTCCTCAATAAATTCAGAAATCAATATTGAAATCACACAAAATATATTCTCTGACCATAATGAAATGAAATTGGAAATCAATAACAAGAAATTTAGGATATTCCCAAATATATGGAAATTAGGCATAGTACTCCTAAATAACCGAAGAGTCAAAGAAGAAATCACAAAGGAAATTAGAAAATACTTTGAGATGAATCAAAGTGAAACACAACATCCCAAAACTAACGGGATGAAGCAAAAGCAGGGCTTAGAGAGAAATTTATACCTTAAGATGCCTACATTTAAAAAAGAAGAATAATCCCAAATCAAAAAGTCTAATCTTCTGCTTAAGAAACTAGAAAAAAAAGAACAAACTAAACCAAAAACAAGCAGAAGGAACAAAATTATGAAAACTAGAGAGAAAATAAGTAAGACAGAGCATAGAAAAATGATGGAGAAAAATCAACAAAACCAAAAGTTTTATTGATCCTAAAGATCAACAAATGTGACAAAACTTTAGCTTTGTCACATTTTTTTTTAACAAAGAGAAAAAAGAGAAGATTCAAATTGCTAAAATCAAGAATGAAAGAAGGGCTATTACTTCCGACCTTTCAGAATAAAAAGAATTACAAGGGAATACTATGAACAATTGTATGCCAACAAATTAGATAAACTAATAAATAAACAAATTACAAGAAAGACACAACTACTTGAACTGACTCAAAAATGAGAGAAAATCTGAATGAAGCTATAAGAAGTAAAGAGATTAAATTAGCATTTGAAAAAACAAAAAACAAAAAAACCCAGGCCCACATGGCTTCACTAGTGACTTCCACCAAACTTTTAAAGAAGAATTACTACCAATCCTTCACAAACTCTTGCAGAAATTAGAACAGATGGTACACTTTCCAACCCATTCTATGAGGCCAGTATTACCCTGATACCAAAACTATACAAAGATGTTACAAGAAAACTACAGACTAATATCCCTTGTGAATACAGACTTAAATAGCCTCATCAAAACACTAGCAAACTGAATTCAGTAGCATGTAAAAAGGGTTACATATTACATATCAATGTAATATACTATATTAATAGAATCAAGGACAAGAATCATCTCAATAGATGTAGAAAAACATTTGACACAATCTGAAACCATTTCATGAAGAAACACTCAGCAAATTAGCAATAGAAGTGAAATTCTGAATCTGATAAAGGCCATTTATGAAAAATACATAGCTAACAACACACAATGGTGAAAAACTGGATGTTTTCCCTCTGAGATCAGGAATGAAGCACAGATATCTGCTTTTGCCACTTTTATCCAACATTGTACTGAAGGTTTTAGCCAGGACAATTAAGCAAGAAAAAGAAATAAAAGGCATCCAGATTGGAAAGGAAGGAGCAAAACTATCTCCATTCACAAATGCCATAGTCTTATATACAGAAAATGCTGAAACAGTCACACACATACATACACACAAATGTTAAAACTAATAAACATGTTTATCACAGTTGTAGGATAAATTAAAAATATATTAAAAATCAATTAGATTTCTATACATAAATTAATAATGTAGAAAGAAACTATGAAAAATCATATATTTACAATAGCATCAAACACTAAAATCCTTAAAACTAAATTTAACAAAAGAAGTTCAAGATTTGCACACTGAAAACATTATGAAAAAAATTACAGAAGAACTAGCTAAATGGAAAAATATTCCTTGTTCATGGAACACCTAATATTGTTAAAGTAGTAATAATCTCTGAGTTGGTGTACAGATTCAACACAATTCCTATCAAAATATTAGCTATTTCTCTGGGAGGAATTAACACACTAATCCAAAATTCATATAGAAATGCAAGGCATCCAGAATAGGAAAAACTATCTTGAAAAGAAGGACAAAGGTAGAGCATACTTTCCAATTTTAAGTTTTACTACAAAGCTACAGTTATCAAGATGGTGTGGCATAAGTATAGGCATGTAGATCAGTGGAAGAAAACTGAGAGTCCAGAAATTATTCCTTACATGTACTGATTTTTGACAAAGGTCCTTTTTTAATCAACCTGGGCTTTTATAAAAAAAATATCATAGACTGGTGGCTCAAACATTTATTTCTCACAGTTCTGGAGGTTGCAAGTCCAAGATCAAGGCATGGCAGATTCAGTGTTTGCTGAAAGCTCACTTTCTGGTTCCCAGACAGCTGTTGTCATGGTGTATCCTCACGTGGCACAAGGGGTGAGAGTTCTCTGGAGTCTCTTTTTTTTTGTCTGTGTTTATTTGTTTTGTTTTGTTTTTGGGGGGAGTCTCTTTTATAAGTGCATCCTGATTTAATCACTTTCCAAAGGTCCAACCTCCAATGCATTGGAGGTTAGAATTCCAGCATATAAATTGTTGGGCAGGGCGCGGCCGGGGGGGAGGGGAGAGGACACAAGCAATCAGTTTATAAGAGGCACCAAGACAGTTCAATGGAAGAAAGAATAATCTTTTCAGAAAAGGGTTCTGGGTCAACTGAATATTCATTGAAGGTGGACTCTTATTTCAAACCATATACATAAACTAACTCAGAATGGATCTAAGACCTAAATGTAAGAGGTAAAAGTATGAAGTTCTTAGAATAAAAACACAGGAGCAAGTCTTTGTGACCTTGGGTTAGGCAATAGTTTCTTAGATATGACATGAAAAGCGTAAGCAACAACTGAAAAGTAGCTAAATGGGCTTCATCAAAACTAAAAAAGTTGTTCTTCAATGGACACCATCAAGAAAGTGAAAAGAGAACCCACAGAATGGGAAAAATATTTGTAATAAGCGACTAATATTCAGAAAATCTAAAACCTCTTAAAAAGCAACAATAAAAAAGATAAATAAACCATTGTTTTTAAATGGGCAAAGCGTTTGACTAGAGATTTCTCCAAAGAAGATATGTGTCAATTAGCCCATGTAAAGATGTTCAACATCATTAGTCAGTAGGAAATTGTTCATCAAAACCACAGTGAGATACCACCACTGCATACTCACTAAGATGACCATAATGAAAAAGATGGAAATAAAAGGTGTTGGCAAGGATGTAGGAAAATTGGAACTCTCATACATTGCTGGTGGGAATGTAAAACTATGTAGTCACTTTGGAGAACAGTCCAGTAGTTCCTTAGATTATTAAATAAGAGTTACCACATAAGCCAATAATTCCATTCCTAGGTATATAACCAAGAGAATTGAAAACATATGTCCACACAAAAACTTATACATGAATTTTCATAGTGGCATTATTCATAATAGCCAAAAAGTGGAAGCAGCTCCTAAGTCTATCAACTGATAAATGGCTAACAAAAGGTGGTGCAGAATACGGTACATACCAGAGAATATTTTTTTTTGCAATAAAATGGAATGAAGTACTGATACAATGTGAATGAACCTTGAAAAAATTTTGCTATGTGAAAAAAAAGTCAGACACAAAAGGCCACATATTGAAGGATTCCATTCATATGAAATATCCATACCAGGAAAATCCGTAGAGACAGAGAGTAGATTAGTAGTTTCCAGGGAATGGGAGGAGAGAGGAAAATGGAGTGACTGCTGATGGGTATGGGGTTTCTTTCTGGGGTGATGACAACGTTCTGGACGTTGGTAATGCCGGTATATGTGGAACTCTCTAACTATACTAAAAATCACTAAATTTGTGCACTTTATAAATCCTGAAAGTTTTCATCACGGGAGAAAAATTTTTTTTCCTTTTTCTTTTCTTCCTATTGTAGCAATATGAAGATGGATGTTAGTTGAATTTGTTGTGGTAATCATTTCACAATATATGTAAATCAAACCATTATGCTGTATGCCTTAAACTTATACTGTATATCAATTATCAAATAACTGTATGTCAATTATTTAAAAAAAATAAGAAAAAGCCCTGGCCAGTGTGGCTCAGTGGATTGAGTGCCCACCTGCAAAGCAAAGGGTCACTGGTTCAATTCCCAGTCAGGGCACATACCTGGGTTGCAGGCCAGGTCCCCAGTATGGGGCAAGTGAGAGGCAACCACACATTGCTGTTTCTCTCCCTCTCTACCTCTCTCCCTTCCCCTATCTCTAAAAATAAATAAATAAAAAAATTTCAAAAGTAACAAGAAAAAACAAAAAAATGAATTTGTGCACTTTAAGAGGGTGAACTTTTTGGTTTGTGAATTTATGTCATAATAACGTCGCTATAAGAATAATAATTTACATAAAAAACTCAATAGTTGGCTTAAACTACTGAGGAGAATAACTGATCTCTAATATAAATCTGAAGATATGACCCAGAATAAAAGAAAAAGGTACAGAGATGCAAAATGTACAAGAAAAGTTGAGTCATGGAGGATAGAATGAGAGCAGGATATATGCCCAGTTAGAGTGGTAGAAGGAAAGAAAAGAGAGAATGCAGAGAGGCCATATTAGAAGAGATAATGTCTAAGTATTTCCCAGAACTGATAAATGACATCAATTCTCAGATTCAGGAAGCAGAACAAATTCCAAGGTAATTAGAAAAAATAAAGAAATGAACATCTAGACACATCATAATCTGCAGAACATTGAGGACAAATCAAAGCTCTTAAAAGCAGCCAGGTAGAAGCCTTCTCGGCATTATGATAAAACAAACTATTCTATACCTGACAACTAGGTTGAATTTCAAGAATGTTATGTCATGTGGAAAAAATAAAAATCTCCAAAGGTCACATATAGTACACTAGTCCTTTAGAGATGCCATAAGACCATGTCATAGACTGGGTAGCTTAAACAACAGAAATTTATTTTCCCACAGTTTTGGAGACTAGGATTCTTAGATCAAAGTCCAACAGGGTTAGTTGCTGATGAGGCCTCTTGACCTGCTGCTGGCTGACTTCTCACTGAGTCCTCACATAGGGGTGGAGGGGAGAGCATGTGAGCAAGAGACAGATCCCTGGTGTCCCCTTTCGTGAGCACATCAATTCTATTAGATTAGTGCCCCATCCTCATGACCTCGTTTAACCTTCATTACCTCCCAAGAACCCTATCTCCACACACAGTCACATTGAGGGTTAAGGCTTCAGCACAGGAGGGGTGTGTGGAAGCAATTTAGTTCATAGCATATAATGTGATTCCATTTATATAACATTTTCAAAAATAAAAAAAAATTATAGCCCTGACCAGGTAGATCAGTTGGTTAGATCATTATCCTGATATGCCAAGGTTGTGGGTTTGATCCCAGATCAGGACACATACAAGAATCAACCAATGAAAACATAAATAACTGGAACAACAAATCGATGTTTCTATCTAAAAAAAATTTTTTATAGAGATGGAGAGCAAATTATTGGTTGCCAGAGGCTAGGGATGCAGGGGGTTTGGGTGTGACTGTACGGGGAAGCACGAGGAAGATCTTTCTCATGATGGAATAATTCTGTATCTTGAAACATGTGGTGCTTACAAGAATCTACACATATGATCAAATGGCATAGAACTATGCATACACATTGTACCAATATCAATGTCCTCATTTTGATATTTTACTATGTTATGTGAGCTGTAACCATTGGGGAAAGCTGGGGGAAGTTACGCCAGGCCTCTCTGTATTATTTTGCATCTTCCTGTGAATCTGTAATTCTTTCAGAATCAAAAGTGTTTAAACAGCAGCTAGGAACAAAAGAGAGATTACTTATTAATAAACAGAAATTTGACCTAAAGCTAATTTCTCAATAGTGGCAATAGAAGCCAGGAACAGTGATATGTTTAATGTGGTGAAACAACTATTAATCTAGGATTGGATTCCCACTGAAACTGTCAAGAGTCAAGATGAAATAGAGATGTGATCTGACAAACAGGACCAGTTTGTTGCCAACCGATCCTCCTCAATGCTAATGGTGAAAGTTGTATTTCAGGCATTAGCCCAAGATCTCAGAGGGAAGGGCTCATGTATAAGAAGAAAGGGTTAGAGAAGAAATCAATACAGCTGTCAGTAAATCTAATGCTCTTAAATTTTCTAGAAGTAATAGACATACTGAATATAATCTACAAACTCCTACAAAGTAAAAATAAAATGAAGAAGCAGAATAAATTTTTAAGAGACAAGAAAGGAAAAAAGAACCAAAAACAGAAAGATGGGACAAATAGAAAGCATAAAGTAAGTAGTAGAAATAAATTAAAATATAATTCTAAATAGAATAAACTCAATTTCAAAGATAAACTTTGGGGCACAGATTTTTAAAAATCTAGTTATATGCCATTTTTCAAGAGACAAACATAAGACACAGAGAGTTGAAAATAAAAGGATAGGAAAAAAACAAAACAGAAAAATGGGTGGCGTAGCTATATTAATACCACATAAAACAGGTGTTAAGGTTAAACTAAAGGATACAGATTTCCTGTCAATGTGAGGAAGAAACTTCTCAGGAAACTATAGAGAAAGTGCAAGGAGTGACCTCTGGAGTCTCTGAATTTCCCATCCCCTGAGAAACTCAAATCTGAGGTCATGACCAAATGGGCCTTTGTGTCAGGGAGGACATTAAAACACCACAGACAGGACAGGACTTTTTGGTTTTTTTTTAATTTATTTATTTTTTAGAGAGAGAGGAAGGGAAGGAGAAAGAGAGGGAGAGAAACATCAATGTGTGGTTGCCCTTCACATGTCCCCCACCGGGGACCTGGCCCGCAACCCAGGCATGTGCACTGACTGGGAATCGAAACGGCGACCCTTTGGTTGGCAGCCCATGCTCAATCCACTGAGCCACACCAGCCAGGGCAGGACAGGACTTAATGAACATACAGTTTCTCCCTATCCTAAAATCCTAGTATTTTATATTACTTTCTTTCAGATTATTCATTCTCCGTGGCTAGATTTCCTGATTAGGCCTGTACCAGAAGGAAAGCTCTGACATTCCCACCTGATTAAGACTTTTCTTCTCTAAAGTAAAAATTCTGGTACGTGTGTGTGTGTGTGTGTGTTTGTGTGTGTGTGTAAAGAATGCATGCATGGTTTAGAGTGTATATGTACAAAATCACAACCATTGTTAGGACTTTAATTTCCTCTGTCGTAAGATTTGTCTTCTAACCCCTTTTTGGAGAAGGTATGTTCAGAAAACTCCTAAAGGGAAATTGTAATGTCTTCTCTCATCCAACTCAGTCAATAACAGTTAGTCGTCTTTGTTACTAGCAAATATGCAAAGGAAGGTAAACATTGCAAGGCCTTGAGAGTAGAGCAACAGCTTTTGAGGGTGGGGTGGGTGGCAACTGTTTGGCAATAGCATTCAGCTGTTTTTCTGAGATTCAGACACTCAGGTTTTTAACTGATAGATCAAGACGTATCAAAAAAAAAAAATCTCGAAAACCTTCCTGGAAGATCGCTGGCACTTGAAGTTGATAATAGCCAGTTCTACCTGCTCCAAGGTACTTCAAGGGTAGAGCTCAAAGAGTCATATTTTTAACAAGCATCTCCATAGAATTCTGAATCATACTAAGGACTCAGATACATGAATTTAAGGTGTCTCAAGGTTTTAGTATAAAAGAAGTGGCCTGTTTTTCTATGCTTTAAAATATTAATTTATCTAGAATATTCCTTATTTTATTTTATTGAAGACAGAGAGATTATAAAGACATTTGGAGATGGTATTCTCACTTTATTATTTTTTAAACCATTTTGAGTCTTTATTTCCAATTATGTCTCATTTATTCTCATCTACTTTGAAAGGAGATTATGTCATTACTCACTGTGATAGCAGGAATCTGGCCTTAGTGGTGATCTAGGAGTGTGCATACAAGAAAAAGACAAAAACAATCATGCTTTTCCTTTCTTTGCTGGTGTAGATACCTGGGGTAGGGGATGTGAGTTCTGTGATCCTAAAGGAAAGTGTAGAAATGGTCTCAAGAGGACAAACCAAGGCACCAAGTAGCTCATTGTACATGTGATCAAGTTACAGGACAGGCCAAAAAGAGGCAATGAAAATAATTAATTTCAACTTCTATAGTCATTTACTAAACAAAGGCCTCTTATAATATAATTTGAAATATTTATTTTAAAATTGTTTTTAAATTACAGGAGAAGTGTTAATAGAAAAGTTAACTTTAAAGAGGCAACAGAGCAAATAAATGGCTGATTTTCTTCCCTCCTCAGTCACAGAACTTTGTCTTTTACCAGCAGGTGCAAAAATAAATAGCTTCTACTATACATAGTCCCATCAGACACGGAACGAATGACAGAATTCAGTCTGGTTTATTAAGAATCATTATGTAGCCCTCACTGGTGTGGCTCAGTCGGTTGGGTGTTGTCCCACAACGTGAAAGGTCCTCAGTTCAGTTCCTGTCCAGGGCACATGCCTGGGCGTGGGTTCGGTCCCACGATGGGGTGCATACAAGAGGAAATCGATGGTTGTTCCTATCTCACACTGATGTTTCTTTTCCTCTCTTTCTCTCTCCCTTCCCTCTTTCTAAAAATAAATAAATGAAATCTTTTTTTTTAAGTTTATTTATTTTTAGACAGAGGGGAAGGGAGGGAGAAAGAGAGGGAGAGAAACATCCATGTGTAGTTGCCTCTTGTGCACCCTTACTGGGGACTTGGCCCGCAACCCAGGCATGTGCCCTGACTGGGAACTGAACCAGAGACTCTTTGATTTGTAAGCCAGTGCTCAATCCACTGAGCCATACCAGCCAGGGTGATATAAATGAAATCTTAAAAAGAATTATTATGTAAAAGCCACTTAGGAATTCATTCTTTAAGCTAGGCTGCAAACATCCAATAGACTGAAGCTCTCTGAGAAATAATTGTGTTTCTTTTGTATACACCCCATATGCCTTCAACACTACTGACATGATACGGGATATCAAAATGCATATTTGGTTAAGTGATGACAGCATTTTCAAAAGCACTCATTGTGAACTCATGCATCCTTATGAAATTTCAGTACACTCAGTTAAAAACAGAATTCTTAAAATCTTCCCAAGAGCAAAGACGACTCATTTGCAAAGGGATGAGAATTATATTGGCTTTCAGATTTTCCATCTTTAGGCTAGAACACAAGGGCTTCAAAAATGCTAACAGAAAGTGGCTTGGAAAATAGAATTCTGTACCTAGCCAATGTATCAATCTGGAAGTCAGACAAAAGAACTCAATATTTGCCTTCCTTTCTGGAAAAAAAATCACTTGAGCATATGCTTTAAGAAAATGAAAATGGGAATTCTGGCCAAGATGGAGGCATAGGTAGATACACTTTGCCTCCTTGCACAACCAAAAGAAGGACAACAACAAATTTAAAACCAAAAAATAACCAGAACTGTCAGAAAATTAAACTGTATGGAAGTCTGACAACCAAGGAGTTAAAGAAGAAACATTCATTCAGGCTGGTAGGAGGTCTGGAGAGGGGCAGCGGAGGTGGAGGGAAGCGTGGCGAGGCAGCGGCTGAAGGACCAGACAGGTGAAGCTGCGGCTGGCAAACCAGGAGGCCCCACATTTGTGTGTGGATAAACTGGGAGGAACAACTAGGTAGTGAGACCGACTGTGCAACCCAGGGTTCCAGCGTGAGGAAAAAGCCTCCAAACCTCTGGCTGTAAAAACCTGTGGGGGCTGAAGTGGCAGCAGAAACTATAAACCTCACAGGAAAGTTTGCTGGAGAGACCCACAGGGTCCTAGAACCTACCCCACCCACCTGAGAATCAGCACCAGAAGGGCCCAATTTGCTTCTGGGTAGTAGGGGAAGTGACTGAAACCCAGCTGAGAGCCAAGCAAGTGACATTGTTCCCTCTCGGACCCCTCCCCCACATACAGTGCCACAGTGCAACGTGGGTTTCCCCGCCCTTGCAAATACCTAAGGCTCTACCCCTTACAATGTAACAAGCATACCGAGACAAAGACATATGGCCCAAGCGAAAGAACACACCAAAGCTCCAAAAATAGAACTAAGTGATGAAGAGAGAGCCAACCTATCAGATGCAGGGTTCAAAACACTGGTAATCAGGTTGCTCACAGATATGGTTGACAAGGGTGGAAAAACAGAGGAAGAAGTAAAGGCTATCCAAAGTGAAATGAAGAAAAATATACAGGGAACCAACAGTGAAGGGAAGGAAACCAGGACTCAAATCAACAATTTAAAGCAGAAGGAAGAAATAAACATTCAACTGAAACAGGATGAAGAAACAAGAATTCAAAAAAATGAGGAGAGGCTTAGGAACCTCTGGGATAACTTTAAATGTTCCAACAATAAACAATAGCAATAAACTAAATCCAAGGATGTTGGCTGGGCAGCAGGAAAAAGGCAATTGGTTCAAAGTAAAACACAGTCAGGAGGCTTGCAGAAAAATGTGTCTGATAAGAAAATGGATTCACTTCAAATAAGTATGATAAAGTGAAGGCAATTATTTATTCTGTCAACAACAACAAAATAAAAAGGTAAGGCAAACAGAAAGTCCATGAGAACTAAAAAGCTCTCCAGCAAAATCATGGCCTATATTAAAAAAAAAGTACATGTAGCATGATTCAGAATAGCACATGGAGTGTAATGAATGACATAATATTCAAACTTGGTTTTTGAAACATTTGTTTTGGAACTACATATATTTAGGAAAAAGGTTTCATTTCCTTCTGTACAAGTCCATCTACATCTGATTCTGCAGAAAATAATATGTACATAATTATAGTATTTTAAGTGTCTTTTATTAGATTTAGTGTTTTGAATCAACTTATATACAACACATAAAAGTCTTAATTATAGTTCCAAAACAGAAGGGAAATGTTGTAAGCCTTCATAAAGTATGAGTTGCGAGATGGGAAGGGAAGAGAGGGAGTGAAAGTATAAGGGTGTACGTATCTTAATTTTTTCATTGTAAAGTTTGAGGGATACTATTTGAAAGTTGCATGATCAAGAAAGTACTTTCTCTGTACAATTTGAAGTTATAAAGTCAGCAGTAGAAGAACTGCTTATAAGACAACTAACAAAACTTTGAGAAGAGGGAGATAGAGGTAGAGTTAATAGGCTCAATTTCTTACCTTTGATAAGCGAGAATCAATAGAAACTTATGGGAGATAGTTTGGATCATGGTTCCCAACTCTTTGCTCCCTCTCTGCAATAGACACTCTTTGTCATGTGCTCTCTGCTATGCCTCCTGGTGGGGCATATATGCATGGTGTTATCCCTACCTCCAGTGATTCTGGGCTTGGCCATATGAATCATTTTGGACAATGGAATGTGGGTGGAAGCGACAGAGGCTAGTTCTGAACAGAGGCTTTCGGAAGTATCATGTGTTTCAGTCGCTTCTCTTCATCCATGGCCCTTTGCCATGGGAAGAACACGCCCCAGATAATGGATGGTTCTTTAGCCAAAGTCCAAAATGAGAAGACACATGGAGCCACACCCAGCCAAAGCCAGCACAGTGGCAGCCAGTGACTTGTGAGCTTGCAATACGTGTTCATTTTTAGAAACACATACTGGGGGTTGTTTTATGGCAGCGAAAATTGACAAACACACTGTCTAAAGTTGATAAACCACGAATTGGAATGATAAGTGTATTATTTAGAGTTAGGGGAGATATCCATCAATAGATGGAGGGATGGCAACCACGAAACAGGATGAATTAAAGGTAGTTTTGGTAATATATTTGGGCGGGCAGAGAACTACAGTGTTTGCAAATGGGACATTTTCCTGTCCCATTTGAAATTTTTTTGTCATATGTATATGTTACATTTACATTTAAAATGTACAAATATAGTGCATACCATCCAGGAGGTAATATACGCCTTTAAACACATGAAATATTATAACGACAATATGATGAGACAGCTAATTTGTGTTGGAAAATAAAATGCTACAGATAATTAAATTACAGGAATTTAGAAAAAAGAAGATTAACTTGACTGAAGAGGTTGTAGAAGGTAGGGAAAATTACACGGGACAAAAACCTTAGGGATTAAGATAGGGGGTGAAAAGCAGACAAAGAAGAAACAAATTGCCTAACGAATACAGAGACTGCAGAGCAGTGAAGCGGTGGGGTGGCTGGAGCAGAGAATTCTTCTGGGTGAGCTGCAGGCAAGAGGCCTGGGATGGGTGGGAATGGGACCAGATTGTGATGGGCCTGGAATGCTTGACTAAGGTGTGTAGAGAGAGAGTGGCTTCATGAACTGGGTGTTGTAGGAAGACCAATATAATAGGGTAGTGTAGAATGGATTGCACTAAATAAAAAGTCCTCAGAGCTAAAGTAGAAACTATCTCAAGGGTCATTGAGGCTCAGTGTGGCCTATGTCAAGGTATTGCTATTAGTCAGGTAGCTTACCATATCCCGTGGGCCTCAATTTATTTTAAAAGTTTTATTAAAAAACTTCACTCCCTTACAAGAAATACGTAGATCATTGTTTAGATACACTGGTGCCCTGTAGGACTAGAAAGATATGACTTGGGGAAAGAAGAGACCAAAAAAACATATTTTATAAATCTCTAAAAGCCATTCTTAGCTAGAAAAGACCTGTAGCCTTCTTCCCAGCCCTGTGATACTCAGAATGTTTTTTTTTTTGTAATTGAGTCTCCCTAAATGCCATCTAACAATAGCATAAATTCATGGGCACTCACAGTTAAAATTTTGATCATCTTACTTACTCCACAGCATCTCTTTTGAACCAAGAACCCACCATCACTCCAGTTCTCTTTACTTCCGATTGACGCCATTTGATTTCCTTTTAAGTAATGACTGCCCAAATCTAATGCTCACCAACACTTGCTTCCACTGTGCTTGATGATTTTTTTAAAAATCATCACCCAAGGACATTTTTTCATTGCTACTCGAGAGAGAGGAAGGGAGAGAAATATCAATGTGAGAAAGAAGCATCAATGCAAGAGAGAAGCATGGATTGGTTGCCCCCCATGAGCCCTCTGACTGGGGATGGCTCAGGCTCAGATCATAGTGAACCTGCAACCTAGGCATGCGCTCCGACCGGGAATCCAACCTGCAACCTTCTGGTTTCCAGACTACATTCCAACCAACTGAGCCACACTGGCTGGGGTGTATCTGTAGAAGACCATTCTGCATGACGTGGGCCCAGTTCCCACTCAGAGATGCACAGAACCCACACCCAAGGATAGGTTCTCCCGTGGGGAATCAGGTCTGCAATATACCTAGGCCGCTATGAGTCTTGCTTTTTGCTAAAACTCCCTCACCCTGAATTGAGGACATTTACTGCAAAGCAACTTCCTAAAATCCATGCTAACCCTTCCAAGGATGAGTGTAACTGGTTCAACTACTTCTGCCTTTTCATTTGCAAATATCCCTCTTCTGTGATGTGATTAGCAGCATTGGCTCCTTTGTTTTCTGTAAAAAGTAACCACCTAAAGGGAGCCTGTGCATAGTTAATGAGGACCTTCTTGTACTGTGCCCAGTAAGACAATAAAAGCTCATTGGAGCAAGGGCTCAGGGTTTTGCTCCCCTTGAGAGAAAAGCCATGCTGTCCCTTTTCCTCCACCGGACTCAGTAGTCTGTGTGAATGTCTCATTTCATCCATAATGACTCGGACACTGTGGGCTGGTGTCTGCATCAGCATCCCCGATGATTTTTGTACCTCGCCTAGTTTTTCTTTCTATTCTGACTCCTGCTTTCCTTGAAATTTAAAAAAAAAAAAATCATATTGGAGACTTTCCTGACTCTTTTATCTCCAGTTTCTTAGGTTCGTTTCTGCGCACTGCCTTCTTCACTCCTTGGTCAAGTGTCCAAGCTGCATATCCTGAGCCTTGTCAGTCAAGGCCAGTGCCTCCTGTGCGGCCTCAGGCTAGTTCCTCTTACTTTCCCAGCCTTTTCACTCCCTCCGTAAGTGCAGACTCAGACTCCACCAAGCCTCGGATCCAGCACTTCCCAGATGTCCCCCATTTGATAAATATTGTAACCCATATACATGTTTAAAGGTGTGAAATTTCCAAAAAATCCCCAATAGGTTTTCCCTTTTCCAATAGGAACCCTACTGGAATGCAAGAAACAGGGACTGACATTTTCAAAGACCTAATCTGCAATCTGCTCTAATTTATGTTTTAAAACTTTATTCTCAGCTTCTGGTTCCAGACCAAGATGGAATAATGAATAGAGTACCCTTCAATTTTAAGAACAGCTAAAAGCTCTGGACATAGTACATACTGGGGTGGCCAAAAAGCTTGTTTGTTTGTTTTTTTTCTGTATGATGGCTTTAGTAGTGCTTAGTTGTCTTTGACTTCATTTGAAACAATTTTGTTAGATTACATTGTGACAGCTGTCATATCAGCACGCATTTAAAAAAAACACATCAAAATTGGTGAATTTTTGTGCAGCCATTTTAATATTGAAGATAGAAGAGAATATGCAACATTTTTGGCATCTTATGCTTTATCATTTCAAGAAAAGTAAAAATGCAACTAAAATGCAAAAAAGATTTGTGTGATGTATGGAGAAGGTACTGTGGTCGAATGTGTCAAAAGTGGTTT
>CM052547.1:25687505-25717187 GCA_028533065.1 Trachops cirrhosus | reverse complement strand
CTGGCTGGTGTAGCTTAGTGGATTAAGCACGGGCCTGTGAACCAAGAGATCACGGTTCGATTCCCAGTCAGGGCACATGCCTGGGTTGCAGGCCAGTTCCCAGCAGGGAATGCACAGGAAGCAACCATACATTGATATTTCTCTCCCTCTCTCCTTCCCTTCCCCTCTGAAGATAAATAAATAAAATCTTAAAAAAAAAGTGGTTTGAGAAGTTTCATGCTGGAGACTTCTCATTTGACGATGCTCCCCAGTTGGGTAGAAAAAACTAAATGGAATTTTTTGGCCAACCTAATAAAACCAACTTAAGACTACGAAAGGTGTGGAGAAGGCAGTTGACAAGGACCTTGGGATCGTGGAATGACAGGGCAACAAGTTCCCTAAGTTTTCTCTTTGCCTCATATATCCTGGACTGTGACCTGGAGGAGCTGGCCATTGCAAACACCACAGAAACAGGTGTTTTTAAATATCCCCAAGGAAGAAGGCGTGCTTTCAGGAACCAAAGGTCCAGAAAATGGGCATCCTGGAAAACTTTTAGATAGTAACTGCCCTATTTCAGCCAAACACTGCAGAAAAAGCAAAAAAAAAAAAAAAAAGATGCAACGTCAGCCTTGTCCAAGTCAGAAAGGTTGCAGAGAGAGCCTAGATTTTCACCTTCACCCAGTTGTTACGAGGCATTCCTTGTAACTGTCCTAACCTCTGCTAGGGTGGTATCAGAGAAGACCTAAAAGGGACAGAGTGATTAGCACAATCAAAACAAAACAAAATGACCCAAGTGTTGGGCTGGCCAAAAAGCCCATTTAGTTTTTTCCATAAAAGAAAAGACACATTTTTCATTTTCACCAATAACTTTATTGATTTGGATATTCTGAGTATGTCGGCTGTCTCTGGCATGGTGTAATGTTGATTGTTCTCAATCAATGTCTCGATTTGATTGCTGTCAACTTCAACTGGTCTACCCGACTGTGGAGCATCGTCCAATGAGAAGTCTCCAGCACAAAACTTCTCAAACCACTTTTGACACATTCGACCACAGTACCTTCTCCATACATAACACAAATCTTTTTTGCATTTCAGTTGCATTTTCACTTTTCTTGAAATAATTAAGCATATGATGCCAAAAATGTTGCGTATTTTCTTCCATCTTCAATATTAAAATAGCTACACAAAAATTCACCAATTTCAATGTATTTTCTTAAATGCATACTTATATGACAGCTGTCACAATGCAATTTAACAAAATTGTTTCAAATGAAGTTAAAGACAACTAAGTGCTACTAGAGCCATCTCACAGGAAAAAAACAAATGAACTTTTTGGCCAATCCAATAGACACAAGGGTATTGTATTGAATTTAAAAAGCCAATCTCAAAAGGTCACATATTGTATGATTCCATTAAACAGCATTCTTGGAATGACAAAACCATAGAGATGGAGAACAGATAGTGGTTTTTAGGGGTTAGATATACTTGGGGGTGGGACTAGTGTGGGAGTGGTCATGAAGGAGCAGTCTGAGGGGGATCTTTGTGATGATGGAACAGTTCTGTATCTTGATGCTGGTGGTTGTAGGAAACTGCATATGTGATAAAATGATACAACTACACACACACATTGAACCAGTGTCAATTTCCTGGTTTTGATACTGTAGCTATAGGTTTATAGCTTTTTTACAAGTTATAGTTGTAAGATGTAACTGTTGGGGTACAAAAAATAATTTTCCTCCCAGCTTTCTAAGTTCTTCTGGCTGCAATAATAATCAGATTAACAAAAGACGGGTAAACAGGAGAAACTGTACAAATTATTACATATACACATATGGAGGTTCCATAAGCCTATGAGACCCAGACAAATGGGGCAGTTGAGGCTTGTATGCTCTTAGAGACTAAGGAAGAGGAAGCTGGGGACTTCAAAGGGAAGGTAGGTAACTCACAGGTAAATGAGAAAGAGGAAGCATGTGATAAACAAATTCTTGCTGGGGCACCTGAAACAACAGAACACAGTGGGGAGTCAAACAAAGAAGTTTCACCAGATTTCTTCCTGTCCGCCACTTTTAATTCATATATTCCAATATGAATAGCTAAACTGAAGGGCTCCCCTTCTTTAGGCAGGTTTTTCTATCTTAATTCCACTAGGCAGGCAAGGGAGGGTCAAAGGTTCTTTGTGAGTCTGTTGTTTCTTAACAACTAGCTTAAAATCAATATCCCAAAAAGCAAAATTGGGAGTGGCAAAATCTGAGTTCCCCTCATAACCACAGGGAGGAAATGAGTAAAGGGTCCAAAGGACCTCTGTACAATTTTTAAAACTTCCAATGAGTATAATAACTATTTCAAAATAAAGAGTGATTGTCTAATTTTGATACTTCTAATAGTCATTAATATTCTAATCCAAATTTTGAAGCCCTTGGCTTTCTGGGGACAATGCTGGCATTGGTTGCATTTCCCTGCTGTTTGGAAGTTAGATATGACATATGGTTTGATTTGGCCACTGCAATGCATAGTAGAAGGGACAGGTGGGGGAGGAAGTGTTATGAGACTGTGTGCAACCTGCCACGTGCCTTCCTACTGTCCCTGCCGAGGGGAAACAATGCGCTGTCCTGGATCCTTCTTCAGCCTGGGCTGAAGCCCCCACTCACCCTCCGAGGACAAGGAGTGTGAGCCAGAAAGGAACTTGTGTAGGTTTAAGCCCCCAGGGTTTGGGGCTTTTAGATAACAGCTACCCAGTGTAGTACTACAACTATTAGTCACCATTACCTGCCCACCTCTCTCACAAATGCCTACAATGTACTGCTCTTATCACTAGATCCAGGGCAAGGTGCCTTCATGTTTTCGATATACCTTCATTCCGCACCCCCAGGACTGCCCTGGCCATGCCATATGCCCTCACTACCCGACCTCACCTATGGTTACCACCCAGTGGGCAAGCAGACCAAGGCCTCCATCTGATTTGCCCCTCTCGTCCCCGGGTGCCAGAGCAGAGCAGCAGTCCTGACATTGATGTTGTTATGGCGAGGGAGCTGGGAGAAGAGGAAGGCTGCCCATGCTCCTGAGGCTTCAGAAACAAAGCAGGGCTGTCAGGTTTTTGGTTGGCAAAAGCAAAAACAAGGAGTAAAACAAAAAGTCATAGAATAAGGGCGTTTATGTGTTCTGCATGATTACCACCTGCCTCATGTCATCTGACTCCTGTGTGGGCTTCTGTTTGCCTGTCCCTCCTTCGTTGTCAGCCTCCTCTGTTCTTCCTCATCCGGTCATGTCTGACACTCAATTCCGTGTCACAGATCCCTTCTCTCTTCTCTCTTCCTCCTGCCTACCACACGGGTCAGTAATTCTTGGGCAGTTTCACCCTGTGTTAGGCAATCTCCTGCACCCTCCCATTACAATGAACCCATCCCAGGTTCCCTTCTCTTGCTTCTAGCTAACTGAGGACAAACAAGCAGTTCTTATTCGCAAGTTAAAACAATATTGGTACTACTCAGGCAACAATCATTTTTAGAGAGGGCCTGATAAAAGCTACGAAGAAGTTAAACATTCACTCAAAAGCGCAGGTCCACTTGGGCATGTGTGCTTCTCAGGGGCTGTGGTGAGAAAATGTCAGGGCAGGTAGACCATTTCCTGGGGGACGGTCCACTTCTCAAATGTGTCTCCACTAACGGATCTTCGAGGGATTTAATTCTTCCATGGTAAAATCATAGTAATCACAAAAAATCCTTAAGTCATAAAAACAAATAATAAATCACACCATTGTCCAGCCCAAAGGTAGTGTTCCTGCTGAAGCACACATCTGCTCGCCGAGAGGAAGCCCGCACGTCCAGGGCGCAGGGCCAACGGGAAACAAGAACAGCATTGGGGAAGATTATGTCATTGTCCTTGTTTTGGATTCCCAGTCTGAGCCCTTGCACCCCTCTTTGCTGTAAGGCATCCAGTTCTTTTCCTGTTCTCAAACATGCTTACCATTTCTACCCCATTTCCAAGTATTTTAGTAAAGTGAAGATACGTTTTAAATAAATAAGGAGTAGATTGAGATGCGGAAGAGTAAATGTGCTTGGTTATACAACCAGTTGCAAAAAGTACATTTTCTTACCTTGTACTACCCAACCAGAGCACAAATTTCCATTTGTTTAAAATGTTTTGTTTTACTTTTTTTCATTGTAAAGAACTTGTTGCAACTAGATAAGGTACTATTATCCTGGGCTGCTTCATGGTACACAGATTTTTTTTCAAACATTTTATTGAGGTAAAATTTGCATGCCATAAAATTCACTAGTTTCAAGCGCATAATTCAATGGTTTTTAGTAAATCTATAGTTGTATAACCATTGCCACAACCTAACTGTAGAACATTCCTGTTACTCCAAGAAGATCTCGTGCCCCTCTGCAGTCACTCCCCATTCCCACCGTCAGCCCTAGGCAACCACTATTCAACTCTGTATGGATTTGCTTTTTCTAAACATTTTATGTAAATAGAATCATACAATATGTGCTTTTTTGCATCTGGCTTCTTTCAGTTAGCTTAATGTTTTTGAGGTTCCTCTATGTTGTATTTTTTATGAATATTTCATTTTATTGCTGAATAGCATTCCATTGAATGGATATATCACATTTTATCTATCCACTCACCAGGTGCTGGACATTTGGATTGTTTTCACTTTAGGGGTATTATGGATAATGCTGCTTTGAATGTGTTTGTACAACTTGTTATATAGATGTTTTCAATTTTCTAGGGTATATACTTAGGAGTGGAATTGTTTGATCACATGGCACTTCTATGTATAACTCTTTAAGAACTTAACAAAATTTTCCAAAATGGCTCTACCATTTCATATTTCCATCAGCAGTGTATGAAGGTTCTAATTTCTCTATTTCCTCACCAATACTTTTTTTTGTGTCTTTTTTCCCCCAGCCATTGTAGTGGGTGTGAAGAGCTTTCTCATTGTGGTTCTGATTTGCATTTTCCTAGTGACTAATACCTTGAGCATCTTTTCATGCTTTTGTCAACCCTTTAAATATTTGCCTTGGTAAAACAGTCAAATCTTTTGCCCTTTAAATTGATTAGTCTTATTCTGGAGTTGTTAAGAGTTCGCAACATATTCTGAATCAAAGTCCTTTATCAGATATATAATTTGTACATTTCTTTCCCCACGATACAGTATTTCTTTTTTTGATAGGCACTTTTAAGAGATACAAAATTTCAAAGTGGAGTTTTCTTGTGGTATATTAACAGGTCAATGATTCACTTTGTTTCATAATATAAGTACTTTTAAAAAGCAACGTTTAACTTTTATTTTAGAAAACTTGAAAAATATATTAAGCACAAAACAGGATAGCAAATTCCAGATAGTAAGATAATCTTTGATAACATGTTTTGCTTACATGGCTTGCCCAGCCAGGCTTTTGGTTCTTTTGGGGAACATAGTATTCATTTAAAAATAAAAATGAGGTAATTTAAGTAACATTATAAACACTAGTCTCTTTATTATTTCAACTCTTGGTTGGCAAGCAAGACGCATAAATTTCTGAATGTTTTAAGTAGACAACTTATTAGAATAGTTGGTTACGCCTAGTGTGCGTGATGGAGGAGCAGCGTTAGGTCTTCTCATCAGGTGAGACCCAGCTCGGTGCTGGAATCCGTGCCAAGCGGGAGAGTTTCCCCAGTGGGCAAAGTGCCCCCCTCAGAGCAAGAAACACCTCCCCAAACTGCCCCGGGTCTGCAGGGGACCAGGCGCTTCAGTCCCCCGAGGACTGGCCGCGTCTTCCGGCGTGGCCTGCCCTCTCGCCGCCCACACTGGGTCCTGGTGCTCCCGCGCCCCCCTCGCCTGGCGCGGGGCCGGACCGCGGGGCCGCCGACAGTCCTCCAGCTCCGGTCCGCCTCGGCCGCTGCGGGCGACCCCTCCAGGGTCCGGAGCAGCCTCGTTCTCGGCCCGGGGTCGACCCGAGCGACCCCCTCAGGCTCGGTGAGGGCACTTCCACTTCCTCCCAACCCACGACCTGTTCGACGTGAGCCGCCCGAGTTCGATTCTTCTGGCTGCGGCAGCCTCTTTGTCCTCACAGGGGGTCAGGTGGAGACCACCCGCCCCGGGCGGCACGGCCGAGCCGGTCGCACCGGGAGCCTCCCGCCCGCAGGCCCTCGCCTGGCGGCCCCTGTCCGCGGCCCTCCCCCAACCCCGAAGCGACGCCGAGACGCCGGAACCGCCCGGGCCCCGAGGGAAGCGCCGCGGCCCCGAGGTGGGCTCAGCGCGGGGGCGGGGGCGGCGCATCCGGGTGAGCGCGCGGCGCCCCCGCCTCCCCCGCGCAGCCGCACGGGCCGCCGCCTCCGCCGCCGAGCGCGCCGCGCGCGGCCAGGACCACGCCCGGGAGCCTGCGCGGGCGGCCCTGCGCCCTGGTCGGCCACCCGGAGGCGGCCCCGAGCGAGCGGCGGCGACGGCGGCATGCGGAGCGGCCCGGAGTAGCGCGCCCGGCCGGCGAGGCCCGGCGTGGAGGCGGGGGCGGGAGCGGCGGAGGCGGGGCCCGCTCCGGGTCCGCCCGCCCGCCGGGGGAGCCGCCGGCAGTGGCCGAGGAGGCGGCGCGGCGGACGGCGGCCCGAGAAGAGTGCCCGCGCTGCGGCCCGCGGGACCGCGCTGCGACCGCCCGGGCGGCCCCTGGGAGCTCCCGCCGCCGCCGCGCCGCGCGGAGCGAGGTGAGTGCGCCCCCGCGCCCGGGCCGTCCCGGAGCCGCGGCCGCTCGCGCGCGTGCGGCTGGAGGAGGACGGGGAGGAGGCCCGTCCGCGTCCGCTTCCCCGGCCCTTTGTGGCCGGTGCTGCCGTGACCGAGGCGCGAGCGCTCTGGGCACCGGGTCACGGTCCGGGAGTCCGAGGCTGCTGGACACGCGGCGTCTCAGGTTGGCAACTGCGGCGAGCAGCGAGTTTCCGTCCTAGTTTGACATTGAGTTAGAACCGTTTTTCTTTAGAAGACGGAAGTTTGTTTTAGTGACCAAAAATACAGCTAAATATGGCTCCTGGATTTGGCCCGGCCGTGCGGTGCTCGCAACCCCGATGTCAGACTGACCCTCGCCGGGTCGGCGCGACGGGGGAGGGGAAACACGCGGGCGGCCGGTCGGGGTCTGCCCAGCCCACTGCGCGCGGAGAGGACCCGACTCTGAATTAGCAAACGTCCGTGGATGGGAAGTCGTGGGCATTAGGTAATGTGGCAGTCCGTCCTGGAAGAATGAATGAATGAACGAACGAACGAATGAATGAATGAAATGTCATTTGCTCATCCATAATCAATATAATGCCTTTCTAAAGACTTGTCAGGAATGGTGATGATTTGCATTGTCACTGCCGCTCTTACCTGGTCAGCCTTGCTAAGTGAGGGCTCCCCCTCCTCCAAAGTTATGACCTTGGCCTGATTCTCAAAGCCATGGAGCTAACCAAACCTTGAACAACGCGCCTCGCATTTTCTGGCAAGCGTGGGCAATAGGCAGAGTAGTCTTTGTGATTGTGAATTGTTTCTGGGGGGCAGACAGTGTTACCTTAATCATACCTTATGCTTAATACATACATTTATAAAACTTCCTGTCAAGAACCCTGAGAGGTGTGGGAGGCGGGGAGGGGTATCTTGTCCTCCTTTCGCAGAGGAAGAAGTCAGGGTCCTAAGAAGTTTAACTTTACAGGTCACAAGCTAAACAACAGAGTTGGGATTCAAACCTAGGCCTTGTTAATCTGGCATTCTTGACATCACATCTGCGCCTAGACGTGGATTGTCTGTTGTAGGCACTAACCATATATGGTTATTTAAATTAATTAAAATTAAATTTAAAAAACTCAGCTCCTTACTTGAACTAGCCATATTTCAATTGTCCAGTAGCCAAGTGTGATCAGTGCTTACTGTTGAGCAGTGCTTGTCTAGACCACACATCCATTTATTTATTCCGTAAATAAGTATTTATTGAGTGCCTATGTCTATGAGGCACAGTTCTAAGTCCTGGGTGTACTGTGGTGAAAGAGAGACAAAAAGCCCTTATCTTTATGGAGCCTGCATCTTGCATGATAGTTTGAGGGATGTTTCCATGGTACTTCAGAGCCTTGCTGATTCAAAGTGTGGTTTGTGAACTAGCAGCAGCGATCCCTGTCGTCTGGGAGTTTGGAAGAAATGGAGAATCTCAGGTTCCAGACCACGTCACCTGAATTAGTATCTGTTAAAGTGGCTTACCAGATCACAGGTGATGGATCGCAGATGCATCTCAGCTGATTTGTGTTCACGTTGAAAACCTTATTCAGAACACCAGTGATAATTAGGTTTAACGAATGTTCCGATGGGTTGTTGGGTAGGGCTTTTACGAAGAAGGTAGTAAAACTTTCGGGGCATTCACCGTTTGTGCAAGTGCTTGTTAAATGCCTGGCTTCTCCAACAGTGTATAAGCTTTATGAGAGCAGAGATTGTGCCTTCCTTTTCTAGCCGTACATCCCAGAAACTTCAAAGTGCCTGTTAAGCAGTAGGCGTTCAATAAATGCTTGTTGAGTAGAGTCATGTGCCATATAATAAAGTTTTAGTCAACAATGGACCGCATATATGATGGTGATCCCATAATATTATAATGGAGCAGAAAACTTCCTATTGCTTAGTGAAGTCATAACCCTGGTAAGTTGTGGCCCTCGGAAATAACGCAATGCGTTATTCATGTGTTTGTGGTGCTGCTGGTGTAAGGAAACCGCTGTCGGTCATGTAAATGTACAGCACATACAATTATGTACAGCACATAATACTTGATAATAAACAACTGTGTTACTGGTCTATATAGTTATTGCACTATACTTTTTAATTGTTATTTTAGAGTGCACTCTTTCTACTTAAAAAAGTCTGCTGTAAGATAGTGTGCTCTATTAAGCCGGCAGCAGCCTCATACATCTCGTGTTCACTGAGTCTCTTGTTCGTCATTTTCTCTTGTGCTTGATTTAATCTCAGGTTTTGTGCAGTAACATGCTGTAGAGGTGTGTAGCCTGGGAGCAGTGGGTTTACCATGCAGCCTAGGTGTGTAGTAGGCACTACCATGTAGGTTTTTGCAAGAGCACCCTATAATGTTCACACATGACAAAATCACCTAGGGACACGTTTCTCAGAACATGACCCCATCCTTAATCAACACATGGTTGTGTGTGAATGAGTATGCTAGGAAGTCAAAGCTGTTTATTCTCAAGCAGTTGCAGACAAGATAATTCTCATGGCATTAGGTAAGAACATGGAACAGAGCTAAAAGGAAGTTAGAGCTCTATGTGCTTTTCATCTTCACACCCGGCTCCCCTGGCCTGAGTTGTACTCCTGGCTCATGTGCATGTCCTGCCTCTTTTTCCTCTTAATAATATAAAATATTACTAAATTTGAATCATAATCATTTTAGTGCTGTATATATTTTTAACTAAATTCCAGACTTTATTTAGATTTCACCAGCTTTGCCATCAATATGTTTCTTGTGTTCCAGGATCCAATCCAAGGCATTACATTGCATTTAGTCATTGTGTCTTCCCAGTCTTTATTTTGTGACAGTTTCTTAGTCTTCCCTTGTTCTCTGTGACTTTGGTGGCCTTGAGTACTCTCCTGGCTCTCTTGGATAGATAGCCACCTAGAATCTTTCAGTTATGGGAAAAGGCTCTCATATTCAGGGAAGTAAGGCAACAGGAATAACTATTTCTGTTTGTTCATATAATGTATACATCTATTATGCTTACGTAACAACATGCAACTTCAGTACTTTGTGGTAACTGATTTCTTGGGATACAGTTGCTAATTGCTTGTGATTCAGAAAAGTGTTACAACATTCCAACTGTGAACCACTGCTTTAAAATACAGAGTTTTAATTTTTATGATGGGTTAAGAGCTGGGCTGAGGTAGAGGAGCAAGGGAAAGGAGAGGTTAGCTAAACAAGCAGTAGATCAGAGAGGGACCAAGGTGAATGGAGTGACAGATAATGGAGGAAGGGGAGTGGGGCAGCTGCATAGAAGAGAAGTAGGAGTGGTTACTTAACGTTTGTTCATTTATTCAATGAATACTTTATTGAGTCCTTATGGTGGGCCAGACCCAAAGCTGAATACTCAAGATAACTGGAGGTGGGATAGCACTAAACAAATAAACATGGAGGTAAGTACATAATAATTATTGTGATGAGCTCTATAAAGGAAAAATAAGGACTGCTGGAGAGATTGTGAGTGGGAGGAGCTGCTGCTTTTGGTTGGCTGGATTGTTGAGGAAGGCTTCTGTGAGTGACATTTGACCTCATCTCTGGCTCTCAGGCGTCCTCCTCACGTTCTGTTGTTTCACAGCACACAGGTGCCTCTTCCTCCAGAGGCACTGTGCTTATTTCTAGCTGCCTTTATATGTACTTTCTCCCTAAGATGTCCACGTATTCACCTCCCCTTGTGGAAGTGCTGCCTGTTCAAGGATTCACTCAAACCTCATCTCCTCTATGAAGCCCTTCACTGCTGATTGTGCCTGTGTTTGGCAGTCCACTTGAGCATGTTGTGTTTGAGGGTAGGGATAAGTTCCGCTCGTCTGTGTGTGCTCAGTCCAGCACAAAGCCAGGATTGATAAAGGGCTGTGAAGAGGACCAGTCCATTCTGAGGTATTAACATCTGGGTGATGAGCCTTAGAGCAGCAGTCAGTGAGAGTCCAGTTTTTAAAAAACTTTTTTTGTGAAATAATTGTAGATTCACATGGAGTTACAAGAAATAATTCAGGAAGATCGTGTGTACCCTTGACCCAGTTGCTCTCAACATACGGAAATGGCATGATTTTTCTTGCCTATCTTATATGATGGATTATACTGATGGATTTTTGAATTGAGCCAGTCTTGTGTCCGTGAAGTAAACCTCACTTGTCATGGTATATAATTTTTTTTAATATATTACTGAATTCTACTTGTTAATGTTTGGTTAAGGAGTTTTTGCATTTATATTTAGGGGAGCATTTAGTGCTATAAAGTTCCTTCTCAGCATTGTTTCAGCTCTGTTCCACAAATTTTGATACGCTGTATTTTTATTTTCATTCAGTTCAGTGTATATTTTTATCTCCCTTGAGACTTGGACCCATAGAATATTTAGAATTGTGTTGTTTAGTTTTCAGATGTTTGAAGATATTCCTGTTGTCTTTCTGTTTTTGGTTTCTAGTTTGATTTCATTCTGCTTGAAGGACACATTGTATGATTTTAGTTCCTTTAAATTTGTTGAGTCTGCTTTATGGTTCAGTACAGGGTCTGTTTTGGTATATGTTCTGTGGACACTTGAATAGTATGCATTTTCTGCTGTTGTTGAGTGGAGTATTCTATAAATATTGATTAGATCCTTGATGGTGTTGAGTTCTTCTATACCCTTGCTTGTTTTCTGCCTGGATATGCTATCAGCTGTGGAGGAAGGGTTTTGAAGTTTCCAACTATGTTTGTGCATTTGCCTGTTTCTCCTTTTGATATATCCATATTTTGGTTTACGTATTTTGCAGCTCTCTGGTGCACACATGGTTAAGGGCTGTGTTTTGGTGGATTGACCCTTTCTATCATATAATGTCCTCTGTCTCGTAATTTATTTTGCTCTGAATTCTACTTTATATGATACTAACATAGCTACTTCTCCTCTTTTCCCTATGATTGCTCTTTTAATTGTTCATATAATACATTCTTTTTTTATCCTTTTAGTTTCAACCTGCCTATATTGTTATATTTAAAGTAAGTTTCTTGTAGACAGCATATAGTTGGGTCATGTTTTTTAATCCATTCTGCCAGTCTGTGTCTTTTCATTGATGCTTTTAGAGCATTTACATTTAATATCATTGTTGATCTGTTAGGGCTGCAGCAACAGTGATGAGAGTTGAGAGTGCATCTCTGATTTTGTGATTCATTTCTCCTTTAACTGTTAAGAATTTCTGTACATTGTTAAAAATTATAAAACAAATTCTTACAGGTTTTTCTAAGTCCTTTACAGTCTTTGTATTTGAATGACTTCTAACGTTACACAGAGAACATACAGTTGCTTTTGGTTCTGTAAAGACATGTAGGTGTAGGCTTCTGGTGTGTTATTCTTTGGTTGACAGCCTCAGTTATGGGGCAGATGCTAAGGGACACTAAGTAAAGCCTCTGGGGAGCCAGGAGGTGATTTGAAGACAGTTTCTTAGATTTAAGTGTCATGGTTTTTGCTAGAATTCTATGTCTTTGGTAGTTATGACTTGCCATTAAAATTTTTTTAAAGTATCAGTTCAGTTATAAAAGGGAATAGAATCTGCATTGCTTTGGTAGAGCCACGTGCTAAATTATTGGATTGTTCTTTGAAAATTACACATTATGTTTTATAATTTATTTCCCTAAGGTTAAACAGTGAGTGAAAATTTCTGGGAATGTTGTAACATATTTCTCCATCCCTATGAATTAGCGTGTTTCTCAATAAACAAACACTTTAATAACAGTTTTTACAAGTCCCTGTGCACAGCAGGGGTTTCTAAAGGGCAAAAAGGTAGTGTTGTCATAGTGCGAGGCCTGACCACTCCACAGATTGAATTCCACATTCTGTTTATAATAAGACTGCACAGTTCATTTTAATTCTTTTTAAGTGTTTCCATGCAAAGGGAACACTATCTGAAATAATAGGGCTGTTGTAGGGAGAGTTTCCATGAGAGTTTCATCATTTACCCAGATTAGAGGCATAGGAGAACTCAGCATAGAAAATGGTATGGTGGTCTCTGATCTGAAAATTGGGAGGGAATGAGAAAGTACAGGGAAGAAGAGGGTAGTAAATTGTAGACTAAGAGTCTTTGAGTAGGACTGGAAATCCTTTGCCGAGTAACCTTTGGGTCATTTTAGTGCATAAGATATAAAAACACTCCTGGAGAAGAAGGAGCTTTATGGCAGAGCTTTTGACTGGAAATACCCTTGAGTTGTGGAGGGAGTGCAATATTGACAGCTTATCAGCTGGTGCTTCCCTTGTTGTGGGCTCTTGCATCAGAAGGGAAAGTTTGAGGAGTTTTAGCAGAACAGTGAGGGGTTCGGACAGACTGGGTGGGATATAGGCCATTGATAATGGAGATGGAGCTACAAAACACAGTGTGTATAGCAATGACCAGTGCACTATTCTAAGTGTTCTATGTATGTTAGTTAATTTAATCTTTATAACAGTATTCTCTTTTCATGATCCTCATTGTATACATGAGGGAACTGGCGCACAGAGAGGTTAAGTGGTGAAACATGGATCTACACCTGTCCCGGTCTGTGTATGTAACATGCCAGTCTGGTTTCTGGAGTTTATGTTCTTCACCACCAAACCAGACGGACTTGCTAGGATAGTTTTGGCAAGATTGCTAGGGCTTTGAATAACAAACAGAAGATTATGGATGTTATTTGGAAGGCAGTAGGGAACTGTTGAAAGATCCTTCCTTCCTTCCTTCCTCCCTTCCTTCCTTCCCTCCCTTCCTTCCCTCCCTCCTTCCCTCCCTCCCTCCCTCCTTCCCTCCCTCCCTCCTTCCCTCCCTCCCTCCTTCCCTATCCTCACCTGAGGATATGCTTATTGATATTAGAGAGAGAGGGAGAGAAACATTGATTGGGTGCCTCTGGAATGTGCCCCGACCAGGAACCTAACCTGCAACCTAGGCATGTGCCCTGACCAGGAATCAAACCCACAATCTTCCAGTTTACAGGACAACACTCCGGTCAACTGAGCCACACTGTCAAGGGCCCATTGAAGGATTTGGGTAAGAGTATTGATTGTTATGATCAGAATTAAGCTTTAATGTACATCTAGGTGGATGATTGTTGTTTTAAAAAACTATGTGTAGGAAATTAGGCTAACGTACTAGTTCAGTTGACTATGTACCGAAAAGCATACAGGTGCGTTTTTAGAGATGGAATCAGATATTTATTTCAGTGGATAAAGGAAAGAAGGAAGTAAGTTACTCAACCTCCAAGAAGATGCATCATTAACAGCAATGCAAAAAAACAGGAGAGTTTGTTTAAGGATATTGAATGAGTGTGTCTTGGACCTGTCCAGCTGCAGGTGCCTGAGAGAGACTGCAGGTGGAATTAACCTGCAGGCATCATAGTTGTGGAACTCCATCTTGGGAGTCAGCAGTGAGATGATGAAAATTGGGAGCGGTAAAGAGGGTTGAACAATAAACCTGAGGTGATATTTACAGCTAGGACCCTAGAGGAGGAAATAATTTTTTACATCCTCATTGAGCAAATATATTTGATTGTCTGCTGTGTGCCAGGTACTGTGTATACAAAGTGAACAAAAGAGACATAGTACCTGTTGTGTTAATGATACAACTAATGGGGCAGACAAAAATAGAGATAATTAAGTAAATGGGGGAAATGACATTTCAGCTGAGACCCAGAGAAGTCAAAAGCATTTTAACATGAAAAGCAGGGGCAGGAGGATTCCAGGTAAAAAGAATAGTATGTGCAGAGGCCATGTAGCAAAAGAGAACTCATTTTGTTTACAGGAACTGAGAGATCAGTGTGGCTGAAAGACCAATGGTGCGAGGGAAAGTGGAGTGAGATGATGGGAGAAGAGTCATTATGGCACACATGATGCAGGCCCTTATTCTCAGGGCTACTGAAAGGTTTTGAGCAAGAGAGAACTCGGTTTCAGATTTTGATCGGTTCACTCCTACTGCAGTGTGGAGAATGGATTTCGGTGAGAGAGTAGGATGGGTACAAGGGAGACATGGGGACCAACCAGGAGACTCTTCCAGGAGGTCTGGACTAACGTGGTGGCAGTGCATCTGTGTGAGGCCGAGGACAGCTCTGGTGTTTCATAGCCCACTGTGCCGTCGGTCCTGGCCTTCCCCTTAGGCTGCTCCTTTTCTCTGTCAGATCATGGTACCATGTTGACATGTCAGTTCATACACCTGTGTCCCTTCTAGACTGTGAATGCCTCTGGCAGGCTAGGGACCTTCTCTTACTGGCCTCTTAAGCTCCGGTGCCTACCACCTGAGAAGTGATCGGTAAATGTTGAATAAATCAGTGTACTTACCTTCAGAGGTGCAAGACTCTGGTCATGTTTTAGACTGAGTCTTTTTCTTGTTGTTTCTCACCCCCCACCCCCCACCATGCCCCGGGAGAATCTCCAAGACATGAGTTGGCTGATAGCAGTGTTAGAAGGGAGGATATGCTGACTGTTTGGGACCTGTATGGTATTCAGAGGTGTTTGCAGGTGTCCAACCTTTGGAGAGCGTTTATGTGATTTTCTCAGCAGGAGAATTAGAAGAGGGTAAAGTTAGGAAATCCAAGGGAGGAAACCTTATGAAGAATGATGGGCTTTGATATCCAATGCTGCTGAGCAGGCAGGAATGTGAGGAGATTTCTTCCCTTTTTTTTTTTTTTTTTTTGGCTTTCTCTGTTCTCTGTACTTTCAACAGGGAGGTAACAGCAGAAATCATATTATGGGGGAGGGGGAGCAGTGAGTGCGTGGTGGTAACTGCTGACAGTAAATGCAGACTGTTCCTTGACGTATTGTGGAGAGGAGGAAGGAGAAGGGTGTAGCTTGCATTGGGGGTAGTTGAGGGAAGTGTGTTTTAGAGTAGGAAGGAGAAGACCCTCTTATCTTTAAGCAGAAGGGTGTGGCCAGTGAGAGCCAGGGCTATAAGATGGATGAGAGTCAGTGTGGGTCTGACAGGGGACAAGGAGAAGCTGTTGTGGTAACCTGGTGATGGCAAATGCCCCCCTGAAAGGCGGTGACCATAATCAGCTCCTAGGATTTTGCTGTTTGGGTATGCTCACTGGCTGATGGCTGAGGATTCTGTTTTACTAGGATTTCTGATTATTCTATTGAAATATCCTACTTTTTAAATGTTGGCAGTTCAGATTCTATGGATTTTTTTGTGTGTAGAGAGGAGGGACAAAACCCTCATCTCTGGGCACAGTTTGACTTGAAGGTTGCTTTGGGAGAAAGGACTGGTGGTGTTGGGTGGTGAGGGAGGGGAGGAAAGGAGTTTGTGGAACAAGGTTTCCAAAGCTATAGAAAGGGATGCAATTAAATGTACAAGTGGAAAGCATGTTCCTTGAACAGGACGAAGGACTCAGAGAGGAGCAAAGGGAATGTGAGGCGGAGGCAGCGTGTGTGCGAGGAGGGGAGACTTTGTGAGTCAAGGGGCAGGATTATGTCAGGTGGTCAGTGAGAGTGCACATGTGTGAAGTGAGGGGTTATGGACGTACCCAAGAAGAACTGTAAAGAATAGTAAGGGCTCCATCAGGCTAGTTAGCATAGGTTTATAGTGGGCTCCAGCCAGCCTTGTTTCAGAACTTTCTCTGTAATGTTAATGTCCTGGAAGTTGAAGCAGAAAAAGTGAACAATGGGACTTATCTAGGGTTAAGGGATTGAAAAGCTGAAAGGTCCAATGGGTGAGGGTTTTTTGTGTGTGACTTCTAGGTTGGGAGCTAGGTTGGGAGCTAAGCCTGTGAAAGCAAAGATGTGCCTAGGTGGGAGAACAGAAGGTGACGTGGAGACAGGTGGAAGGAGCAGGTTTGTCAGAGTGAGGGAATCAAGTAGCATATGGTCAGGCATCATGGCTGGTTTGTGTCAGCCTTTGATTTGGACTCAAGTGTCAGTTTAAGGTATCCATAGGCAAGTTGGTATTGGGCCCTGAGACAGAAGACAGGCCACCAGGTTCTGGGCTGCTGAAGACAATAACAGTGTTAGAAGGCAGCTTAAGAGTTGCAGCCAACAGGGGATTGAGGGGGGTTGGAAGTGGGGAGGGAGGTGGTGAATCCAGTGCTGGAGAAGGTTGGAAAGTGCCTAAACATCAGTCTCAGAATATAAGGATAAATCTTTTGGGTGTGGGACCTAAATGAAGTAGATTTTGACTAATCCATAATTGAAATTTAACTATTATAATATTACATCATAATATTACAGAAAATATCCTATGTAGAACACTCATATTTAAGAACAAACAATAAAATAATATGTAAAAAGATTGGGACTGATCTATTTTGCTTAGGGCAGGCAGGGTGGAGCCTCCCTGGGATTCACTTCACCCGCACCCACAGAGAGGCTCAATTGCAGCCCTGATCTTTTCTGCTCTGATTTACCAGCAACTCCCAGACTTGTAAGAAGTGGCAGTGACTAACCTAATCATGCTGTACGTGGGAATGTAGAAGTATGTGTAGTACCACTTTTTGAGGGGTCAGTAGCTTGAAAAAGGTCCTCAGATTTCCCTTAAACTTTCAGCAGTGGAAGAGATCATTTTGTTAGTAACCAGACCATAAACCTACAGCAACAAGCTGCTGCCTTCCATTCACCATCCTCCAAGAAACTAAACAAAAACAGTTAGGAATTTAGGGATGCCGTCTTCTCATCTGATGTTCACATGCATAAAAATACTATCCAGCCCTGGCTGGTGTGGCTCAGTGGATTGAGTGCCAGCCTGCAAAGCAAAGGGTCACTGGTTCGATTCCCAGTCAGGGCACATGACTGGGTTGCAGGCCAGGTCCCCAGTAGGGGGCAGGTGAGAGGCAACCGCACATTGATATTTATTTCCCTCTCTCTCACCTTCTCTAAAAATAAAATCTTAAAAATTAAAAAAAAATACTATCTAGAGAGTAAGTAGAGTAAGATAATTTTTTTTTCCATTTTTAAATAGTGGGATTTTTTTAATAGAAAAAGAAATGTGTGTTTGGTAACATATTCTGACAGTACCAAAAAGTATAGAGTGAAAAGTAATTCTTCCATCCCAGTATTTTTTTTTAATGTAAATGGAGTCACAAATATTTCTGAATCAGAAGAAAGTAGCTTCAGGGGTGTGTGCGTGTGTGTGTGTGTGTGTGTGTGTGTGTGTGTATGAATGAATTAGAATATTATGAAGGGAGCCTCGACCAGTGTGGCTCAGTTGGTTGGGTGTTGTCCCACGAAGTGAAAGGTCACCAGTTCCATTCCCGGTCAGGGTACGTGCCTGGGTTGCAGGTTCAGTCCTCAGTCAGGGTGCATATGGGAGGCAACCAATCGATGTTTCCCTCTCTCTCTTTCTCCCTCCTTCCCTTCTATATAAAAAGAAATAAAATCTTTTAAAAATACTATGAAGGGTTATAATTACTAAGCTAGAAGGGAAAGAAACCACCAGTTGCATGTGATTCGCTGGTAGGCATTTTTAAAAAGTTAATTTTCTGGTACATTTTGAGAAATGGAAGAAGCTAGGGAATGTGTATTTGGGGAGAGAGGGTACTGTGACAACCAGGGAAAACAGGAGAGAGTTTGGGAAGAACTTAAGAAACTGGGTGTTAGATGTAGAGAGAGGTTCGGTTAGGTTATGTCAGAGCAGAGAAAAGCATGAGATCAGGTAATGTGTTTATGTGAGCCTTGAACTGGAAAAACTTTTCTGCAGACTCAGAATGAGAGACAGAAACAGTAGCTTGATCCAGACTGGGTGGGAAGGTGCAAATAGGTAGACAAGTTAACGTAGATTGGGATCTAGTGATGTAGACTGGAGTAGTAAAAATAAAATTCCTGGAAAAAGTTGTTGAGGACCTTAAACCTGAACCAAGCCATCTAATAACTTTTATACTATTCTCTCATCTCTGGTTAATGTCTGCCCTTAAGCACTGTCAAGCTTTAATAGAGTTTCATTATGAACTTGTACCTTCTATATGCTAAAGTGTACTAAAGTAGGGAAAAGGACTTCTACCAGAGACTAAGATGGAGAAGGTCTCCCTTTTTGTATCCTTGTATGGATCACAGCAGTGAACTTGAGGTTGAACTCTTTATATCACAGAATTCTTTGAAAGAGGTCTCATAAAAACACTTGCCCTAGAATTTCACCACGCAGAAAGTGTCATTGAGAAGTAGGTGGGCTGTCTTCTTCCCACGTAATTTACCCCTCATATCATGGTTCCCCAGATCTTTGAGGGGCAGTCATTTAAATCCAAACACTGGAATAAGCCTTACCCCATTTCTTATCACATCTTAGTCTTCTGGCTTCTCCCTGTACTTCCTAAAATTTCTTTGTAAGACTTACCTTTCTCATCTTCACAAAGCCCCTGTTTCATTCTTGAGTCCCAGAACAGTACCTTCAGGGACTGATCTTAGTTTACTTCTTATTTGGTTCTTTGGTTGTAGGCAGTAGAATTCAGCTCTTTTTAGTTTAAGCAGGAGGTAATTTATTGGAGAGGAATTGGAAACTTACAGAACTATCCCAACTGTTAGGGAATCAAACCTGGAAACAGGTAGAAACTTAAGGTAGCTTTGGGGAGCTGGAAAGTAGAATTACAAGAATGATCTGATCGGGATGTCACCACTGGGATGAATGGACTTCCCATTTCTTTCATCTTTACAAATTAACTTGCTCATGAGACTCCTGGAGAGTACATTTGATTGGCTGAGCATGAGTCAAGCTACGTATACCAGGGATTTAGTTTCAGGAACCTCCAGGAATCCTTTTGGCCTCTGTAGTGGGATGGTAGATATATCAATTTACAGTTGCAGCAAGATTATATAAGGCAAGGGAGAGGTAATTCTCCAAAAGGAAATTAGGAAGGAGGAATAATTAGTCACTGGGTAGCTAAAAAGAAAGGTCATTTTTTTTCAACATCAAAAATTTCTCTACATCATAATTTACTTGTGTGGGACAAATAATAGCTGGAATTTATTTAGCCCCACTTGATACAATTTGTACTGTGTCTCATCTCATCCATTTACATGCTATCTGTGATAATTATCTCATGATGTAGGTAACCACTTGGATGAACCTCTACCTGCTAGTAAGTATCAAAGCCAGGCACAAACCCAGGTAGTCTGGTATTGATTGCATTGCCCTATGCTGTTTAAAAAAATAATTATGAATTAGCCCTGGCTAATGTGGCTCAGTGGGTTGGGCATCATGCTACAACTCAAAAGGTCACTGGTCCCAGATGGGGCACATGCCTGGGTTTCAGGGCAGGCCCTGGGTTGGGGATATGCGAGAGGCATATGATTGATGGTCAGTGTTTCTCTCACATATTGATGATTCTTTCCCTCTCTTTCTCCCTCTCTTACCCTCTCTTTAAAAATAACTCTTTTAAAAAAGTATTAAGAATTAGAGTTCTGGCCAAGATGGAGGCATGGGTAGAAACCCTTTGCTTCCTTGCACAACGAAAAGGAGGATAACAACCAATCTAAAATCAATCAGTAACCAGAAGCGCCAGAAAAATCAAACTTCGTGGAACTCTGACAACCAAGGAATTAAAGAAAAAATCAGTCATAACAACCAGACCGGTAAGGCAGTGGACCATGCCCCACTCAGGCTGGCCAGCTGAGAAAAACTGCTGGGAGGCAGCAGGCTGCCCAGGAAAGGCTGACTTAAGGGAAACGTGGACTGCGGCAGTTGCCACTGTGGGAGAAACTCCTGTTCTCACACAAGAGTCTGTTGGAAAGTGCGCTAGAGATCAGCAGGGGAGCCGCACTGTTCCCTCTCTGGCCCCTCCCCCACTGGCCACGCAGCAAAAAGGGTTGCCCTGCCAGGGTGAATACTTAAGGCCCCACCCCCTTACAACTTTTCAACTGCGCCAAGACAAAGAAATATGGTCCAAATGAAAGAATGGAGCAAAACCTCAGAAAGAGACCTAAGCGATAAGGACATAGCCAACCTATCTGATGGAGAATTTAAAGCCCTGGTAATCAGAATGCTCACAGATCTGATTGAGCTTGGTCGAAAAATGGAAAAATGAATGAAAGATACCCAAAATGAAATAAAGCAAAATATTCAGGGAACCAACAGTGACAGAAGGAAACCAGGACTCAAGGCAACCATTTGGAACAAAAGGAAAAAATAAACATCCAACCGGAACAGAATGAAGAAACAAGAATTCAAAAAAGTGAAGAGAGTCTTACAAACCTCTGTGACAACCTGAACTGTTTCAATATCCAATTATAGGGATGCCAGAAGGAGATGAACAACAGCAGCAAGAAATTGAAAACTTATTTGAACAAATAATGAAGGAAAACTTCCCCAATCTGGCAAAGGAAATAGACTTCCAGGAAGTCCAGAGAGTTCCAAAGAAATTGGACCCAAAGAGGAACACACCAAGGCACATCATCATTAAGTTACTCAAGATTAAAGATAAAGAGAAAATCCTAAAAGAAGCTAGAGGAAAGGAGAGAGTTATCTACAAAGGAGTTCCCATAAGGCTATGAGCTGATTTAAAAAAAAAAAAAAAAACACAGGCAAGAAGAGGCTGGAAAGAAGTTTGAAGTATTGAAAGGCAAGGACCCACATCCAAGGTTACTCTATCCAGCAAAGCTTTCATTTAGAATGGAAGGGCAGGTAAAGTGCTTCCCAGATAAGGTCAAGTTAAAGGAGTTCATCATCACCAAGTCATTATTATATGAAATGTTAAAGGGACTTATCTAAGAAAAAGAAAATAATAAATATGAACAGTAAAATGACAACAAACTCACAACTATCAACAAATGAACCTAAAAGAAAAGAAAAACAACGAAAACAAAAACTAAGCAAACAACTAGAACAGGAACAGAATGAGGGAAATGAGAGAACATGGAGAGATTTCAGTGGGGAGTGGGAAGGGAGTAATAGGGGGGGAAAGGTACAGGGAAGAAGAAGCATAATTAGTAGTCATAAAATAGATGGGGGGAGATAAAAATAGTATAGGAAATAGAGGACTCAAAGAACTTATGTATAACCCATGGACATGAACTAAGTCGGGGAATGCTCGAGGGTTGGCGGGGCATGGTGGAGGGTGGATAAAGGGGGAAAAGTTGGGAAAACTGTAATAGCATAATCAATAAAAATACTTAACATAAAAATATTAAGAATTAATATTCTTAATTGGGTTTGACCTTTTATTTTAGAATATCTGTGCATATTTTAAATGATAGTACCATGTCTCTCTCTCTCTGTCTCTCTCTCATACACACACCAATTCTGTAATTTATTCAGAAAGAGTTAGTGAGGTAACTTCTCAACTTCCCAAAGCTCTTTAGGCTGTTGCCTAGGGACACTGTCCTTGTGGCGACATGTGGTTCCTCCCAATCATAGCCTCTCTTCTTCCCTCCTGTGTGATAGTGGTGGACCATCTAAGGGAATCATTGTAGTTTCATCCCCCTTGCTAAGGATTGATTTAGAAGTAGACATGTTACCATTTTAGGCTGAGGAATGTTTGTAGAAGTTTCAGGGAAAGACTGTTTTCTTTGTCCGAGGCCACCTCTCTTGTGTTGTAGACAATTGTCGTGTGTGAATGTGAGGCTCTGAGCTGCAGCAGTAACCTTGTTATCAAACCCAAGGAGGCGGCCAGCTCAAGAAAGTGGCAGAGCTGAGAAAATTACAGAGGGGTGGAGTTGGAGCTGCTAGGTTAGGCCAACCATGAATTTCACAGTACTGCTTGACTAACAGGTATATGAGTCAGAAATTTCCACATATTTAAGGAGTTTGTTGTGTGATTTCTGTTCACTTACAGCTAACCAGTATCCCCACTGATGTTGTAAAGCAGAATTGCAGTGGGAAGAGAGAGCTTCCTTCTGCTGGATGTTCAAAGTAAAATCATCAAAATAATGTTAAATAGGCTAGTAGCCTACCCTGGCAAGGTAGAGGCTGCATGAATTAGAGTCAGAGGACCTGGGATTCAGGTTCTACTTTGCCTGTGTCACCAGACCTAAATGTCCCTATCAGTAATAACAAGGTTGCCCCGAATGAGCTGCAACGTACCTTTTCTCTAAGATACCCTTTAATTTTAGAACCCATGGAAAATATCTGGTTAAACCTAATTAGGAATTAAGGGGATGGTTTTTTAAAAACAGTGAGCCATCTCAGATTTTTGCTATATTCTGATAGCCCCCAAACATTTCATCTCTACAACCTGTCTGTAAGTAGTCTGGTAAAATGTTTTAACAGTGTTTTTAAAACATTTTTCTTTCTGAGGGCTTAAAACCAGTAGCACTTTAAAAAATTTTTTGGTTTAAGATTTTTCAGATTGTTCTTTGTGTGTGTCTCTCTGTTAACTTTTTTGTTGTGGAAAGCTTCAAGTATATATAGAAGTAGAGAAAATTGTGTGATGAACTCCCATATACTCACCTTCTCACCTCAGTAATTACCCACATTTTGGCACTCTTAAAACAAGTAGTTTCTAAGGGCTTACATTTGGCTCTTCTAGACAGACTTTTTCCAGCTAAACTTCAGGTCTCCCTTGTGTAAGGTTTCAGTTTACTACTATTTTTGTTAACATCAAAAGAAGTTACAACTGAAAATAAGTATTTATATTAGTTGTGGTCAAACAATAGTGAATATTTAGGCATTCATATTTGTACATGTCAAGGTAGGATGTGTTATGCTGTACCTACTTACAGTCCCCGAATCTGAGTGGCTTAAAATCACACAACTTGTTGGCTTTGTTACTGGTTGACTGTGGACTCTGCTCTGCCTCAGACCCTCTGGGACCCACACAGAGGGGGCAGTTACTGTTCTGAAGGTTGCCATCACTGTCACAGACAGAAAAAGAGCAGGGGAAATTGTGCAGTCTCTCACAGCTTCTGTGTGGAATAAGGCATCATTTTGTTCACATGTCATTGGCCAAAGCAAGTCACATGATTAAGCCATTCTTCAGGGGGATAGAAAAGTGCAAATCTACCGTGTGCCTGTGAAGAGAACCAGAAATATTTGGTGGATAGCACTGAGACTATCACAATATCGTGATTAAGTCTCATCTGCCTTTCAACTTTATGTGTAACAGCTAAGGCTTCAAAACTTTTTAATTCACATAGAACAAATAGGGGTAATGGTGTTAAAACGAATCTCATTGTTTTCTTAGCTCTGGTTTATTTAAAAGTCACTTTTAGACTAGTTAATTAGAAAAGGTCCTCAAGAGAGGAAATGCCAGTTTCTGGATCAGACCCCAGTTTTCTGCTGGAAGACACAGACGTTTCGTCTCTCTCGGGCGATGCAGTACGCCGCGGAGGGCAGGGTAATTTAGTTTCTTTACTTTCCGTTAGAGGATGCCCTTCCTCATTTCTGCTCCTCATCCTTTTTAAAGTAGTGTTTTGTATTTGAATTCTGACATGGGTAAAATCCCAGGTCATACCCTTGGAATGTATCAAGTGGGGTTCAGAATTTTGGATCACATATATATGTGTCTTTTGCATTTGGAAGTTGCAGTTTAAACAGATTCTGACCACCCTGTATGAGATACATCAGTCACAGCACTAACTATATTTATATCATCTTCCAGAGGAAGCTGCTTGACCCCAGCAGTTTCTGTACTCTTGGCTGGTCAGATTTTGTCCCCCTCAGAAGTGTGCACAGGACCTATGGTAGCCAGGCAGGCCTGTGGCAGCTACTGGGATATGGCTTGGCTTGAAAAGATAAGTAAGGCTAACTAGCTCTTCTCTCTTCCCAAGAATTTAACTTCCAAGACTGAGACAGAGGCACAGAGTCTAACACAGTGCCTAACACAGTGCCGTGAAAGAGTAAAAATGTGTGATCAGCCGTAGGCATTCTGAGGAGTTCTGAGGCAGTGAAAGGGACAGAGCAGAGTGGATTGGTTGGGGATTGGAAGGGAGAAGCAGGCTTCTGGAGGACTGTCCTCTGTGTCATCACAGAGTCCTTGAAGTATGCCCTGCTAGTCGCTGCTGCTGGGGTCCCTTTTTTCCCAGAGCTTTTGCATTTCTGCTTTCCTCTGTGAGGCCTGGCTGTGTGGTGATTTCTACTCTCCTTGCCTTGGGATTCCTGGGGTCCTTGTATGTGTTGCATAGGATAGGATTACAAGACTCCGAGGAAGCGTAACTGAAGCAGGGAAGAAGTACTTCTCTCATGTCCAAGTTTGGACGTAGCTCGTAGCTGATCTGGTGGCTCCGTGATTTTCTAGGATCTTGGTTGTTCTAGCTTTCTTCTCATCTGCCATCTCAAGTTCTAGTCTTCATCTTCATGGCCTAAAAGGGAGCTTAAACCCTTATATTCATGTTCTACGCAGCAGCATGGGGAAGAAGGGACATGCTCTGGTCCTTTTTTTAGGTACTTCTAGAAGTTGTACACAAGTCTTCTCTCATACCAACTAGAACAGCACTGTGAGGGATGACAGAAGAATGCTGGCTGCGTCTTCAGGACACAGGAGGTGAAGGCCCCTGCCCCTGCCCAAAGGAAGCACTGGACATGGTAGGAGCACGGCCAGTCCAGATTCAGATAGTCTTTCTTACAAGAACTTCCCCGTTCTTCCTGGTCAGTAAACAGAATAAAAGCTTTCTAGAAGCAAATCCCTGAATCTACCACATTAAAGAGCGATATACTGGGTTGGTTAAAAAAGTTTTGTTTTTTCCGTAGTATGGCTGTAGTAGCACTTAGTTGTCTTTAACTTCAATCGAAACAATTTTGTTAGATTGCATTGTAACAGCTGTCATATCAGCGTGCATTTTAAAAAAACATCAAAACTGGTGAATTTTTGTGTAGCTATTTTAATATTGAAGATGGAAGAAAATATGCAACATTTTCAGCATATTATGCCTTATTATTTCAAGAAAGGTAAAAACGCAACTGAAATGCCAAAAAAAAAAAAAAGATTTGTGCAAAGTATGGAGAAGGGGCTGTGGCTGACCAAATGTGTCAAAAGTGGTTTGTGAAGTCTTGTGCTGGAGATTTCTCACTGGATAATGCTCCACAGTTGGGTAGACCAGTTGAAGTTGATAGTGATCAAATTGAGACATTAATTGAGAAAAATCAACATTATGCCATACAGGAGATAGCCAACATACTCAAAATATTCAAGTCAATAAAGTCATTGGTGAAAATGAAAAATGTGTCTTTTATTTTGCGGAAAAAACAATAATGGAGTTTTTGGACAACACAGAATATACAACATATAACTATTTGTATAATGCTGTGTCATATAACAGTCTACTCATTACAAACCCCAGTTTCTCAAAAATCCAATTACCTATTTTTATCAAAACTAAGACTTTCATTTGTACACTTTTAAAAATATTTTATTTATTTTAGAGAGAGGAGAAGGGAGGGAGAAAGAGAGGGAGAGAAACATCAATGTGTGGTTGTCTCTCGTGCGCCCCCCAACTAGAGACCCAGTGTGCAACCCAGGCATGTGCCCGGACTGGGAATTGATCCTCTGGTTCGCAGGCCAGTACTCAGTCTACTGAGCCACACCAGCCAGGGCTGTATATTTTTTTATGTGGTAGCCTGTCTGCATTGACTGACTTAATTAGTGCTGTTTTGTCTTACTTTTAAATTTTATCTTCATGTATTTTTTCCTGCATCTTTCTTTAGAAAGCTGATCTTTGGTACTTCAGGGGATATCTACACAATAAGCTTAGGTCAAAATGGAATTTTTATACAAAATTCAGGTCAGTTAAGGCAGTATGAATATATGTGGGGTAACACGAGATTAATAAGGCACTGTTCCTGTGGCCCACGTCCCGGGATGTGGAAATGGCTTTGTTTTTCACAACTTTTCTTTGAAATGGGGTTTTCTCTTTGGTTATTTTTACCTGGAGCCTGTTGCTACCATTGAGCCTCTTCCCTGTTTGCTCTGTCAGAGCATGTGTTGAATCAGCGGTCCCCGACCTGTTTGGCACCAGGGATTGGTTTTGTGGAAGACAGTTTTTCCATGGACCCAGTGAGGGTTGGGAAATGGTTTCAGGATGATTCAGTCACATTATACGTATGGTGTACTTTATTTCTATGATTATTATGTTATAATATATAATGAAGTAATTATACAACTCACCATAATGCAGAATCAGTGGGAGCCCTAGCTTGTTTTCCTGCAACTAGACAGTCCCACCTGGGGGCAATGGGAGACAGTGACTCCTGAAATGTGTTGCTTATGTCCAGTCTACTCTGTAGTCTTGTTTTGGTTGCTGTCACTGCAGAACACTCTGCTTCACAAAGACAGGATGTTGGGAATGGAAGCAGGCTTTTCAGCACTTTTGTGGCAATCTCAGGGTGTTCCGCCTTGATGTTAATCCATCCAGAACGTAGAGGGATTCGAAGTTGTCTCAAACATACTTTTAAGGCCACCGTCATTTGTGATACTAAGCAGTTGATCCTCTTGTAGCGCAGACAAAATCAGTTTACCTGGCTTATTCACAAATGGGTTGTGGATCCATTTCTTTCCAGTTCGGGGGTCTTTTGTGGTGGGGAAGTAATGCTCAGACTCTTCTGAAAGCTAGGATAGGTGATTATGCACCAGCTGGGAGAAAGAGGCCCTGGCTCAGTCCCCTTCAAAATCTCTGCTAAAGTGTGAAACCTGTCAGAAATCCCAGTGTTCACTATTCACCCCCATAATTCCAGTTTGGCTTTGAATGTAGCCTCTTTGTCTGCTGACGTGAACACAGTTGTTATTCTCCCCTGAAGTGACAGATTGAGTTCGTTGAGCAGGTTGAATATGTCACACAAATAAGCAAGTTTTGTGACCCATTCTGTGTCACTGAAATGTGCTGTCAGTGGTGACTGTTTTTCTAAAAGAAATCTCTGGAGTGGCTCTCATAACTCAAAAACTCTGGCCAGTGATCTACCTTTAGAAGGCCATCTCACTTCTGTGTGTAATAAAGGATGTGTGTGCTCTGCATCCATCTCCTCACAGAGCTGCGTGAACAGATGTGAGTTAAGGGCACGTACTTTAATATGGGTGATAATTTTTACCACATCCTGCAAAACGTTGTTAAGTTAAAGTGACATTTGTCAGCTAGCCGGCATTTATGGATCACACAGTGTGTACACTCCCATTCAGAAGCAACCTCTTTGACCTCAGTAGTGAAACCAGAAAGCTGTCCAGTCATTGGCAGTCACTCCATCTGTGCATGTACCAACACAAAATGACCAATTTAGTTTTGCTGATACGTAATCATTTGAAGACTTGAATAGTTCTGCAGCTATGGTGTTGGTTAGCAACAAAAGTGCATGCACATAACTTATCCTCATGCACATCCTCCTGAAAACTTAGCGCACGAAAACAAGCATTTGATGCCCTGTTGCCAACATCAGTGGGCTCGTCAACCTGGATTGCGGACCACGGTGACTCATTAATCCTAAAAATTGTGCCTCAATATCCTGTGCTATTTCATCAGTTCGTCTAGTTATGGTGCTAGCCAAAAGAGGAACATGTACCATCTTTTGAACTGCAGCCTGTCCTAAAAGTTCATGACGAATGTCCTTAGCAGCAGACAGAATCAACTCTTCACCAATAGTAAAGGGCTTCTTAGCATTAGCAATGCAGTTAGCCACTAAGAATGGTGCTCTCAATGCAGACACGTTTGATGAAGTGGTAGCCTTCAATAATTGCTTCGGGTCTTCATGTTCATGTTTTGTTTTGTTTGTCTTTTAAAAAAACCCAAAGGCTTGTCTTTTAAGGCAGGGTGCTTGGTCTCCATATGGTGAAGCAGTTTTGAATTTTTTATGGCTTCGATGAGTAGCTGGTCGCCACATATTATATGAAGTGGGATTGGAGAATGTGAATCACCTGTTGCAACAAACCCATAATTTAAGTAGGACGCTTGGTATTTTATTTTAAATGCACCTTTCTTTTTGTTGGCAATCTTAGAGTCTTCTGCTGTCTCATCAATGGGTCTTTCCCCCTATTCAAAGAAGTTCTTCAGTGACATTTGTTTTTTACTCATTTTGGCTTGGGTTTTCTTGTGGGCTTACCAAAACTGTGCCTGAAACAAGTATGCAGTGAGAGAAAGAGGCACAGATAGAAGTGGTAAATAAAATAATTGGTTGGCCATGCGTGGACTAAAATAAGTGTTGGATTCTGACTTAAAGCTGTACAATTGAAGTACATCAACTCACTTGCCACTATAAAGCCTGCCACCAGATGTAGCTTAATTGTCACTTGCCACTCTGATAGGGTTTTAATATGAATCTGCAAACAATGGATTTATTGTGGTCTCTGTTCATCAAACCTGCTAATGGTGATCTGTATTTGCAGCCGCTCCCCAGCGCTAGTACCACCGCCTCAGCTCCACCTCAGATCACTAGGCAGTAGATTCTCATGAGGAGCATGCACACTAGGTCCCTCGCATGCACAGTTAACAGCAGGGCTCCCAGTCCTATGAGACTCTAATGCTGCTGCTGATCTGGCAGGAGGCAGAGCTCAGGAGGTAATGTGAGCGATGGGAGTGACTGTCAAAGATGAAGCTTTGCTAGCTTGCCAGCCACTCACTTCCAGCTGTGTGGCCTGGCAGGGAGGGTTGGGGACCCCTGTGTGAAATGTATGAGTTGAAAGCATTGCTGTACATAAGTTTATTTGGGTTAATTACAGAGCTACATATTGTTTTAATTCTTGACAACATAGATATTATTAAGGCTGTCAGGAAACAAAAGTTTTCCTCTAAGAGAATTATTAAAGAAGTGGAAGGTGGGAAAGACACATAGTTAGAAGCATTTGAGAGAGTCATGACTAGGAGACAAAGTGAATTATTCTTTTTATACTGGTTATAGTCAGCTGCTTGCTCTTTGCTTAGTGTTAATCCTTTTAGACATGAATTGTAATAATGACATCCCAAATACTTAATATTTTTCATATGTAAAAATGAAATCAGTCCCTTACATTTGAATTATTTTCAAAGTACATTTGATTCTTTTTGATAGAGGTAGAAAATTGTTCTGAAAGTCATCTACACATTCAATGCCATACCTATTAATATACCAATGGCATATTTCACAGATATAGAACAAACACTTCAAAAATTTATATGGAACCATAAACGACCGCGAATAGCTGCTGCAATTTTGAGAAAGAAGGGTAAAGTAGGAGGGATCAC
>CM052547.1:25604242-25687005 GCA_028533065.1 Trachops cirrhosus | reverse complement strand
GGGCTGGAATGGGAATAAAGGATAGAAACTGTACTGAATAAACTAAAATAAAAATTTTAAAAAAAAAAAGAAAATTGTTCTGAAAGTCATTCTAAAACTAATGGAACATTGGTCAACTCAGCTTTGTTTTTTCAGTCTTCACTGTGCCTGGAGCCATGGAGGTGTGCTTTTACAGAGTCGTGAGTGTCCGAGTTTTGGGGAATAGGACCAGCTGTATATTTTAGTCCAGTGCAAAGTGAAAATGTGGGGCCTCTTATTTAAAATCGATTAAGAATTTCACTATGCTGACAGCAGAGCATTTAAGCAAATGTGGGGCTCTTCTAAGTGTGGAGTCTTGTGGCTGCACAGGTCACAGTTCCATGAAACCTGCCCTTCGGAAAAAATCTTAGGGTTGGTTCATTTAATACAGGACCTTCCTTTTATAGATGAGGATATGTAACATTTACATGCAACTAGATGTTGATAAGTTATTACTATAAAGCAGGACCAAGTCCTCAACATTAAAAAGTAGGTATTCAGCCCTAGCTGGTGTGGCTTAGTGAGTGCTGGCCTACAAACCAAAGGGTGACCAATTCAGTTCCTGGGCAGGGCGCATGCTTGGGTTCCGGGCCAGGTCCCCAGTTGGGGGTGTGTGAGGCAACTGATCACTGTTTCTCTCCCTCTATTTCTCCCTTCCTTCCCCTCTCTCTAAAAAATAAAATCTTTTTTAAAAAGGGGAACTCTGAAGGTTTTAATTTTTTACTACCTTCAAATCTGTAGGCATATTTCGTCTTTGTAATTTAAAATTACTATTAGTTATTCCTAGTGGTCATAAAAATAATGGCATGGGTAGTTGAAATAATCCCAAAGAATTTTATCCAAGTTATTTCCCAATTTTCCATCTAACAATGGTTTTAAAAAAACTTTGTTGTAGTTTCTGTCCTGCTACAAAGTTTATTGGCTTCAGTTTAAATTTCTTTATTTTCCGTAAGTCCTCTAAGAGCTCTAATGAGGCTTGAAAGGACCAACAGGAAGGGGAATGATGAGAACCAAAGGGCCCTTATAATCTACAGTGTAGATAATAAGCCCTTTACAAACTGAGCATGGAGCCCGTGTAAGTGTGGCAGGTACCCTGTTGCTCGTAGGCACATGGAAGGATAGCAGGCGGCGTGTATTTATTATTAAAACCTGCTGTATATATCCACCCCTGTTGCTATAGTTTTTTAAATTAATGTAATTACTTTTATTATCTAGTAATTTTGTTTTTTGTTTTTTTTTTTCAAAATTAATTATGACTGCTGATAGAAATAAACAGAAGCAGCTGGTTACCCACACATGATTCATGGTTAAGTCACTTTAAAACACGAGTGTTGGCTTTCTGATAGCTACTTAGGGGGGCATTCTGTGTCTCGTTTTGTTAGCTTACCCAATTTTGTATGGTAGTTTAACTCAGACAATATAGTGCAAATTAGAACTGCTCTTTTAGCGTTGTAGGATACACTGGATAACCAACTGAAGAGAACAAAAGTATGAGTAAACAAACTATTCAAAGCACGTGAAGATTAAGAACAAGTTGGGGTTAAAAGAGTTTATAATGTAGAACTGCTATATAGTAGAGCTGCCTCACACATAACAGAAATCAGCTCAGTTGATGAGAAACAATAAGAGCTAACACTCTTCTAAATTAAATAATTTTGGGGCTCATCTTTCACTGTTTTGCTTGTATGTGGAGTTGCCAGCTAGATGAATCCACTTAACTTTCAGGTTTTGGCTGACTTTTACTGCAGTCCAGTGTCTAACCAGGAGCCTTTGCTTCCCTTAAATACTGACCTGGGAGCTGAGAACCGTAATGTGAATGAATACTAGCCTTCTCTTGTACATTAGCACAGAAACAGAACAGGGCATATTCCTGTGTGAGAATGTTGCCCTTTACAAAATGGCTCTTATGTTTATAAATAGCTTTACAGATGAAATTTAGCTCAGTAATCTGATGAACATGTGTAGAGTGTGTGTGTGTGTGTGTGTGTGTGTGTGTGTGTGTTAGATAAGGCTCAGTGTTAGACTCAGTGGGTGATAGAAAAATAATACATAATTTCTCTGGTAAAGAGATTAAATTAAAAATAATTATAGTTAGAATAAAAAATGTGGTTCAAGGATTTAGTCATTTGATAATTTTTAAACACCTACTGATATGAACCAGGCACTGTGCTTGGCAGTGTGAATTCAAAAATGCCTTCCGGCACTCACGGTCAAGTGCGTAAACTTGGCATACAAAAATACAACTGCAAGATGACATTAGAGGTGGATGGTATAGAGGGAGGTTGTCTGAGGAGGTAAGGAGAGGTACCATTCCTTGAGCCCCAACAGTGTGACACTAGGCACAGCCCTGGGTTCTGGGGTTGTAAAACCTCTGCCTTTGCAGAACTTTGGTCTGAGTCTTATATGAGTCTGGCAGATGGACAAGCAAGGCCATTTCAGACAGAGGGAACAACACGTGGAGACATGGAAGCAAGAGACTGCATACCACGTTGGAAACTAGGGGTGGTAGGATGCGACCAAAGAGCAGGGCACCTGAAGGAGGTGCAGAGTGGAAGCAGAAGTGGGGTCGGGTTATGTTTGGCAGAGTCCCAGAGGCTCTGCCTGGAACGCTCTTCCATTGCATCTTTCTAGGGCTTCCAGTCTCCTCCTCAGTGAGGCTGCCTGAGAGCAGCCTTTCCTGATCACGCAGAGTAAAGGAACTGCCCAGACCCTTGCTGACATACCACCTCTCCTTCTCCTTTATTTATGAAGTGCTCCTTACTAGCTGACACTTTATTTTTGTCTATTGTCTAGATCCCAACACTTGACTGCAGTTCCGCGAGAGCAGGAACCTGGTCTGTCATGTTTATTGCTGTGTCCCCAGTAACTAGAATCTATCATAAAGCTGACATTTAATAAATGTTTGTGGAATGAATGTAAGTATGGATTTTTTTTTACTATGAATTTTTGATTTTATCTTAAAGGCCAGTTGTTCTCCATATTATTATTCTGTAGGCCCCCCTTATACTTAAAAATTATTGAACCTAAGAGTTTTTGCTTTGTGGCTTATGTCTATTGATATTTGTCATATTAAAGATAAAAACCTGGACATTTTAAGAATCATTAATTTACTTAATAGTTATAAATCCATAATATGTTAATCTAAATATATTTTATGAAAAATAACTGCTTTCCAAAATAAAAAAATTAGTAATGTGACATTGATTTTTACATTTGTGTAATTTTTATTAATGTGTAGCTTTTTATAGCTAGATTCTCAAATCTTTTGTATTCAGTATTTTACATCACATGTAGCCTCTGGAACTCAGCTATACACTCATGATGGAATGAAAGTGAAAAGGCATACAATGACTTGGTATTAGTATAAAATAGTTTTGATCTTGCAGACTCCTTAAAAGAACCGTTTGAGGTCCTCATGATCCTTTTAAGGGGGTCCCTATGCTACCATTCTAAGATCATAGGTGGATGGTTTTCAAACTTTTTAGTAGCAGGAGTAATGTTTTCAAATAATACTTTCTACAAAGCTCCAATCTATAAGACGGGTAAAGGTGGAGCTGTTTGGTTAAAGTGTGTATGTGTTGGGGGTTAGGTCCCTCGAGCCCTGCTTTTAACCTTTCTTTCTCAGTCCTTGATTAAGGTGCTAAACTGGCCAAGGGATTAATACTTCCACAGTTGGGAATACTGTGTGTATGAGAGAGTGAGCATCCTGTGGAGATTCTCCAGTCTGTACCATAGTTTTAACTTTCAGTATTTTATTTAATGGCCTTTTAATTTATCAAAGTTTACCACATTTTAAGCATTGAAATACTAATGTTAGCATTTTTAAAGGCTATTTTCCCTTAAATATGTGATCATTGGTTTACTTCCATAAAAAAAAAAAAATTTCATTGCAACTAGAGACCTAATTTTGTTCCCGAGGTATACTTTTCCATTTTTGTGTAAGTAAGAAAATTTACTGAAATTTGACGCAAAACCTTATAGAAATATTTTTGTCATTAAACATTACCTTACTTGAGTTTTTAAAAGATAGTTCATTCTCTTTGCACATCTGATAGTATGCAAAATAAAATCCAGTCAAGGCTCAGTATGTAATCAGGCAAAAGTAAGGAGGGAGAAGCAGTCCGATTCTACTTGTCAAGTACAAGAGGAGTTCTCGGGGTCCGTAGTGTGGAGGAGAATGGTAGCTGGCAAGAGTAAGACGAGAGCTCAGACAGTGCTCCTACGCATCATCACACTAGCTGATTTCAGTTATGCTGCTGTGTTAAAGCACAGTCCATCCTCTGCCTAAGGAAACGTTCTCTAGTTGGTTTATTTTGTTACTACATGTTTCTAATTGTTTTTTTTTTTTGCAAGTAAATCCTGTCTCTAAGTTTGTAGGCCCTTTCCTTTGGGACTTTTATCTGACAGACATTGTAAAGTGACTATGCTGGAACTTTAATTAATTATCATCATTATTTATTACCCGTATCATTAAAAAAGATCATCTATTTATGTAATTAGAACAGTGTTTATGTAGACTATAAACTAGCTTTATTGCCTGCCTTTTAAGAGATGGAAGGAAAAATTGAGGGATACAGAGAAAAGCAATGAAAATAATTACAGGACTGAAAAGTATCATCTTAAATTTGGAGTTATATACTTTAAGGTGTGATTTAATAACACAACTTCATAAAAGATTCTTATGAAAACAGAACAACCTATTTTAAAGAGTTATAAATAGGGCATATCTTCATAAAAGATAGAATGAGATATAATTGGACAAATTGCCTTCTTGATTAAGTTTAACATTCTAAAGATCTGCCTAATAGTGATACCAATTAACTTCTAATTATTTTTAGAAGTAGGATAGATAATTCTTATTTAACCATTTTTTCAGTAAATATTTAAAGGCCTACTTTGATCTCACCATAACTTTATTTTTACATATCATTCATTTTGTCTTTTTGAATAGGTAGCATCATAACTTCTTGAGCAACACCTTCCGTTCCTAGAGTGTGCTCCTGTTCTCTGAAGTGAATGCCGTCGCGTAGTGTTAATATGTCTGTAGACTGCTCGGCATCCTACTTCACACCAAAGAAAGGAAAATACTTATATTTTCTAATAATTTTATGTTTAGTACAAATTAATTTGTATTATGTTGTGGGGAAATACTTAATGTTTCAGTAATGGCTACCTTACGTAAGATGGCAGATCCCCTGCCCCGATTCTTGATCTTTCTACCTGTTTCTTCTTTCCTTCCATTGCCCTTACTATCTTCTGTGATACAGTTCAGTTTACTTAGGTTTGTTGTTTGCTGTCTGCACCTCTCCTCCCATGTAAGGTCTTTGAGTGCATTAATTCTTGTTTAGTTAGTGATCTATACCAACTGCCTAGAACACGTTTGGCCCATATTTGTTAACCAAATGAACCATTTTTCTTTTGACTTTTAGAAGTAGAAGTTCATTCCTTCTGGGGAAAAAATACTTAGCTAGCAGACTATTCTACATGTTTAGAGGCTTCCTTTTCTGACAGGGTGGCAGATTAGAAATTTTTAAAAAATCCTCCCTTATTAACATTAAAGATACTGGACCAAATAGTCAAAATATCTTTCAAGTGCCTAGTTGAGCTGACAAGCAAGTAAGGAAACTTATCTGAGGTGAAAAACAAGCTATATTGAATCCAGGGAGGTGAGCTAATGGCTAAACTGGTTGCTGTGCTGGGGGTGCTGGTATCTTTGGAATCCTAGGGCTTTGGATTTTGTAGGGTGACTGTGGGGTACTAGACTGAGCCTAGGGATCAAGCAAGATGAGAAGATCCAGAGACCCTTTATAAAGCTGAAACTGCTTCAAAGAGGTCGGTAGGCAAACTAGGAAAAAAATTGTAGAGCTGTTACACAGTGCAGGGGTGGCTGGGCTGAGTAAAAGTGAGGTAAGGAGGGTTGCCTAACTCACTTCTTGTCTTTCACTGGAAAGGTAAAATGATCTTCCCTGAGAAATTATAACTAGAAGTCCACTCTCACTGGATCATACTACCTGAATAGTATGCACATACACACACAAAAAAAAACCAAGACAAAAATTGAGTGAAAAGTGGCCCGAGGCTGTTAGGACTGAGAAACCAGATCCTCCTGGGGAAATATAGGAACACGGACCTTAGAGAATAGACACAGGTAAAGTTTCTAGGAACATGAACTCACACTTAAAAAAATCAAAAACACTTCAAATAAGTCATAGTGAGATAATCAGCAAAATGAGGAAACCGTTTGGTCAGACATTCAGAAGCTACAAATATTCTAGTTGTCAGATACAGAATATAAAGTGTTTAATATGTTAAAAGAGTATAAAATATGTCAATGGAGAAAGAGGCTATCACAAATAATTAGGTAAGCTGATACTGAATGCCAACTATAATTGGGGGTGGGAGGGAAGAACCGGAAAAAACAAAGCAGGCAAGCTGAATTCAACAATGTATGAAGGAAATACTACATATTGAACAAAGGGTTTATTCTAGGCAGACAAACCTTGTTTGCATTAGAAAATCTATTAATGTAATTATCCACATGAATAATTTAAAACAAAACAAAAAAAAACCCCTGTATCATCTAAAAGACACAGAAAAAGCATTTATTTAAATTCAACACTCTTTTAGGATACAAACTCATACCAAACTAAGGATAGGAGAGAAATTCTATAACCTGATAAAGGACATCGACAAAAAACCTATAGCAAACATCATATTCGATAATTTCACATTAAAAATATTTCTTTAAAAATTAGCAACAAGCCCTGTCCAGATGGCTCAGCTATTTGGAGCATCGTCCTGTATACCAGAAGGTCGCAGGTTCAATTTCCCAGTTCAGTGTGCACATGCCTAGGTTTCAGGTTCGATCCCCAGTTGGGTTGGGAACGTGTACTGGAGGCAACCTATTGATGTTTCTCTCTCTCTCTCCCTCTCTTCCTCGTCTCCTTTCCTCTCCCTAAAATCAGTGAACATATCTTCAATTGAGGATAAAAAAAATTAGCAAGCATATCAGCATGTTTATGCTTGTTTAACCCATCTCTCCAGCATTGCACTGGAGCTACTAGTTAGTCAATATGGGAAGAAAAGTTATGAGGCTGTAAGTCATGAACAAAATGGTTATCTTTAGAGTCAGTATTAACATTTGCATAGAAAATTCAAGTCTGTAGATACAGTTTTAGGATTTACAATAGTTAGCAAGTTGCCGAATATAAGATCAACATAGTAAAATCAGTTCCATTACTCTAACCTAGCAGCTCACAATAAAAAAAGTAATAAAAATGTTTCACAACAGTAAAAAAAGATGCTGCCTTTGTATAAATATAAAAAGAGGTGCCTGGTGGGGGGTTGAGCATGGAGGGATCACGCAAAAGTAGAAGAGCTCGTGGACACAGACAGTGGTGATTGGGGGCGGAGATGGGTGGAGGTCGAAGAGCATATAAAGGGGATAATTGGTAATGAAAAAAATGCAATTAAATAAAATGCAAAAAGATGTCAAGATCTTTGTATAAAAAGTTATAAAAATGTATTGGAAACCTTAAAGACCTAAATAAATGTGGGGGCATACCATGTTTAAGGGAGAAAGGCTATTTCTTGTAATTATGCCAATTAACCTTTCAAATTCATTGCTGTTTCAGTAAAAACCCTACAACGTATCATTTTGTTTGTTTTTGTGGAACTTGACAAGTTACCTCTCAAATTTATTTGGAAAAGATAAGGGCCAAGAGTAGCCAAGATATTTCTGAAGACTGTCCTACCAGATTTTAAGTTGATATAAACTTTAATAGACACATAGATAATGGAAGAAAATTGAGGTGAAAAACAACCGTATACACATGGAAATCTGATAATATGACAGAGCTAGTGTTATAAATGAAATAAGGGAATGGAATACTCTGTAAGGTGTTGAGATTATTATTTAGCCAAATTGAAAGAAAAATGGTTTCTTACCTCACTTTATAATTCCAGAGGGATTAAAAACTTAATTGTAAAAGCCAAAACTTAAGCCTTTGGAATAAAATTTTAGAGTATTTTATTGACCTTGTGTTTTTTTAACTAGATGCCAAAAGTAGTTGTTGATGAAAAGGTTAATAAATTTGGCTATGTTGAAATTAAGATATTTTGTGTGTTGTTTATAACAAAAAGCAAGTATACAGCCCAGGCCAGTTATCTCAGTTGGTTAGAGCATCGACCCTGTATGTTAAGGTTGTGGGTTCCATCCCCACGCAGGGCACATACCAGTGAGTTGATGGGTGGAACAACAAATCGGTCTCTCTCCCCCCCGAGCTTCCTCTGTCTCTCTCTAAAAGTCAATAAGTAAGCATTAAAAAATTACTGTTCACACATTTTTAAAAAAGTGTAGAGACTAGTCACACATAGAAGATTTTTTAGGAATATTTTATTGATTATGCGTTTATAGTTATCCAATCTTTTTCCCCTTTGCCTCCCTCGGCCTGGTGCCCCTCTTCCCTCCAGCAATCCCCGCACTTAGTTCTTGTCCATGGGTTGTGCATATAAGTTCTTTGACTCGTACATTTCCCATACTATTCTTAACACCCCCCCTGTCTATTTTGTACCTACCATTTATATTTCTTATTCCCTGTACCTTTTCCCCCATTTTCCTCCTCCCCCCTCCTGATAACCTTCCATGTGATTTTCATTTCTATGATTCTGATGCTGTTCTAGTTGTTTGCTTAGTTTGTTTTTGTTCTTTTAGATTCAGTTATTAATGGTTGTGAGGTTGTTGTCATTTTACTGTTCATAGTTTTGATCATCTTTTTCTTAGATAAATCCCTTTAACATTTCATATAGTAAGGGCTTGGTGATGATAAACTCCTTTAGTTTCACCTTGTCTGGGAAGCATTTTATCTGCTCTTCCATTCTAAGTGATAACTTTGCTGGATAGAGTGAACTTGGTTGTAGGTTCTTCTTTGTCATTACTTTGTATACTTATTGCCAGTCCCTTCTAGTGTGCACAGTTTCTTTTGAGAAATCAGCTGATAGTCTTATGGAAACTCCTTTGTAGGTAACTCGCTTCTTTTCTCTTGCTGCTTGTAAGATTTTCTCTTTATCTTTAACCCTAGCATTTTAATTATGATGTGTTCTGCTGTGGTCCTCTTCGGGTCCACCTGGATTGGGACTCTGTGCTTCCTGGACTTTTCTTTCATTATTTTTTCAAATAGATTTCCAATTTTTTGTTCTCTTCTCCTTCTTGCATCCCTTTGCTGTGAATATCGGTACACTTGAAGTTGTCTCAGAGGCTGCTTATACTCCCCTTATTTTGGGGGGTGGTTCTTCTTTTTGTTCTTGTTCTAATTTTTTTATTTTTTTGTAGGTTGGCATGTTTGTAGATGTCCCAGAGACTTCTTATTCTCTCCTTGTTTTTTTGAATTCTTGTTTCTTCATTCTGTACTGGTCAACTGTTTATTTCGTCCTTATGGTCCAAATCATTGATCTGAACTCCAGCTTCCATCCCTTCACTGGTGGTTCCCTGTAAATTTTTCTTTATTTCACTTAGTGTAGCCTTCATTTCTTCTCTTATGCATCTGCCATACTCAGTGAGTTCTCTGAGCATCTTTATCACCATTGTTTTGAACTCCACATCTGATAGGTTGGCTGTCTTCGTTTTGCTTAGTTCTTTTTCTGGAGTTTTGATCTGTTCTTTCATTTGGGCCATATTTCCTTGTCTCCTCCGTTTGGCAGCCTCCCTGTGTGTGTTTCTGTGTTATTAGGTAGAGCTCCTTTGATATCCTGTCATGGGGCAACTATTATGTTGCAAGGGGCGGGGCCTTAGGTATTCACCAGGGTGTGGCAGCCTGCTTCACCGCTTTGTGGCTCTGCATGTGGGGCAGGGGTCGGAGAGGGAACAATTCCGCTTGCTTGGCTCTTGCCCCATTTCCAGTCACTTCTCCCCACTTCCTGTATGTGACTGGTATCCTCGTTGCTGCCCTGGTGTTGAATCTCAGAGCGGGTGGGTTTGTGTATGTTCTAGGACTGTGCAGGTCCTTTAAACAGATCTTCCTGAGAGACTGGCAGTTTCTTCCACCACCCCAACCCCTGCTGGTTTTTGCAGCCAGAAGTTACGAGGCTTTATTTCCCAGTGGTGGAACCAGGGGCTGCGTGGTCTGGCCCGGGGCTGGGATTGCTTGCTCCCCACGTGTCCCTCTTAGTTTTATCCACCACACTTGAATATGGGGCCGCCCTTTCTGCTGGCCACCACTGCTGCCTTGCTGCTGTCTCGCCACTGCCACACCTTGTCCTTTCCACCCCATCTCTGCCCCTCCTACCAGTGTGGATAAACGTTTCTTCTTTAAATCCTTGGTTTTCAGACTTCCATGCAGTTTGATTTTCTGGCAGGCCTGATTACTTTTTGTTTTGATGTTACTTGTGATCCTTCTTATTTACGGTTGTGTGAGGAAGCCAAGCGTGTCTACCTACGCCTCCATCTTGGCTAGAAGTCTGAAACTGAGAAGATACTTTTTAACACATGCAATTGGCAAAGGATTTTAAATCACAGTTATATATACATATGTATATATGTCAGTAATACACATACATCAGTGTGAAAAAGATAAATGGGCAATAGAAAGGAAGAACTCTTTCACAGAAGAAAATGAATAGTCACTAAATAATAGTCAACAGGGAAATGCAAATTAAAACTACTTTGACAAACATATTGCTAATATACCACTGTAATACTCTGTGGCAGCGGTCTGCAAACTTTCTGAGAAAGACCAGATAGTAAATTTTTTAGGTTTTGCAGGCCGTACAGTCCCTGTGGCAATTACTCAACTTTGGTTTTGAGCCCAAGAGTAGTCTTAAACCATATGTTAATACATCAACATGGACAAGTCTCAAAAACATAATGTTGAGTTAAAATATATAGCAGTAGAATACATTATAATTCCATTTATATAAGTTCCAGAGGTGCGCCATAATACATATTTATGGGTGTTTACCAAGGTTACTAGGACTTGACTAATTTTGAATTCTGGCCTTGACAAAGTCTGTGTGAGTTTGGCCGATCAACCAACTTTTTAAAGTGTCAGTTTTCTTATCTGCAAGATGATGAACATTATATTACCCAGCTCATTGGTTTGTTGGAAGGATTATGTTGTGTAGCACTTAGCACATAGTAAGGGCTCAGCAGTTGTCGCTGTGCTTTCATTCTCCTCCTTTAACTTACATCCCTACTAAAAGAAAGGATAGCTGTCCTGCTTTGAGAACTGTAGGTTTTTAAAACCCAGCCTTGCCCTGCACATGGCTACTGTGGCAAGTAGTAGGGCTAGAAATGTCCTCACCTTGAAGTCTGGAGTAATGTTTAATTTCTTTTACTTAGCACAGTTTCGTGAGCCCTGATGTTTGTGCCATGTGTAAATCATCAGATTCACTGTAGCTTACAAAATGCTTGACTAAGGTAGGTTTGAGGGTCACTTGACCCTTTCTTTGTAGCCTTTAGCATTGTGGAGAGGTTCTTTCTCAGCACTTTGCCCTCTTTTGGGCTTATGTGCCACTTCCCAGATTCTTCTCTGACTTCGAAGACCTGTCAGTTCTCTAAATGTTGAAGTTCAGCCCGCCTCTAAAATTTAGGACTCTTTAGTTTCCTCAGCTGAGAAAGGAAGATAAGGAAAAAACTGTAAAGGGCGGTTAGGATAAAATTTTCTAATGCATACTTATCCATAGAAGAACCTCATATCCATAGATTCTGATTCATTTATGCTGGAGTGGGGTCTGGATGAAAAAACCCACGAAACTCGATGAGTAGTTCCTCTTTTGTCGGGCAGCAGTGATACATGAACGTAAAGTCTGCGGCACATTGCAGACGTAGTACAGGTGCTCCCTGCATCTTCCGCTGTGTCTGCTGTTCTCTGTGCCTTTCTGTCTGACCACCCAGGCTCCTTTGTCACAGGCATTCGTATTACTTGTGTCCTCTCTAAGGACAGTGACATTGCAAACTTATCTTTGTTCCCCCAAGGTCTGGTGAAATGCTTGCCATATAGTAAATAGGTCTACTTACAAAACAAATTAAGCGAGTGAATGTATGCCTTGATTTTGTTGACAAAACACCAGTGTTTGCAATATTTGGCCTGCAAAAGAAGGATGTTTAAGTCATTTGTAATTCTAATTTAGCTTTCAACTCTCTGAAACTTAACTGTGTACTTCAAAAAATTTTAACATATATAGAAGTAGAGGAAATAGTAAATTCAACCCTCTTAATCCTGTATCCATCTTCCAGATTCAACAAAGTTTAAGGTTTGGCATGCATACTTCATCTCCTCCTCAACCCCCAAGCCAGAGTATTTTAAAGCAACACAAGACATTATGTCATTTTACCTCTAACACTCTTCAGCATGACTCTTAAATATGAGCACACGGCCATAATACTGTTATTATTCCTGATAAAACTAACAATAATTCCTTAATATCATCTAATACCCAGTCCATAGTCAGATTTCCCCACTGGTCCCAGAAGTGTCTTTTTTATTGGTTTGTAGATTCAAAACTTAAACAAAGCTGCACAGTACATTTGGTTTCTCTGAAAAATATTTTCTTATGAAGAAATAAAACAATAACTAGATTTTATTATGTCTTTCCCTTTCCCCCCTTTCTATTTTTTAAAATTTAACTCTCCCTGAAGATTAGGGTTCTTTGTAATAAAACAATAAACTTCGCTATGTCAGATAAAGGTTTCCTCTCCTTTAAGACTGCTTTGCTCTTCTTTTTTTGGTAATCAGCACATACTGTGTACAGAGCAGAACTACAGTTAACAGCACAGCAAAATGCAAAACTGAAAGTTACGGTTAAATGAAACTGTCCCCTCAGTACTGTTAGGACTTTTACTTAAAGCTGTAAAATTATATATTTCTTAAACAGTATATGCTCTTTGATACTGTTAAAATATAGTATCTTAAATTTTTCATAATTATTCCTCTTGAATTTATGGTTATAAAAAGGAAGCTAAATCTGGGCTGTAACGTAGTATGTATGTTGGAAAATTTGCTTATGAACTTAATTTTTAAATTCTCTAAAGCTGAGGTGGAGAAACGCCATTTGCAAAACAATTTTTCTTTTGGTTATGTTTCCTAGTGGTGATAAAGATGACCGTGCACCCGTTTATCGTAAGTAAGAAGGAAAGGAGGGATAACCCAAGTGTTAAGAGGTTTTAGCAGATTGCAATTTTTGAGAATTAGGTGGAATTAAAAAAAATAATGCAGAAGAAATGCTTTGCATTAATGATGTGAATTAAATAGCAGGATTATTTTAGGGACTTTTTAAAATAATTTACTTGCTAAATTTCCATTACGTTGTTAACATCCTAATTGCAGTGGTGTTTTTTATTCTGAGAGCTGGAAACGAATTCTATAATCTCCTAAAGAGCAGAAAAAATTCCCAGAAAAGGCACTCAGGATGTTATCATTTAGTATGGATTTTACCTCCTATTAATGCAGAGGAAAACTGAATTTAGGGAATGAAGCTTAAGCCATCCGCAGAAGTAAAAGGCAACTAGCCAGAAGGTTGAATAAGATCAGCAGGAGAGAATGCAGAGCAACCTCTAAAATTATAAACTAAGAAAAGAAGTTGAGTGGCATTAAGGTGAAACCAAAAAGAAACCGAATTGGAGGTGGGGGAGGGGTGGCGAAAACAAAAATGGATGCACTGAGTTGCTGACTAGTCAAGGAAAGAAAATGACGAGTGTTTTGCAGTGTGGTACCTATGATAAATCTAAGCAGTAGAATTCATGGTTGACTACAGCACTGTCTTTCCGGAATATACTAATAAATGAACAATGGTTTGTTTTCTTTTTTCACATGGTAATTAAATATTCCACGTTATTGTCTAGGGCCAAAAATATACCCCCATCCTAACTTTCTGCTTTTATTTGGTCTGTTGAGCAAAATTTAAAACTTTTAGATTTCAAAATGTCACTTCAGTTAATATCTAAGTAACATCACACAATGTTTTAAGTGAACTACTTCTCAAAAGAACCTTCCAGTTTGCAATTGTAAAAGACAAGTAAACTTCCTTTTAGGACACTATTGTCCTTCGATATTTTTTCTTCTCCCTTCTAAGATGATTCAGCTGTGGAGGAGGAAAAATATGGCACTGCACTCTGGGGAATGCAAGGAGAAAGAAAAATAAGGAAAAGGGAATGACAACAGAGTTTCCATTTATTCTGCAGATTGTTTTTGGTCTTATCCCGAGCCCAGAGCCAAGAGACTGTGGTATCTTACATTCTTGTTTGTTATCCAAGCTGGCAGTAGCAGTGCTGGTAGTAGCTATTAGTATAGTGACTGTCTGCTCCCTCTGAGTGTGTTTGACCAGTTTCTAGTGTGGAAGTGAAAAATAAGTTTTCCTCCCATCTTTCCAAGTTCTTCTGGCTGGACTATAATAGTCAAATTAACATGAGACAAGTTAACAAAAGACAATGTCCAAATTTATTATATATATATGCATGTGGAGGTTCCATAAAAACATGAGACTGGAAGACAGATTGGGCAGTTGAGGTTTATATGCTTTTCTAGACAGAGGAAAGGGAGGCAGGGGCCTGGGACTTCAGAGGTAAAGTAGGAAGTTCACAGGTAATGAGAAAGCACAAACAGGTGGTACACAAATTCTTGTTGGGCCACCTGAAGTAATAGGGCACAGCAGGGAGTCCAACAAACAGGCTTTGCTAGATTTCTCCTGCTGCATTTAGATGATGCCCCCTCCCTTTTCTGAATTCCTTTAGGCAGGTAAGGGTGGGAGATCAAATGTTCTTTCTGAGTTTTTGGTTTTTTAATAACCAGCTTAAAATTAATATTCCAAAAGTCATATTTTGGGGTTACAAACTGTGGTTCCTCTCACTAGTGAATACCTACTCTGGTTAGCCACCTTGTGAAGTATATATGTTGCCTTTGTATTTTGGCTTTCTCTTTTGGCTAACAATTATCTATTGGTAATGTTTGAGAATGTTCGAAATTAGAGACTTTTTTTTAAATGAAGAATTTAAACATATATCAAAGTATAGTAGCAGAAGATAAGGAACACTCATGAACCTCTTTCCCCCATGTCTTTTTTAAAAGATTTTATTTATTTTTAGATGTGGAGAGGGAGAAAGAGAGGGAGAGAAACATCAATGTGTGGTTGCCTCCCACATGGCCCCCACCGGGGACACAGCCTGCAACCTAGGCATGTGCTCTGACTGGGAATCAAACCGGTGACCCTTTGGTTCCCAGCCCACACTCAATCCACTGAGCTTCACTAGCCACCCAATGACTTTCTTTATTTTACTGGCCACCTTAATCTGCAAGGCAGGCCAGGATATGCAAATTGCAGGTCTTAGTAGTAAAGTAGTTTGATTCATAAGAAAGGGAAAGTAGATACAAGTGAGCAACTAGTAATCTGCCACAATTTAGATAATTATACATTTAAAAGTTCCAACACAGTTGAAGCCCTCTCCTCCCTCCTTAGAAATAACAAAAATGATAAGAATTTGGTATATTATTCTCATGCGTGTTTTCTATCTATATGTTTGTGTCCATGAATAATATGCCTGATTTTAATATGCTTTAAAGCTGTATAATGGAACATACCTCAGGTACCCTGCATATTTGTTTTTTATTCGTCAGTTTAACCATATTGATACACATAGTTCTAGTTAAATTTTAACTGCTGAATAGTATTTCGTTACATATCCATTTTCCTCTTGAGGTACCTTTAAGTCATTGCTCTTTTTTAGCCATCGGAAGCAATGCTGCAGTCTTTGTGCACATCTCTGTATACGTGTGTGCAAGGGAGTTTCTCCAGGGCACTTGCCTAGAAATAGAGCTCCTGAGTGACAGGGCAGTGCTTTCTTCCCCTTTCCCACTAGATACTGCCAGGCTGCTCTCCCAAGTGGCTGTGCCAAATTATATTTGGAACATTATATCAATGTTTTGTTTGTTTATTTCTTACTAACACTTGTGTTTCTTGCCAGTCTGATGAGGTCAGCTTCATTTCCCTGAATCCTACTGAGGCTGAGCATATTTTTATATGTTCATTGACTGTGATTTGTCCATTCATACCTTTTGGTCATTTTTTGTGTGTGTTCTTGTTTGTTTTAATTTGGAGAAGTTTTTATACATTCTGATACTAATTTTTTGTTGATTATTTCTGTCATGGATCGTTTCCTCGAGTCTTTGGCTTATCGTTTAACTCTGTAATGTCTTTGCTTGTATTAAAATTTTTAATTTTCAATTAACTGGAAATTACTCATTTTTTTCTTTATGGTTTGTGCATTTTGATTATTTAAGAAATTCTTCCCTACTCAAAGATATTCGCCTATCTTGTACTTAAAAATTTTAGAGATTTATATCCATGAACCTTTAATCCACCTGGAACTGGTGTTTTGTATGGTGTGAAGTAGGAATTTTATTTTATTCTTCCAAATGGATAAACATTTTTAAATAGCCCATCCTTTTCACACTGATTGGTAGTACCATGTCTGTCATATATTCATCTGGGTCTGACTCTGGGTTCTCAGTTTTGTCGGTCTGTTAATCTGTCTGTGCCCATTTAGCACACTGACTTAGTTACCAAGCTTGATATATGGTAGACGCAGTTCTTTCACCTTATCGTTCAAAATTATATTGTGTTTCCTGGCTTTGCTCTTCCATGTGATTTTTAGGATCTGCTTTAAGTTCTATAAAACTTTATGTTCAATAAAAATTTACATTGAGATTTTGATTGGAATTGTGTTAAGGTAGATTAATATTGAGAGAATTTGCTTCTTAACTGTAAGAAAAGAATTCCATTGAATTTTGTATGTTGATCTTGTATCCAGCATCCTTGCTAAAATTTCTTATTAGTTCTGATTGTCTTTATTTTATTGGATTTCCTATTATTTCTTTTTCTTTCTGGTTCTTAAATTTGTTTCTTTTTCTTGTTTTACTGTTCTGCCTAGGACTTCTAGTACATTCTTGACAGGAAGGCATTTTTTTCCTTTTTTTAACTTTAAAAGGGAATACTTTTGTCACCAAACTGAACCAGGATCCACCTGCCTGATGCACTGAGCTTGGAGGTTTGCAATGAAGAAATTAAAGCTACCCAGTATTGTATTTGCAGAGCACCAAGGAAGCTATTGCTTAAAACCCAAACTTCCTGGTGGCTTTTAATCGAGGGTTTTCAAAGGCAAAGACTGAGGGTTAGGGGGAACAGGCTGGCATGTGGAAGCACTGGCTGTCCAGTTTTTGATTGGAGAGCCTTGGAACTTGGCCATTTATGGTGAGACGTGATAAGGGGCTTTAGGGCTGTATCTTCCTGCATCAGGGACCCTTCACTTCTGAAAGGGTTCTAGTGTTCAAGTTTCAGTCATGTCCTGGTTATTTGGTTCCATGACAGGGAGGGGTGGAGTGGGGGCGGCAGGGGGGTAGTGACTAAACTTTGGTTCCTGAGGCAGTTGGAGGTCAGCATTCTCTCCTCCGCCCATGCTTTGTTCACTTGAGGTTTTAGTCTGTTGCCTCTGAAAGGCAACTCAGTATCTTGTTAGAAACAGGATAGGACTTTTGAACTGGTCCTGCAATTGCACTTCCGACACGTCAGCAGTATGTATAATATTTTGTTAGCTGTAGATTTAAGGCATATATCCTTTAACAGGTTAACCAAGTTCCTTCCTATTTCTAGTTTGCCAGGAATTCTTTTGTTTTTGTTTTAATATCATTAATGGGCCCTGGGTTGTACTGTTTCACATAAAATTTAAGTCCCTTACAACTATGTATCATATCTTTATATTAATAAACTTTACCTTACAAGGTTATAATTTTTGTTTTAATCAGTTCTTTTAAGAAATTAAAAGAGAAAGACAACCCTTTATATTTATTTATATATTTAGTATTATTGAAATTTTCATTTCTTTTCAGAGATCTGAATTTTCATCTGGTGTCATTTCCCTTCTGTCTGAATAACTTCCTTTAGCCTTTCTTTTAGCACGGGCCTGTGAGAGATGAGTTGTTTTGGCTTGCTTTACCTGAACATGTCTTTGTTTTAGGTAATGAGAAGTCAGCCATTTTTCTCTATATATTATATGTTGTTTTCATGATTTTCTCTGTATCTTTAGCATTCAGTAGTTTGAATAATGATGTGCTCTAGGTGTGATTTTCTTTGTATTTATCTTCCTTAGGCTTCAATGGACTATTAGGTTTGCAGTTTTATTTTTTTCTCAATTAATGGACATTTTCAGCTGTTATTTTTACATATGCTTTTCTGCATAAGTTTCTTTGCTCTCCTTTTGGGACTCCAGTTTCCCAGGTGTTAAACTTAAGGGTATTGTATCATGGCTCACTGAGGCTCTCTGTTCATTAATTTTTTTTTTCTTTTCCATCAGATCCCCAGATTGGATCATTTGTTTTTGATCAGTTTTTAAGTGGTCTGTAATCTGCTGTTAAACCTGCCAGGTGAATTTTCCACTTCAGACTGTGTATTTTTGTGTTGCGCCTGGTCCTGTATGGTTCCTTTTTATAGTTTTTATTTGGCTGATGAGAGCCACCTCTCTTCCTCAGTAAAGTTCTCGAACACATGTATAGTAGCTGCTTTGTCACCCTGAACTAACTCCAGCGTCTGGACCACCTTGTGTTCAGTGTGTGTTGATTGCTTTTTTCCTTGACTGTGGAACTCATTTTCCTGTTTATTTGCATGTCTAGTAATTTTCTATGGTAAACTGGAAACCGTGGTAGATACATGTGTGAGATGTACAATTCTATTTTCTCCTAAAGTGTGTTGATTCTTTGTTGTTCTAGCAGGCAGTTACCTCACTAGACTTAAACTCCACACTCTGTCTTCCCTGCATTTGGCAACAGCTGATGTCTTTGCTCAGTTCTTTCAGGCATCTAGCTGCTGCCTCTCTTTAGGGACTCTGAACTCTCTCCTTTGTTACATGCTTTGAGGCTCAGCTAAGGACTGTAGTAGAGTTTATAAACATATATTTTGGAGTTTGCTATTTTCTGGGATTTCCCTCCCCAGTTTCTATTTGCTAACTCCAAACTTCGTCCTTTGGTGTCTCAATCTAACAACATTGTGACTTCCTTCTTGAGCTTCAGCTACTCTGAACGATTCAGGCTGGTACCTACCCTCAGCAAGCAACTATATACAGGTAAATCTCACCTAGTACAGTTCCATTCTTTCAGGGGCTGGCTTCTCTCTAGTTTCTGCCCTTTGGTTGCTTTTCAGTGCTTTCAAATAGCTGTGTTTATATTTTGGGCAGGGTTTACCATCATTGTTCATAGGTGGGTTAGTCTAGTGGAAGCTATTCCACCTATGTATAAGTCTCCCATACTTTCACTTTTTAAAAAGACTTTTCTTTAGAATAAAATTGTAAGGTACAGAGATTTCCCATATACTTTTTGTCCCCACACATGCATAGCCACTGCCATTATAAGCATTACTCACCAGAGTGGCACTTTTTTTTAAAATCAAGGATAATCCTAGAATGACACATCATAATCACTCAAAGTCCATCGTTTTCCCAAGGGTCACTCTTGGTGTTGCACATTCATTGGGTTTAGACCAATGTATAGTGACATACAGCCATCATTATAATACCGTACAGTGTATTTTCACTGCTCTAAAAATCCTCTTTGCTTTGCTTATTTATCCTGGCCACTACCCCTGGCTACCACTGATCTTTTTCTTGTCACCATAGTCTTGCCTTTTCTAGAGCGTCATATAGTTTGGATCATACAGTATGTAGCCTTTCCAGATTGGCTTCTTTTCACTTACGCATTTACAGTTCCTAACGATTGGTTGCCTCCTGGGTGTGCCCCAACTGGGGACCGGACCCGCAACCCAGGCGTGTGTCCTGACCAGGAATTGAACTGGCGACCCTTTGAGGGATGACGCCCAACCAACTGAGCCACACTGATTAGGGCGTGGCTCATTTCCTTTTAATGCTGAATAATATTTCATTGTCTAGATGTACCATAGTCTATCCATTCACCTACTGAAGGACTCCTTGGTTGCTTCCAAGTTTTGGCAATAAGAATAAAGTTACTGTAAACATCCATGTGCAGGTTTTTATGTGGGCATAAGTTTTTAACTCCCTTGGGTAGATATCAAGGAGCATGGTTTCTGTAAGTGGATGTATACATTTGTAAGAAACTGCCAAGCTGTCTTCCAAAGTGCCTGTATCGTTGTATATTCTCACCAGCAGTGGATGAGAGTTCTTGTCGGAGAAGAGACGGCTCATCACAAGCTTTTGGTATTGTCACTGTTCTGGGTTTGGCTGTTCTAATAGGTGTGTGATGGTATTTTTTTGTTTTAATCTGCATTTTCCTGATGACATATGACATGGAGTAGCTTTTCATATGCTTATTTGCCATCTGTGTATTTTCCTTGGTGAGGCTGATTTCACTTTTAACTTTTCTGAATCCTTATGTGTCTAGTGTTTATCTCATAAATAACATATAGCTGTTATTTTAAAAGATACACTCTGACATTTTATCTTTTAATGGATACATTTAGTCTTTTTTAAATTACTTATGTTTTGAAATTTAGTCCTACCCTTTCTTTTTGTGCTTTCTATAAACATGGAGTTTTTCTGAGTTTCAATTTCCTTCTCATTTTCTTTTGATTGATTTTCTTATTCCTCCTTTTTTCAACTCCTTTTTTTCAATTAAGTAAAGAGAGTTTCGCATTGTCTTTACTTAATTGGTTTTTACCTTTAAATTTTTAATAATATTTGATCTTTCTACCCTATACCTAAACCCAGCAACCTTAACATGCTTTAATTTCAGTTACCTTTATTCCTTCTTACATAGTATTGTTTTCTGGTACTTTCATTCATTTAACAAATAATTTTTAAACTCTTCTGCCATGTGTCAGGTACTATTCCAGGTGTTGTTTTAATAGAATTAAACAAAATAAAGTCTCTGCACTCATGAAGCTTACAAGATAACAAACTGATTAACATACATTTGGTGTAAATTAGTGTTTGGTACTAGAATAGAAAGTAAATATTAGGAAACTAAAGAATGATGTTGGGGTGGAGAACCTATTTTGCTTACATTTCTGCTATCTTCAGATAGTTCATAGGTTTTTAGGGCTCAGGTATAAAAAATATAATTCCCATGCCGGAATCCAACCAGAGAGACCCAGGAGGAAGACACAGATAGGGGAGCCATGGGCTCCTGGCCGGTGAAGCTCACAGCTGGTGAATTTCTAAGGAGGGTGTGTGGAGTGTCAGGCGCCTGAAGCAGATCCAGGGCAGAGTGGGATGAGCTGGTAAAGGAGACGGACACCTGATCAGAGAAGTTACAGAACAGGAAATGATCCTGGGAGCTAAGACAAGAAGAGGTTGTATTTTATTTATAGCATGCATATTTCAAAAATAATTTAGTAGGCTGAGAAATCAAGTAGAAAGAGCCTGAGAAAGAAAGAGATTGGTGTTGGCAGGTCGGACATCACAGTGACTTGATCAACGGTTTCCGTGGAGTGAAACCAGACTACACTGGGTTGAGGAGTTGAGAAATTACAGACAGAGAATAAGACTACTTGTTCAGAAGGTGGTAAAGGAAGGAGGAGAGTGATAATTTGAGGGGAAGAGGGTGGCATTAGAACTCAGGACTAAAGTTGGTGTTTTTGGCAAAAATACAGAACAAAACCTCGGAGACTTGGGGATTCCACGGCTAGAAAATAGCATGGGTCCCTGGCCTTGAGGAGGGTCCTGCCTGATGCTTTTCTTGCCAGAAACTGCTCCCCAGGATCCCTGGATTTTCCATTGTGGATGGTGGCAATATATTTCCTAGTGTCTGAATACTGAAACCACAGTATTCTGTTGTGATGATTTGGCATTTATATTGAAGCGATAAAGGTAAAAACACAGGTGAACTTCCTGTGACCATTGCTCTTCACACTCCTTAGCCCGATAGTCAAGATTCGCCCTGTTCTGAACTCACCCTCTCAACCGTATCTCTCAGGTTTTCTGTTTGCTGTCTCCTAGACAGTCCCTGCACTTTCCTGCTTCCTTATTTCAGCTCACACAGTCTTGTCCACTTGAAATGTCCTTTGCCTTTTTTAACTCAAATCAGTTCCTCAGTCACTGTCCCACCACCTTCTCTCCTCTGTGCACACAGCTTCACACAACTTGACACCCGGTGCAAAGATGCAAAAGCACTTTTTAAATTGTAAAGTGCCACACAAACTTGCCTTGTCATCTCTCCCCCTAAACTGCAAGCTTGTTGAGGACAGGACATAGGTCTGTTTCATATTTAGGTACATCAGATTACTCGGCATAGTGTCTTGCACATGTTTGATATTTAAAGTTTGAATGAAGTAGGATATGTGATTATGATAGATTAATGCCGTGTCTAAGATGGGCATGTTATATGCCAAGTTCTAGTTTGTAGCTATTAAATTTTCATTGAAATTCTCCTCCTTTGCATATTTCCTCTAGAAGTTGACTCCTTAATTTGGATTCTCCACTGATTCACAAGTAATTTTTTTTCTTCAGAGTACATGCCTATCTAAATCAGTAATGGTAGGTTGCAGAGTGGTGTATTGGGATGCTTTTGACTATAGTAGCAGAATTAACTAGTTAAACAACGCAGGCTGTCTCAACTCACCTAACAAGAAGTACACACAACAGGAGATTTCGGGGTTTGTCTGCTCAGGGACTCCGTGATGCCGTCAGGGCCCCATGTGCGTTCCACGTTTCCAGTTGGCCATCCTCAGCACGTTCGTTTCTCTCGGGGCCTCGGGGTGGCTGCAGCACTTCTGTGCATCCTACACAAACAATGTCCAGAGCTGGAAAAGTCTAGTTTCTCCTTCAGCATCTCTCTGAGGGAGCATAACTTTTCCTGAATGCTTCCCAACAGATACCCCCTTAGGTCCATTGGTTGAAATTTGGTCACATGCACTGGCAAGAAGAATGATCATGTGAATTCATTTGGAGGTCTAATGCCTTGAAAAGCACAGTGTCTGAGGCTGGGATAAGGAACAAACACTATCTGCCACACCTGCTATTTATGTGTCTTTGGCTCGCTGATGTGGCAAGTTAATATCCTCATAGATTTGTAGGAGGCTCAATTCCCATTGAGCTTGGTGTTGGTTCTGGTAATACTTGATTCATTTGACTCACTGATTCATAAATAAACATGAACTGAACGCTCGGTGTGCCAGGTACCGTGTGCAGCATTGGGCGGTGGTGGTTGGCCTATAGTTCAGTGGAGTAGGGGGCTGAGGTAAGGGGGGAGGACAGAGTTATCCCATAAAATCTGATTATAGGACATTTATTTTTCAACAGGAGATGTGGGACATACGGATTTGGGACATGAATTCATTTGAAAAACCTCTTTGGGGTAAGTTGATAGCCAGGAATGAATGACTTCAGGGTTCCGCTTCTTTTTACATTGGGGTTTGTTCTTATGGCTCCAGAGGTTTCAAACTTTTGTCGACTGGACTTTATGCCTCATATACACACAAGAAAATGGCTTGTCCGAAAATTCCATTTTAGTAATTTGAGAAATTCAACTACCAAGCATAGCCCAGTGCTAATTAATTAGTGCATTTACTTCTCATTAGAGAGGTTAATTTGAAGGTTAAATGAAGAACAGGTTTAGAACTAAAGAGATACTGGTTATATAGGGTTTAACCTGCTTGACTTCACCCAGTCATCCTAGTCCAGTCACGTGGACTAGTGATCACTCATAGAGCCAGTGTTGAAGATATGCGGTTAAAGTTTGCCTCTGACCGCCTCTTTTCAGTACTCCAAACGGTTGGTTGAGTCCTCATTGCATCAGTACAAATATAAAAGGTTCCCAGATTTTTATTTTATGTAAGAAAGCACCTCTAGAAATACTATTTAATATTACTGTGTACTATGGCATCTGAGTATGTTGTGCATTACCCGTTTAATTTTGTGTAATGGGACTGACTGTAAGGTGGGCATGTTTTTTTTCATTTAGAGGAATAAAGAGGCCCATGTTTATAGGATCACGTAACTAATATGTGTTGGAATTGAAATTTGAACCTTTGTTTAATTTCAGCATTTGACCTAATAGACACTCACTTTTGTTTCAATATGTTGATTGTGTAGGGGCTTCCCAAGGTTGAGCCCTCAGGTTCAGTGATTGGCTGTAGTCATAATAATGGCTAAGATTTATTACAGCGAAAGGATGCAAAGCAGTATTAACAAAGGAAAAAGGGATGGGGGTGAAGACTGGAGGAAACGAGGCACAAGCTTCCAAACAGTCCTCTCCCAGTGGAGTCACTCAGGAAGTGCTTTAGTCCTCCAGCCGTGAACTGTGACAGCACGTGTGAAGTGTCATCAGCTAGGGAAGGGCATTAGGCTCCTCTCGTGATGGAAGCATCCTCTGCCTAACGTGTACGAAAACTTCAGACTCCAAGAAGGAAAGCTGGTGTTTTGCATAAATCATACTGTTCGTACAGAGTTTAGGCACAACGAGGCACACTTATCATTTAGGGTAAGTTTTATATCAATATTGGGAACTGTTTATTATTCCAGTTCCCAGATGCCAGCCAAGGGCCAGGCTTGCAACCAAGTCTTTCTGAGGATAGCAGTCTCAGGTCTACTGTGTTAACTTTTATTTTAAGAGAGAGAGAGAGAGATCAGTTTGTTGTTCCACTTATTTATGCCTTCATTGGTTGATTCCTGTATGTGTCCTGACTGGGAATCAAACCTGCAACCTTGGCAAATCGGGACAACATTCTAACCAACTGAGATACCCAGCCAGGGCCTGTGTTAACTTTTATCCTTTATACTGATTTATTCATTTAAAGAGATTATGATTATGATCATTTAGCTTCTGAAAAATGAGAGTAGTAGGTAATGGCCAAAAAAATTCTTTAATGGTGTTTGTTTTGCGGATCCCATTATTGCCCACTAGTTTGATTTGCTGGAAGGATTCACACAAATCGGTGTAATGTCCTCAAGGCTAAGGTTTAATACAGCAAAGGTAACAATGCAGGAACAGCAGGAAAAAGATATGTAAAGGTGAATGCTAGAGAAATCTAGCATGGACTTCTAAGTCTTTCCACTACGAGAATTACATGGGCCTGATTTCCTCTCTAGCTGTGAATGATAGAGATATGTACAAGATGCCTCTCCCTATAGAAGCACATGAGTGTTTATACGAAGAAGCTGGCCACATAGACACATTTCTGCCAGCTGTGGCAACTGAAACTTAGAACCCAGAACAGATGCCAGGTACACATCATAAATCTTGATGATTACTTTAAACAATACTAACTAACATCCTGGTCCATCCTGACCCACTGCCTCTGATACCCTTAACCAGTGACTGTGAACATTTCAGGAGTTTAGTTCTCACAGTTTGGCCAGGGGTCGTTGCTATGGCTCCAGGCATTCCCCCAGAGATTAGCAAGGACCCAGTAAAAGGGACCTGCTGTGTTAACTCCTTCCTCACAGTATCCTACATGAAATAATGTTACACTCACTCAGTGTAGTCTTTAGTGCTGATATATTCTTTAGAATATGATATTCTAAACTTAGAAAAAATAATAGATAGAAATAGTTGACAAATTTCACTTCTCTAAAGGGGGAGTTTGTAGATTATTTTCTTTTAGGCATTTATATAATGGTGACTTTGGGATTTCCCATTTTTGTCCAAAACTATTTGTGTCCTATCCAGGTATATGTTATGTTAAGGAACAAAACAGAAATATGAACTTAAAACAGATTAAGATATTAGACAGAATTAACTTTCACTTCATGAAGGCCTTCCTCGTGAGGGACTTTTAAACAGAATGGAATCTCTTTTTTACAGAATTTGAAGATTTATAGATATACCAATTTTACAAAAAGAAAAATAACCCATAGCTTAAAAATTGCCTGATTTCAGGATTTGAAACCAATTTCTACCACTTTATTTTTTGCCACTTGAAACCTGCTTTATGTTAGACAAAAAAAAGATGAAGTATATGGGGAAAGTTCCATGCTTGAAAATGAGAAGCTCAGCGTTAATAAAGTTAAATACGTTTCCTTATTGCAGAACTTCACAGAAACTTCACTGCGATAATATACAATATGAATCTTACAGGGCAAAGAGAGCATATAACATTCCCCTAACTTAATTTCAGCACAGACTTTCTTCAGTGAGGACACCCAGGTTTGGGTCCTGCAGTAAACAGTATTCTTAAGAAAACGGAGGGACAAGGGGAAGTCATAAAGGGTTTTAGGTAGAGGAGAGACAGAAAACAACTATAGAAAAATTTACAGAAAACCTTGCACAAAGTTTATTTAATATCTTATAGTGCCTTCTGATAAAACCTATTTAGAAACTTCCCTATCTGGATGTCTTCCTCCTGCCAAGTTTCCTGAATTGATATTTCTCTCATAATGTGTGAATGGTGTTTCTCAGACTGGTGATTATGATAAGAGCTTCCATCCTGTGGATCGTGGGCTTTATGCTTGTGCCATGCACAGTATCTGACACCATATCAAGAACATAGTTGGCCAGGACTCAGTACGTAATCCAGAGAGACTGTAATTAGTTGTGACTCTAAAGCACTGAAACTTTTTTTTAAGGAACACAATCTAGTGGACACAGAAGTTATTTTGTAAATGATGTTGTTTTGAAAAACATTTTTTGAACTTAACTTTTAAGATTGAGTTTAATTCCTTCCTTCGTACCAGCTCTTTAAAAATGATCCTTCTGATTTTTATTATGTATTTTCTCGGAATAGTAGAATTGTCCACCATCGTCATAGCAGACAGTTTCAACTACTGACTTCTTCTGCAGTGGGCATTTTTAAATGGTCGTTACTGCTCAGGAAGGCAAGGAGGTCAGGAGTAGCCAAGGCATTCCTCAAGTAGAGAAAGGTGAAAAGGCTTGCTTTACCATGTATCAAGCATTATTGTAAAGCTATAATAATTGACCTCAGTGTGGTGTGGCAATAGATAGACCCATGGAACTGAATATGGAATCCTGGAAACCCTGTCTGTGACGAAGCTGGCATTGCACACCATTAGGGAAAGGATGAACTTTCCGTGAACAGTATTGCAACAGTTGGTTATCCACATGGAAGAAAATGACATTGAATCTCTACTTAAAGCTGAAGCGTAAAACTTTAAAATAGTTTCTACATAGAGAAGATTTAAGACTTAGAAACGTGAACCATAAAGGATAGCTCTTATTAGGAAGAGAAGCTTTAAATTGGGAAAAGATAGTTGTACTAATACAAGATTATAATCCAGATTGTAGAGAAAGCCTTACAAAGTAATAGGAAAAAGACAAAACAACCCACCCAGTAGAAAAGTGAACTAGACTTAAATAGGCAGAATAAATAGAATGGCCAGTGAGGTCAGAGATGGTGGGGAAATGAAAATTAAAGTGCATTTGAGGGGGGCTGGAGTGTAAAGGGATAGAGCAAAAAAAAAAAAAGAAGAACCTCATGATTGAGCGTGGTTGAGCATACAAAACAGTATGATTCCTGCAGGGAGGGGGGCTTGAGGGGATAAATAGTGATGGACAGAGACTTGGGTTGGTGAACACACAATAAAGTATACAGATGATGTGTTGGAGAATTGTGCACCTGAAACCTATATAATTTTGTAACCAGTGTCACCCTCAATAAATTCAATAAAAAGGAAAAAATTCAAACTACATGAAGATACCAATTACACACCCACCAGATTGTCAACAACAAAAAAATGTTGGACATCATTAAGTGTTGCCACGGATATAACACACCCAGAGCTCTCATTTTGCATTTTGTTTTACTTCAACCACCTGGGAAAAGAAATTGGTCATAATTAGTCATGTTTAAAATATGCATACCCTATGACCTAATATCCCTAAGGATATACTCTAAATCAGGGCTCATAATTAAGGTTTTTTAACATTTTTTAAATGGCTAAAAAATTAAAGTAATATTTTATAATTGGTGATATAAAAATTATGTGACAATCAAATTTCAGAGCCTGTAAATAAAGTTTCTGTTGAAATACTGTTACATTAACTTTTTTACACGTCATTTACGCTGCTTATGTGGTACCAGAGTTCAGTGGTTGCAACAGAGATGCCCCGCAGAGCCTAAAATATTTACCACCTGACCTTTAGCAGGAGAAATTTACGGGCCCCTGACATAAATAAATATACAGGTATACCTTGGTACTCATCGGCTTCAGAACTCGTCAAGCCCTGTACTCGATGCATTTGGACAAGAAAAAACTGTTTTAGCACTCCATGTTTGCTCGTGACTCATGGCACTTGATAGAACTTGTATGAGTTGGTTTTGGTATTCGTCAGTTTCGGCACTCATCTCGAGTTCCAGAACAAATTAACGAGTACTGAGGTGCCACTGTATTTGCATATGTGCCAGGAAGTATGTTCAGGAATATTCACAGCAGTACTGCTTGTAATAACAAGCCTATAAAGAACCAAATATCCAGTAAGAGTAGAATGGATAAACTGTGGTATGCTTAGCCAATGGAATACTATTCAGTAGTGAAAATGAATTAACTACAACTATATGCAACATACAGGTGGATGTCAGGAACACAGTGTTAGAAAAAAAAGCAAGTGTCAGATTTTTGTATTTATAAGCACTTCAGAAGCAAATGTAAACAAGGCATTGTTAAGGATACCAGTGAGGTAAAACTGTCAGGAAATGGTAGAGTAAGCTCAGAATAGAGGTTGCCATTGGAGAGCTGGGGAAGAGATGGATTGGAGAGGGAACATGAAAGGTAATGTTCTTTATTCTTCACTGGGTGGTACATATGTGTTGTGTTGCAATCCTTTATTTCTTTCCCTTTTTTAAAAAAAGATTTTATTTTTAGAGAGAGGTGAAGGGAGGAGAGACGGGGGAGAGAAACATCAGTGTGTAGTTGCCTCTCATGTGCCCCCTACTGGGGACCTGGCATACAGTCAGGCATGTGCCCTGACTGGGAATCAAACCAGCAACCCTTTGGTTCACAGGCTAGCAAGCACTCAGTCTACTGAGCCACACCAGTGAGGGCTGATCCTTTATTTCTATGGTGAGTTTTATACATGTGGTATTTGATATGTTTTGTAACTTGCAGCATAAAAAGTATCTTTTCAAGTAATGTAGTCTGTCTTATTATGTATAATTGTTTATGACTAGTAGAGGGGAGTCTTGTCAGTGGACCAGAACCTGCTTGATTTCACTGACAACACAGGTGGCAAACAGAAGGCCTGTAGGCAGAATCCGGCCCTCCACTTCATTTTATTTGGCCCGGTACCTTGTTGCTACTCGGCAACAGCACTGAGTTCCTTGCCCCTAGTTAAGGAGTAGTTACATTTATACAGTCCTAAAATTACAGTCAGCCCTTTGAAGACAACCTCAAGGCTGACGTGGCCCCTGGTGAAAATGAGTTTGAAACCCCTGACCTACAAGTTCCACTTCCCACCCCTGCCATCCCAGGTGTTCTGGTTGTCTCAGGAACCCAATTAAAACTCTCTTATGCAGAAAAGGGGGATAATAGGAGGATTCCTGGGTGGTCACAAAAGCCAAGAAAGAGTTAGGGATTTGGTCACCATCAGGACCCTCTGCCTCTTGTTCGGTATGTCTCTGCTTGTCCTCATTCTCTTGGACTTCAGGTAGGCTTTGTGTGTCGGGCAGTGTCAGGGACTGCAGTCCTAGATGCACAGGCTCCCAGCTCTGTGACTCAAAAAATCATGGGATGAGGTCCTGTGGTTGGCCTGGCCAGGTCATCTGACTGTTCTGTGGCTGTGGGGCTGAGTCTCTTACAGAAAAACTTTTGGGGAGTGTAGGGAGAACAGCAGTCCGAATGATGAATCAGGAAACCACCTTAGTTTGTATCCATTTTTGTCTGTTCTTTAAATGTAAAACACTATGTGGCATTTTCACATAGCTTTATGAATATCAGGGCTATTCTGAAGTGACCATTAAGACATTTGATACTACCTAAGACATGATGTTCAGTGGTTGGGGTAGGAAGAGGGTTAGAAAGGTCTGTTAAGCATATTACTTTTAAAAAAATCAAAATATAGCATCACCATGAAGATCTCCCTCCTCCACTAACCCTTTTATGGTCCTGATAAGGACCCTTTTTCCTCCTGATAAGTGCATTTAAGACAAAAAATGAGACAAAGTAGATATTACAGATTTGCATTAAAACATAACATTTCTACTATCTATTCTGAATGAAAGAACACTTAACCCATTGGTAGTAGGAGTGTTTAGCTATTGGGGGTTTATAGATGATTTTGCATCTTCTGTGCTTGCCAAGTTCTTTGCACTGAACATATATAATTGTACTTTATAACTAGAAAAAATATATAAACCTTTTAAAGGTATTGCTAGAAATTGTCAGCTTATTACTTTAGAAAGTGACATTCCACTTAGGATACCAAACGTTGAATGCTCTGCATTGAAATAATTTGAGCCAATAAATTTTATAGGAGTCAATACCATTAGTATCCCACATGATAAGCCTGTTCTCCTAACCTCTGAACTGAGGGTAACACTTGAGAAACAGAGTTAGAGAAGATCCACATTTATATGGAATGTGAATATCATTTCGTGCTGGGGTTTTGCATTGGTTTTTATTAAATTTTTGTCATGAACTCGGGTAGAATAAGAATATACTAATACCTGAAAATTGGGTTTTGTTAGTGAATGAGTCTTCTCAGTGCTAAGTTTTAATAATCACTTGACCCAAAGGCAGTGGCAGAAATGTTGGCCTAAGTACTTCATAGGAAGTGGAGATTATAATATTGAAATTTAAGGTACATTAGCCATTCTTACCGTAGCCAATAGGCCAGAAATAGTTGCGACTTTGTTTTAACAGCTGTGGCTTCAGTTACGTTCTGTTCGCAGATTTACCTCTGGTATTGGTATGAGGTGAGCTCTAACTTTGTTTTACCACGTGGAAGGGCGTGGCCCCTGCACCAGTTTGCAGCTCCGACTGGTAGTGCCCTTCCGGTGTCCCACACAAGTGCGCATTTGCTTCTGAGCGCCACATGGCTTTAGGTGCTTCTGCTTTAAAATAAACCCGTTTCCCAAAGCCTCATTTGTGTGTAGGTTAGGATTATATTAATTTATAGTTTTACCTCAATAGGAAAAGTTGTATTAAATGTATAGATTAATTTTGGGAAGAAGCTGGTTTATTTCCCAAAACATGGTATATGTATCTATCCATGTTGTATCGGATAGAAATTGGGTAAAACAAGATGCTATTTGTTTGGGGCTTGTGAACCTTTGAGAGATTTTAGCAAAGTTTGAGGTATGAGCCAAGACAGGCCATTTGTTTGGGTATTCCACTGAAAATGGCTTGGGTGGGCCTGGAAGTGGGGTGGGGTGTCAGGGAATCACAGGGCGGGTGGACAGTGTTAACCAGGTTGATGGAGACTCAGATATGGCACCTGTCAGCCTCGTCTGTGAGGGGAGGGCTCGGCAAAGGATCAAAGGCTTCTGTCTGGGAGAAAGCTGCCCTTCTAGCCCTTACTCAGAGCCAGATAATTCAGTTCCTCTTCATACATTCCTGGCATCTTTCAAGCTGCTGCCCCAGCGCTGGAGCTCAGAGTGAGTGCATCTAAGTCCATGCATGGGCCCTTTAAGAGGAATGCCTGGGACTCCAGAAGTCATCCTCCTCATTCAGCTGTAACCCCCACTTGTCTTCACAGCCGGAAGTCATGGGGACTTCTTTTTCTGGCACTGGAACCCTGGGCCTGGGGGGCCTGATGTTGGACCAGGACCCCTTGCTCCTCAGGGTGAGGCCTTGCAGCCAAGATACGCCTTCTGATTTTTATCCTCCACACATGGGCATAGGACCAGTTCATTTCATGTCTCCACCCCTCCTACCAGTCATGTATAATTGATCACTCTGTGGCTGCTGCTGCTTTGTATCCTTAGTTATAGGACTTCTGTTCACCAAGATTTCAGGCGTTCCTGAACGATGGTTCTACAGTTCAGTTGTAATTTTGAGGTGGTTGTGGGATGAGAGTATGCATGTACCTATCCACCCTCTTGACTGGAAGCCTCCAGAGCACTGTGTCCTTAGGAGAGGGAAGATGAGCTCCTCAGTGTACCCTAAAGTCTAAGCTTTAGGTCCAGGAGAATGAAGCTTTCATTTTCTTCTAACGGTTCTATTGAGCTGAGACTCTTCTTATTAGGGCTTGAAATTTATGGAGAGCCTTGGCTAGAATTATAAAGGATAGGAGGAAATAATTATTTAGCCCTAGAAAATGTTGATCAATCTTTGGAAAAACTTGGCATATCACATGTAAGTAGGATCAGAAATTTACTGATTTAATTGACCACTGTATTTTGACACTAATTCTGAATTTTATAACTTAAACAGTTAAATGTATTTCAAATGGAAACTTTTAATCTGTTGTGGTTGTGACAAAACAAAACTTTTAGTGACTTCCAAGATAAATTATAGAACATGTTGTTTGAGAAAATATACAATTTTTCCCCACCCCCATATTTATTTGTTTTTTAGTATATTGAGGTTGAATTTATATACTGTAAAATTCAGCTTTTTAGGTATGGTTTTCTATGTTTGGACAAATGGACGTAGTCATACCACCACAAACGAGATAGGGAATGTTTTCATTATTACAAATTCCTTCATGCCTCTTTGAGTACAGTCCCCTACTTTCTCCCCAGCCCCCGGTAGCTACTGATCTGATTTGTGTTTGCATAGCTTTGCCTGTTCCGGGATGTTGTACAAGTGGAATCATATAATGCGACATGCAGCCCTTTGTGACTGAGTACTTTCACTTTTGAGATAATGCTTTTGAGATTCATCTGTATTATTGCTTGCCAATCAAGAGTGTTTTTTTTTTTTATTGCTGGTTTGCTGGGTAGTATTCCATTGTATAGATACACCACAATTTGTTTATCCATTCAAGTGATGGGCATTTGGAATATTTCCACATATTAAAGATTATGATTAAGCTGCTATAAAGAGTTGTGTAGGTCTTTGTGCAGACACATGTTTTTCTTTCTTTTCAATAAAAGCTAGGAACGGGATGCTGATTTCTGGGGGAAGAAACTGCCAAACTGTGTTCCAGGTTGGCTGTATCATTTTGCATTCGCACTGCAATGCATTCGAGTTCCAGTTGCACCAGTTCTTTGTCAGCACTTGATACTTTTTTTTTCTTTTAGATATTTATATCAGTGCGCAGTGGTGTTTCATTGTGACTTTAATTTGCAGTTTTGAACACTTAATGATTTGGAACATTTCATGGGCTCATTTTCCATCTGCATTGCTCTTTTGGTTCAAACTTTTCCCATTTTATTGAATTTTTTTAATTTTGAAAGTTCATTATGTACTTTAGATATGCCATTTATTAGATATGTACTTTGTAAATATTTTCTTTAAAACTGTTATGAATTTCTTTTATTTTCATCATAACAGTGTCTTTTGAAGGGAGAAGCTTTTAATTATAAAGGCTGTTTTATCAATCTTTTTACAATTCAACAGGGTTTTTTCTATGTAAGGAATCTTTGCCTAACCCAGGGTCTCTAAAATTTTTGCTATCTCCTTTACATTTTCCTGTATACCTCCGGTGTCCTCTGTATCCCTCTTCTCTCAAATAACCATACCCCCACTGCGTTTCACCTTCAACTTTAGAATCTTAGGAAAATTAAATAGGAGTGGGTGAAGAATATAAAGATTTACATTTAAGTATTCTAACCTGTAAGCATTTAAAAAAACACACATAGCAGATTTTATAGAAGCTAAAGAAAGCCTCATTTGAATCCCAGATATTGCACTGGCAGTCAGTCTGTTTGCTTTGCCAACGATCTTGAGGAAGCTTTCATATGAAGTAGCTCAGAATATAAATTTATACGTATCTAGCTTCTCTGGAGAGAACTGTTATTCCATGACACTGTGCACTCTGATTTCGAGTCTCCCTTTACCCCAGGTACCATAGTTATCCGTAGTTGCTCATCGTGTATGACACTATCTGATGTTGAGTAAGTTTGATTTTGAAGCAAAAGTATGATAGTAGCATCGCTGTTCTCACCATGCAGTCAGGGAGTATAGGTTGGGTGAAGAGGAATATAGGCAAGAGATCAAAGTCCCCAGAGAGATGAGCATAAATAATACTTTCGATTTTAAGTATCCCTTAGTATTTCTTGTTTAATCCTCACCAGAGGATGTGCTCATTGATTTCAGAGAGATAGAGAAAGAGAGAAGCATTGATGTGAGAGAGAAACATCGGTTGGTTGCCTCTGACACTTGCTCTGACCTGGGTCGGAAATCGAATTCACACCCTTTTTGGTGCACAATGACACTCCAATCAACTGAGCAACCCGGCCAGGGCTCCCTTACTATTTTGGGGGTGTTTTCCACATTGCTGTGTAACAACCTTGGGATGTTGGCAGTAACTATCATGTCTTTTTATGTGTGTGGTTAGAATCATAATTTACAAAGTGATCCCACTGATACTTCAAGTACCCACCTGGCACCACATTTAGTTATTACAATATGATTGACTGTAGTCTCTATGCCATAGTTTACATCCCGTGACTGTTTTGTAACCACCAATTGTGTTGAATTCTTTCACCCTTATCACTCGGCCCCTGAACTCCGCTCCCCTCTGGCAACCATCAGTTTGGTTTTTGTATCTACAAGTCTGTTTCTGTTTTGTTTGTTCATTTCTTTTATTCTTTAGATTCTGTATTTAAGTGAAATCATGTGTTTGTCTTTCTCTATCTGACTTATTTCACTTAGTACAATACCCTCTGGGTCCATTCATGGTGTGGCAAATGGTAACATTTCATTTTTTTCATGGCCGAGTCGTATTCCATTGTATATATGTCCCACAACCTTTTTATCCACTTGTCTGCTGATGGGCACTTGGGTTGCTTTCATGTCTTGGCTCTTCAAAATAATGCTGCAGTGAACGTAGGGGTGCATACCTCTTTTCAATTTAGTGGTCTGGGTTTCTCCGAATATGTACCCAGCAGTGGAAGTGCTGGGTCATAAAGCAGTTACACTTTTAATTTTTTGAGGAACCTCCATACTATTTCCCATAGTGGTGGTGCCAGTTTGCAGTCCCACCAACACTGCATGAGGGTTCCCATTTCTCCATTTTGACTTTTTTGTAGATAAATTCTCTGGCCTCTCCTGAATTATTCAGGTAAACACTGTTCAGCATCAGTGCTGCCTGCCATGGAACTTGCTGCATAAAGTTGCCCTTGTAAGGGGCTGCAGCATTGAACATCAGCAAGGTCCTTCCGAGCATATGCTTGTGTGGCTTCCATGTTGGTCATACATGCAGAGTGTGTGTTTCCTCTGTCCACCTCTGAATGCGCACCTCATCTGCATGCGCTCAGCCGGTCTCCTCCTCATCAGCAGTGACACAGGCCTTTCAGCCTTGCGCTCAGCTGCTCAGGGGGAAGGCGGCGAGGACTCCCGGACTGCCCCAGAGTTTCCCAAGATAAACTCCTTATGTGCCAGAAATGTTTCTAGTCAGACTACCTCAAATGACTCTGCAAATTTGGTCATAGTTCCTCAAGTCATTTTCTCATTATTTTAACAGATGGGGGTGTAGGATGTGGGTGGGAGATAGAAACTGAAGATCAGGGAAGTCTATAAAGTTACTGTCAGAGTCAACACTGGGTCTCAGATCTTATGATAACCTTTTTATTTCCAATATAATTTCCATGAGTCTGTTTCTGAATGGCTGGTGACTGTAGCATTTTTGGAATGGGATTCGGTGAGACAGAGGGACAAGAATTAGCCCAATAAACTGCTATAATACCCGTGCCTAGGAGAACTGATATTAATCTTTGGGCTTTGCGCCCTGGCTGGTGTGCTAAGTGGATTGAGTGCCGGCCTGCCAAACAAAGGGTCACCAGTTCGATTCCCAGTCTAGGGCACATGCCTGGTTGTGGGCCAGGTCCATGGTAGGAGACAACCTCACAGTGATGCTTCTCTCCCTCTCTTTCTCCCTTCCCCTCTCTAAAAATAAGTAAATCTTTAAAAAAAAAAATCTTTGGCGGGCCTGTGAACCAAGAGATCACAGTTCGGTTCCCAGTCAGGGCACATGCCTGGGTTGCAGGCCAGTTCCCAGCAGGGAATGCACAGGAAGCAACCATACATTGATATTTCTCTCCCTCTCTCCTTCCCTTCCCCTCTGAAGATAAATAAATAAAATCTTTAAAAAAAAAAATCTTTGGGCCTTGGGAACTGAATGTGAGTGGTTGAAAGGGACTGGGAATCACTGGTTTCTCAGACTCCTATGGCAGCCATCGGCTTCGCTCTGCCTTAGCATTTACTACAGTAGTTGACTAGAAGGCAGTTAAGTCTCATGTGTTTGATGGATAGGAGATAGTAGCTCGCTGTTGTTTTAATTTGCATTTTCCTAATTACAGTGAGTTGAGCACTTTTCTACATGTTTACTGGCTAGTGAGGTTTATTTTCTGCCAAGTGCCTATTATTCCTTTACTTCTTTTCCTGTTGGGTTGTTGTATATTGATTTGTAGGGGTTATTTGTATATTCTTTGATATTATTAATTTTTATGTATTTTACAAATAATTTTCTAAGTCTGATTTATAAACGTATTCTCCATAGTAAAATTTCATAGGGATATTACTCTTACGATTTTCTATATTCTGAATTTTTAAATTAATGTTATTTTTTTCTTTTTCTCTCTATAGGTTATGAATGTGATTTCTGATGAAACTGGATTGGAAATATTTTCATGATCTTTGTATATTTATATATATATATTTTAAAATTTTGCATTTGACTTAAAGTGCCATGAGAAAATTTGCATATTGCAAGGTGGTCCTAGCCACCTCCTTGATTTGGGTACTCTTGGATATGTTCCTGCTGCTCTACTTCAGTGAATGCAACAAATGTGATGAAAAAAAGGAGAGAGGACTTCCTGCTGGGGATGGTGAGTGACACTTTATAATAAAACAATCAATTTGATAAGTATTTCACTGGGTTTTTTGTTGTTGTTAAGTAATTTGGATAGTATAAAATTTGAACATTTCTGTAGTAATAGTAATCCCTGCTTTCCTATATATGATGATCACATTTCCAATAATTCTCTAGTGGGTTCTTCCACACAGTTAAAATTATTAAAGTATCATGTATAGAATTTCTAAATTCAATTTTTGTGTTCAGTGTTAAATGTAGTTTTCTGGAATTTATATTACTAAATAATATATCTCATAATTGGAACTATCAAAATTGTACACATTGGTCTAATGCCATAATGCTGAGTAGAGCATTAAAATTGTATTATCGGGTATCAAGAGATATTTCTCCTGCCTTCCCATCTTGGTTCTAAGGGAAGAAGTCGTCATGGATAGATGTGATCTGGAGAATTCTCTTGATGAAAGGAAGAATAATAAAGCTGTGCATAGCTCCAGGTAACACTTCTAGGGAGGGCTTTTAAGAAAATAAGGCTATAGAATAAGGGCTGCAATGAGAACACTACAGTATCTGGTGTGGAAGAGACAGGAAACACAAATATGAAGGATCCAGGTAACATGTACCGACATGTTTGGAAGAGGACGCTAGAAAAACTCAGTGTCAACTCCTTGTGTTTTGCAAACAAATGCTGCCTATATTTATTTATTTTTTTAAATAATGAAAATGACTTTGCATTATGAGTCAGTAATTCAGTTATTCTTGGCTCTGAACTCTGATTAGTTACAGAGTACCTATTTGGCTCTATAGTAATTCTATTTTTTGGAATTATGTATAAATGATTACTGTTTTAACATAAATTTTATTTGAGTAGCCACATTTAAATGTCCCTGAAATTTATAATCTAAACTTATTTATTTGTGTTGGTAAGTGTGCTTGCTTACTGTAATATTTATAGATGGAATTATATAACCAGTTCTGTTTATTTCATTTTGGGACATTTGCCTAAAAATAGGATCAGTCACCAGCACTGGGCTCTAGTAATACCTAGGCTAACCCCTAACTTTTAAATTTCACTTTCCCCATAAGTTTTAATAAAATATGTTTTTATTCAAAGTCATCCTGTTTGCTGACTTTCCTGGTTTACTTTTGTTTAGTAACTTTGTTGAATGACAAAGTGCTGCTTCCTGAACTGTAACTCCCTGTCTACATTTAAATCAAAGGGCAGGTATTACCATTCACCAGTAAGAGACTAGGATATTTTTTCCCTAAGGGAACAGATTAACTTTCCCCTCACCCCACCTTAATTCACTGTTATCTATAGTGGGAGTTCATGGTGTTCTAACTTACATTCGAAGGCATGGAAGTGAGAAAGAATGGGACCTGCAGTGCTTGGTAAATGTTTTAAAACTGATTTGTGCTGGGCATTGTAATAGGTGCTAATAATAGACTCCTATTCAACAGTAACAACAAAAAGACAAAACTTCTCCCTTTGGGGAACTTGCAGTCCAATAAGAGAGAAAGAATAATAGTGAGATACTGACATAAATAGCATAGTAGAGATGTGCATAAAAGCAGAAAGGAAGGGATGCCTTGGGGCATCTGGGAAGGTGTGCAGAATGGAAATTTGTTGAAGCTGAGTAATACCAGGGTGAACAGATGTTCATTAGGTTTAATGGGCAAGCAGAACACCTTCCAAGCAAAGGAAAGAAGCATGTGCAAGATAAGCAAGTGTGAGAACAGAGCTGATGGACAGGAGAATGTGAGGAAAGTGCAGATGAGCTTGGAAGGTTAGCAGAGGCCATATCACAAAAGGTCTTTATGGCATGCTAAGGGTTTTAGACTTTATCTTGTAGACCTTGGAATGCCATTGAAGTATCATAAACAAGGGAGTAAGTAACCCGATGGGATCTGGACTTTCAGAAGAAGTTTGGTGGTCATGTGACTGATGTACTAGAAGAGAGCGAGACAGCAGAGATCGATTGTGAGGTAGTTGTGAAAATTTGGAGAAGTTCTTGGCACCTGCACTGAAATGACACTAGGGGCAGAAAGGAAATAAAATATATGAAAAGTATGTAAATAGTGGTGTTTACAAAATGTACTGAGCCATTGAATATAGGTCCAAGATGACTCTTAAGTCTCCCTGTTTGGATGACTTCATGTGAGGTGGGGACCCCTAGGGGCTCAGAAGCTTTGATGACAAGGTGGCCGGATGTGTTGGGTTTGGAATATTTCACTCTGAGGTGCTGGCAGCGATGTTCTGTGGTCGAGAGTGGTTGAGGGTAGGCATATAGGTAGTAGTAGGTTAAGTCTTGTCTGTTCATGTGATTGCACTGGGAGCATACGTAGAGTTAGAAGAGACTGACCCAGTTTTGGAGAGCCTCACGGAGCCTCAGGGAAGGAAGGGAGGCCTCTTAGGAGCTCAGAGGTAGAAGAAGCCACAGTGAGTATGGTCATGGAAACCCAGGAGTGGTATTTGTTCAGAGATTTTACCAGAGACAAAGACCAGGTGTTTCTAATATGTTTGGAACAGGGTAGCTTCTGACCCTGGGAGGTGCCAGTGAGTAGTGGAGATGTGTAGCTTATTCTTTTAGGAAGCTTTGACATGAAGAGAAAGGGGTAGTAAAACAGTTAAAAGAAAGGAATAGAGCCAGGGTTGGTTTTCTGTGTATGTATGTATTTTCCTTATGTAAGTTTAAGGAGAGATTTAAAATATAAGGAAAAGAAGTAACACTTGAAAGAGCAAATATTCAGCAGATGAAACTGAGGTGTCAAAACCATAAAAAGAGGATTATCCTTGAAGAGGGTTCTAAGGTTAGTACAGACTGAAAACCACTGGTGGCTTGAGTATCAAAGAAAAGGGTTAGTTTTTATACAAAGTGCAAAGTAAAGGAGAGATGGTCTGGAAGTAACAACAGGGAGCTGTAAGATAGCACCATTACCTCTGAGGAAGGGAGAAAGAACGGTTTTCTCAGAAAAGGTGATTAGAGTTAAGTCTGGAGTGTAGATGAGGAGATAGGACTTAAAGAAGCTTTTCAGTACCCTGGGGGTGTCAGGATGCTTATAGAACAAACCGAGAAGGACCTCTGTAGTGAGAGGATGAGAGAAGGGCTGAGCAATAAGCCAGAAGGTGAGTAAACAGCTAAACAGAAAGGGTTGGAGAGGCTAGCAGTTCCAGATGGGGCCTTAGAGCATGCTTGCCGCTTGTGACTTAGCCTTGAGGGATTGACAGGAAAGAGGGGGGAAATGATTTGGGAAAGGGGGACAGTTGGTGCTAATGAAAAACAGGCTGAAAAACCTGCTCTTCTGTGAGGTTTCAGTGCAGTGGAAGCTGAGAGGTCCCAAGTAACTTCAGAACACTAAAGTTATTAAGGATCTCAACAGGTGAGGTTGCAGAGGTACCTCGGAAGGGATCTTTCACTGAAGGTGTCAGGAGAGAGTGACTAGGTAATGGCAGTAAGGGTTTGGACCTTAGTGGAATTAGCAAGTACACTCAGTGACCTAGAAGAAGAAGGCAGGTCTGTTGTGATACAGTACGTAAAGTCCCCAGGATCTTCATTTTCTATAGCCTTTGAAAAACCAAAACAAGATCAAAAAGAAAAAAAAAACAATGAGCAGATATAACATTCCAGAGTAATTATTTCAGTATCATAAGGATCTCATTTCCAAACATTTTTTGAACTGTTTTACAGTGCCAGTTTGGTGAAATTTACCATAGTATGTTCTGTACATTGTGAATAAAGGTATTCTATTTTTTAAGTATTGGGTTGGCTAAAAAGTCTGTATGTTTTTTCCATAAAATAAAAGACATATTTTTCATTTCTACCAATAACTTTATTGATTTGGATATTTTGAATATGTTGGCTATCTCCTGCATGGTATAACATTGATTGTTCTCAAGTAATGTCTCAATTTGATCAGTCAACTTCAACTGGTCTGTCTGACCATGGAGCATCGTCCAGTGAGAAATCTCCAGCACGAAACTTCTCAAACCAGTTTTGACACATTCGATAGTCATAGCACCTTCTCCGTATACTGAAGAGATTGTTTTTATGTTTCAGTTGCATTTTTACCTTTCTTGAAATAATAAAGCATAATATGCCAAAAGTGTTGCATGTTTTCTTCCATCTTCAATATTAAAATGGCTACAAAAAATTCACCAATTTTGATAAATTTTTTTAAATGCATGCTGATATGGCAGCTGTCACAGTGCAGTGTAACAAAATTGTTTCAAATGAAGTAGACAACTAAGTGTTCCTGGAGCCATCTGATGGGAAAAAAGGTAAACCAACTTTTTGGCCAACCCAGTAGAGTAGACTGATTATCCTTATGATAATGCTAAAAGTCTCTTATAAGATAGTTATTAATATGCTTAACAATTTTTTAGGATTCTTGCATTTACTTATTTGCCTACTTCAAGTACTACAGTAGACCTGTCTTTGGTGATTATGGAAGTGTTGGTTTTATTTTTCTGAGTAGTTCTCTCTCATAGTTTTATACTTGTATTTTATATCGTAGGGAATATTATACTTGATTTGGAGATCATTAAAATGTTGATGAATCAGATTTTTGTGTGCATATGCTCGACTTATTTCAACTGTCAGACATTAGAAAACCTATGAGAACATAGTTTATAGAAGAAACTTAATGATTAAAAATTAATAATATTGTTTGTAAATGCTGTCAGAAATTCCTTGTTACAGTTTTTTTTTACATCTTTAGAGCTTTATGTGCCAAACACATTATGAATAAATTGAACATGAAATTGGAATGACAGTTGAAACTGAAAAGGATGTTGAAGTAGCAGAAAGTTGTCTGAGTTTGTTATATATAATATTTTGCGTTTTTTTAAATCAGGTAATTTGCTATGTTATGTCAAATCTTACATACCTTTGTTTATAGATATTTATTATTTTATATACCACTAAAAAGGCAAAAACATTCTAGTTACCACTGTAAGCCACATTCAATCAGATGTTAAAATACGTATAAGTAGCAAAAGGAAAAACATTTTGGAAGAGGTGAAATATAGTGCATAACAACAGTGAAGGTGGTAGTTGTGTAATGAGGTAAGAAAATTCTTTGGGAGAAATGATTATAGCCTTTTATTGGTATTTTTTTTCTCCAGAAGAGTATCATATAACTTTATACATCTTTATTCTACTTCCATAAGAAAAGTATGTTTTTATTTAAAATATATAAAATAGTTATATAGGTGGTGTTCTATATAACTTAATGCTCCAAAACTGAGCCGAATGATGATGATGATGATGTTTCTATTTTAACTTGTCTTTAAAGAGCCATCTTATACTAAAACAGGACACAGGTAACTGGAGGATACTCATAGTCAGGGCCACCAGATGTCTCCCATCTTCCTGTCACCCATGCCGTGCCCGGAAACTGATTGTCATTTCCAGAATTGCACTGTTTTCCGTTGACTCCCCAGCATCCCAGCCCCCAAATCTGTTGGTTGCTCTTTATTTTCAGAGATAGATAAGTAAGCAGAATTGATTCTAAGAGTTTTATAATTTTCAAACTTTAAAAAGCTTGTATGGGCATTGTACTTCTGTTACACGTCATACAGTTTTTATTATACTTATTGAGAGTTCTTTTAAAATTCTGTCAACTCTTATATTTAAAGAACTTACTTGCTGGGCAAACATCAGGCAGAATTTATTTTTGAAAACTATCTTACATGGAATTTTTAAGTTATTTCCTAATGTTTTCACGTCCCTCGGTTTATTCCAAGAATGGGGAAAATTATTTTATACATGTGTTTCTTGACGGTTCTCTAAAATAGAGGTTTATATCCTAGACAGAGTTGTTAAAGACACACCGATACTGCAGCTTTCATGCTGGTGGGCTGCTTTGTACCTCCATCTGAGCCAGTTCCTGTGGGCTGCTTACCAGTTAGTGCTGCTCTTGGGCAGAGGAGGCCTGGAGGAAGAGAGACAGTTAGTTTATTGCCTTGATGTCTCCATTTTTGTGCAGAGATTTTTGGGGGATGCCTAAAGAAAAACTGCAGGAAAATAAACCTTTCAGTTAAAAAAAAGGTAATGTCCCAAACATGTTTTCTTTCCATTATTGTCCTCACGTCATAGTATATCCATTCTTTTTAGATGGGAAGTTTAACACACTTTTATCCAAATTTAGTACATCCTAGAACCTGTTCTTCTTGGAATGTCTTTAACATCTCAAAAGCATATAACAAAAAAATTTGGGAATTGCTCATCTGGAATACCACTCTTTATGTATATATCAAGGTATAATGTTACTTCTGATTAGAAGTGTTTTTTATGATGCGCCACCTTGCATGATGCTCATTATAATGTCCACTGTTACCAATTCTAGAATTTCATTTCCACTTGTTTTCTTTTTAAAGATTGTTTACTTTTTTCTTTTTAGAGAGAAGGGAAGGGGGGGAGAAAAAGAGTGAAAAAAACAATGTGTGGTTGCCTCCCGCATGTGCCCTGACCAGGAATCAAACCTGTGACCCTTCCGTTCATAGGCTGGTATGCAATCCAATGAGCCACACCAGCCAGGACTTTATTTACTTTCAATAGTACTGTTACATATTAGCTCAGTATATAGTTATAAAACTCATGTTCGATACTGTGCTAAACTCCACAGAAGGTACATAAAACCCCAGCTAAAAAGAGATCATAGCCTAATGGAGGGTTATGGTGAGACAGCTTTAGCAATCATAGTAAGAAATAGCAGTTGTGTGCTCTCCTTGGGAGCATGTCCACACCTTTCTTCCCTCTCAGTCATACATCTTTATTTTCTCTCCTAAACTCTTAAGGGTCCACACAAAACTTGCAACCAGGAAGGCAGTGGCAGCCTGTCTCAGGTCAACCCCCCCGAACCTGTCTCCAAGGCCCCCTTTCTCTTCTCAGTGAGCTGGCAGCAGCCCCTCATGACTCACTTCTTTCCTGAGACGTTTCTGAAGAGCCAAAGTAGCCCCGCCCAGGCGCTCTCCTTTTGCTTCATCCTAAGCCATTCCATGTTTTACTGTCCCTAGCTTTAATAAATTACTCTCAAAAAGAAAATAGCAGTTGATTAGAGATACAGGAACTGTAGATGAAATGATGTGGTAGTCAAGAGTAGTAAATGGACAGATTCAGGGAAGTTATAGGCAAGAGAAACCATTTTAGCTGGGCCTTGAAAGACAAATCAGTGTTTGGTATTGCAGAGCTGGGAGCGGGAAGGACATGCCGAGGGAGGGGATCTGTGTGAGCCATGGCACCAAAGCAAGAATATGGTGCACCAAATATGGCACCAAAAGTAAGGCACTGAATACGGGGACAGTAGTGAGTTGCTATTGATGGAGGATGAATTATGGGGAGTGGGTGTCGAGAGCCTAGCACAGAGGGTGGCTTGTTTGGCAAGTTAGGTTAAATTTCAAATTGAAGAGATTAGATTTTTGGAGACCGTGAAAATAACACAAGGAAGCCTTGCTTCCAGGGAGGTTAATGTGGTAACAATATTTGAGATGGGTGTACCAAGGCAATGCAGTGATTCAGGTGAGTGGTGCCAGGTGAGAAGGTTTTAAGTCATGACACTGACGTGAAGTGCAGGACAAGGTAGCTCCTAGGAGGTGTTAGAGGCGGGGAGAGGATGGGCTTAGAAATGGCTCTCATTGCTGACACAGTTTAAACTCATGTTATTAAACAGAAACACGACTCAATTGCTATAAAATTGTTAGTTAAGTTTTCTCCTTATTTTTAGTTCTAGAGCCAGTACAGAAGCCTCATGAAGGTCCTGGAGAAATGGGGAAACCAGTTGTCATTCCTAAAGAGGATCAAGAAAAGATGAAAGAAATGTTTAAAATCAATCAGTTCAATTTAATGGCAAGTGAGATGATTGCCCTCAACAGGTCTTTACCAGATGTTCGGTTAGAAGGGTAAGTTCTTAATGTGGTCCTAATAGTGTTTACTGTAAATGAAAAGTATGTTCTGAATTCCTAATAAATTGCATGTTAGTGTTAACTGTTCCTGAAGTGAATGTTATCACTAATTCACTACTTACCTCACTGAAAAATAATTAAATGGTGATAAAATAATACCTCAAGTTACTATGGATCACAGGACTATGTATTTCAGACTTTGGAAAATAATTATTTATCTTAATAGGTTAAGATGGTAGGAGGTTTTAAACTTCATCATTACCAAAACATTCATATATCTACTTTTTACAAAAGATTCTTTTGAGTTTTCTGTAACTTAAAACAGTGAAGCACGCAGTTACAAGTACAGACTACTGAATTTTTACACGTGTATACCTATCATCCAGATTAGGATGCGGGACATTTCCACCAGCCCTGAGATTTCTCTTACGTTTCTTCTCAGTCAGTATTCCCACCCCGGGAGGTCGCCTTTGTTTCCACCTTCCTAACCATAGATGAATGTTGTCCTTTTTTTGAACGTTTTATAAGTGGATCCATACAGAATATATTCTTTTGTGTCCTTGAAATCTATGTTGTTGCATATATCAGGAGATTTAGTTGAACATTAATAGACATTTGGGTTGCTCCCACTTTTCGACTGTTATGAATGAAGCTGTTGTGACATTTTTGTGTGTCTCTTTTGGTATGTATTGGGGGACTTAAGCTGCATTTCTATTTGGTATGTATTGGGGGAAAGAAATGGCTTATGTGTTTATAGAGATTAGCACATGCTGCCAAACGTTTTTCCAAGATGGTTGTACCAATTTACACTTCTACCAGCAAAACACACTGCTCCATTCGAAGAAAGTAATACAAAGTATCTGGGCAAGAGGACAACAGGCACAGTTTAAAAAAAGCAAGGGAACTGTAGAAGACACTGCTGGGTTAAGTGAGTTTATACATTGCTGAGACCCCTAACTACCATGCCATCTATGGCTCCCGTCTGTGCCAGATCCGTGCCTTCCCATCTAGGCAAGAGACTGGAGGATCTTTCTCAACAGAATTGGACTAGCCCTAGGGAAGAAAACATACACCAACATCGGAGATTGTGCCGTTTATGGCACAGACTAATCACCCTGGTAGAAAATCATAGTCCAGTAAGCCTCACTCTTACATTCAGAGCTTACATTCAACTTTTTGATTATCCATGTGTATAACAAAACAGATAACCAAGAAACACTAGACATCACAGGAAACCCTCAAAAATGAAAAGTATAGTTTAAAGCAAACAGAAACAGCAACTTGAAGAAACCAAAGATTATTCAGGGGAAAGGCTACTTATAAAGAAATAATACTCCCAATGATATAAGAATACATATTACAACCATAAAACAAGAATAGGATACTATTAAAAAGGATACATTGAGAGAACCAACTAGTGCTTTTGGAAATTTTTAAAAAAGAAGTAGGAAAAATTCAGTAGCAAGTTGGGAAGAAATCTTCCACAAAGATGCGCCAAAGAAACAAAGTGATGGGCAATAGTAAAAACAAATGAAATTGAAGGGACAACGGAGGAGGACTAGTATTTGATTAATAGGAGTCTCCAGGAGAACAACAACAAAATGTGGGGGAGGGGGATTTATCCATAAAATTTTCCAGATCTGGACCACCCTGGCTTTCAGAGTGAAAGAGCCCATCATGTTTTCAGGACAGCAGATGAAAACAAACTGGGCCCAAGGTACCGTGAATTTTACAACACTGGGGATCCTCCTACCCAAAAGACCTATAACTTAGATTTTTAATGGAGAAACTATAGATTTCTCTAGAGAAGAAAGCAGGTCACAAAGGATCTTTAATCAGAGTGTCTTCCAACTTAGCAGCAGCTCTGGAAACAAAGGAGCAAAATTCTAAAGGAAAATGTTGTCCAACCTAGAATTTTATATCCATTTAATCTTACAGTCAAATGCACAGGTTAAAGAAGGACTTTTTTGAAAATGCAAGGTCTTAAAACACTGAACTGCCACACATCTTTCCTCGGGAAGTTCCCGGAGAGTGTGCTGTACCAAATAATGAGGTGAACCAAGGAAAAGGAGGACACAGGACACGGATGACAGGAGACCCAACATGTGTGAGAGATGCTGGGAGTCCCTGGAGGGTGGTGAAGGGAGAGCCCTGGGCGAGAGTTGTGTGGGCAGAGAGGCAGCCTGCCCAGACAGAAGCGGGTGGAACACACACCTGGTAGAGCTCTGAGATGCTGACATCATATTTCAGAGAGCCGAGTGTCTTTAGAAGAGATTTGCACACTGGGTGGAGAGTATGCGATTGAATTACTAATAAGTACATAGAAGACCATACCAAGGAAAAAACTTAACACAACCAATAACTCCAGGAAAAGCTTTTAAAAGTTGTTCAGAGAAAGCAAAAATAACCATAGCTTACTGCACCGCAGAACCATGAGTGAGTCATAATCAAATAATCATTGAATATTGTGCCTGTAAAAATTAAACTGAGGGGATGGAGAGTGTTCAGCAAATTGGTTAAGTGGTGATCAGTCAAGAGAAGCTTCACTGTAATCTCAGGTTTTGCAAGCTATATATACTTTCCTGAACAATTTAGGAATTATTGAAGAAAGCTGGAATCTTCAGGGAAGCCTACAGTTAATATTTCAATAACATCTATGTTAAAAAGAGCCTCAACTATTATTTTTTCTTATAGAGTTATTTTTGTAATTTTAGTAATTTCCCGGAGCACATAACCACTCTCAACACATTTTATTAAGCATTTATGTTTTTTAAATCTTCTGCGTGTCTCTTGAAGATACTGTTATTAATTAATAGCATTTAAGTGTATTAGAAGTCGCCAGCTTTGGACCGTGAACAATTTGATGTTAAGAAGAGTGTTTAAATGGTGTGATACATACGCCTGCACACTGGGTTTCGGGCTTGGTTAGGGCTCCTCATACTTGGACAAACTCCGTTTCATGCAAGCTGCCCCTGCACAGTCCTTCTGGCCAGCCGCTGGGCCTTCGTGGGACTGGGCCGCTCGTGACAGAGAACGCGGCACGAAGTTAATGCTGCCTCTGAGCAGCCCTCTTATACCTTGTTCCATCTCTGTGCTGGTATCCTTTTTTTAAAAAAAATCATTATGGAAAATATCAAATGCATACAAAAATAGAGAAAATAGTATAATGAACCCTCATGTATTCATCACCTGTTTCAACAATCCCTAACAGCTTTGTATCACACCGAGATGTCCTCCTACAGTCTCCATCTTCTGGTGTCGATACCTCTGCGCGGTCTCTTCCTGCGTTGTTGTAGGGCTGGTCGGTAGAACCGGTAGAACACAGAACAAGTGATGAGTGTCACTTTCAGGATTAGGTTATAAAATACACTGTGGTTTCCAATTTGGTTTTTTACTCTCACTTCGATCTTTGGCTCTAGGGTAAACTAGCCGACATGACAGGAGCATCCCTGTGGTTTATTGCCTTTAGTGATCACCCAGGTGCGTGAGATTAGAAGCAGATTCCCCAGTCCTGGGCAAAGACATAGCAATTGTAAATATTATATGTTCTGAAAGATAAGAACTCATTAAAAAAGAGAAAAATCATGGTACCATTTTCATACCTAAAAAACATTAACAGTGATTCCTTAATAACATCAAATACCCAGTTAGTGTTCAAGTTTCCCTAGTCATGTCATGTATTTTTCTCTTTTTTAAAAAATAGTGTTTGTATCAGGATCCAAATAAGGTCTACACAGTGCAACCTGTATATATGTCTCTTCAATCTTTTTTTAGCCTGCAGGCTCCCTCTCTATCTTCTTTTTCCCCCCGTACAGTTTATGATTTAAAGATGAGGTAGAGTGACTTGTGTCTTTTCTCGGCCTGCATCTTGCCGACTGCATCACTGTGGCATCATTGATTGTGTTCCTCTGTTCCCTCTTTCCTGTGGAGTGGCTGGTTAAAGATGTTTCGTACTGATATCTTGGAAGCGAATAAATTGTGTGCATGTGGTAGAAAAGGCCTGAAATCTGGTCCATCATGTGCATCACCATTGGACACATCTATTTTTTGTCCCATCTGTCTGTGTTTTCTTTCAGGAACTCCTGTTAGCCAGGCTTCGGACGGCTGGAATTGATTCCCGTAGTCTCATATTTTTGTGTTCTCGTTCTCTGTTTCCTGTTCTCTCTCTCTCTCTCTCTCTCTCTCTCTCTCTCTCTCTCTCTTTACTTCCAGGGAGAAATCCCAGACTCTTTCAGCTACTTTCTTGAATTTTTTATTACTAAGTCATTATTATTGCCTGACTTTTAAAAAATATAGAGAGAAAAACATGTAGTACACCATTTTTATACATATAAATATTTGTGAGATATTTAACATAACAGTAGCATTTTAATCATTGTAGTTTTTAGAGTTAACTTTGGTTTAAAAAATAACAGTCCCATGAGGCAGGCTGCTGTTAACATACCTGAGAGAGATTGCTACAGCCCAGGATAATTAAGTGGGGTTTGAACCCAGAGCCTCTGACTCTTGATTCCCTTCTTTCTCTATCTAATTGCTGAAAGTTATTTTCTCTCATTTTAAAAATTATTCCTTTTAATACTACATGAAGTTCTGGAAACAGGTTAAAAATCATGCATTTAGTAGAATTTTATTTATTTTTTTATATCAGATAAATGTCTCTAGATGATTTTGATGAAATTATGAAAGTTGTTTATAATTGTTTAAGCCTTATGGTTTATATTTTTTTCAGGTGATTTCAGTAATTTTGATATTATTCTATAAAGACTAATTGGTAGTTCTTAAGGCTAATATGTATTTTATTTCAGTTAAATAAAATTTTGCAAACAAAATATTCTAACATAAATATTACTTTTTTGTACCTGTTGTTATCATCTTGTAGTTTGTTTTCTACCTACTTTATGAAATGAAAATTTTTCTGGTACAAAATTTAGTGAATTCCCTGATTTTTTTTGTTGTTGTTTTATTTACTGCCTCAGAGACATGTGTGATAATTTGTAGTTTAAAAATGTGCTTTCAAATATTCATCTTGAAGTATTTTTTATTATGCATTTTCTTTTACTAGTGATCTATCAGAAATTTTATTTTTTTTGTGGAAAAAGTAGCCTTCTCTTTTCTTATTTTATCAATTAGTTTTTGACTAAAAATGGTCTAAATATTCAGAAAGCTAGAAGAGATAACAAATGTGTGTACCAACCACCAGCTTTATCAGATCTAAGTTACTGTATTTTTTCATATTTTATTTTTAACAGTAAGTCTTTATAGCTACAATTAAAACTTTTTGTATACCTTTCCCCAGTTCTGGTCTGCTTTGCTCTAACCATAGGTCTGGTTTTTGCATTTATCATTACTCGACATGTTTTAGAAGTAATAAATGCAAAAATCAGGCCTAGGTTTCTTTCTTAACTGGACAGATACTAGTACAGCAATATGTACATATCCTTCTGCAACTTTTAAAAATTGTTTTTGTTCAGAAATTGATTTTGAGATTTATCCATGTCAATACATGTAGTTTTAGGTCATTTAACTGCTTTGCAGAAGTCTATTTTATGAACATAACATAATTTATTTACTGTTTGATTTTATGTATCTTTTAGTCACTAATAGACCATGAAACCAATTTAGTGAGTATTTTAATGAGTGAAATAGACTGGAAGATATCAGAGTATGTCTCATGTGGTAAAGGTATTTTTTCATTAATCAGTGTTTCAGTATGCATGTGCTGGGTTAACATAAAATGTATTTGTTACTGTGGGTTACAGTTAGAAAGACCTTAGATGTGAAATCACTATGCTAAAAGGTATGTGGTTTTTTTGTTCATTTGATTTAAGTGCTCCCATAGTGACTTTGCCAATTTACACTTCCCAGCTGCAGTGAGTGAGTGACGTTTCTCTGATATTCATGCAGTGCGATAGGGGCACAAGTGAGACACAACAGCGGGCTGGACGAGGCTGGCACATGTGAAGAAGTTTTCAATTCCGATGCGTTTTTAAGAGGGAACCAACAGAATGCTGATGGGTTGGATGTGGAACAAGAGAGAAAAGGAGGAGTTAAGAATGGAATATATCGGAATTCTAGTAACACTTGCCAAGATGGAAAGAGGAGGAAAAATAGAGATACACATACTTATAAAATCCTATAGTGCTGGGGAAAGGTGGAAATCGTAGTCATCAGGGGCAAGAGAATTTAAAGACATGGGACTCTTTGAGGTGGCTTTGGGAGTAGGTGAGATGAAAAGAGGTGACTGAGAAAAGGAGGAACTTCTAGCAAGAGTCTGAGAAAGACCAGATGTGATGAGGGAAAAAGTATAGAGTGCCAGAGAAGCCAAGCACATGTTTCCTGCAGGAAGTGGTCACCTATGTTAACTGCTGCTGACAAAGTAAATTGATGTCTCCAAATTGACCAATAGATCGCAGTGTGTAGAGGTTTTGGGAGTTTGTACAAAATTGTTTCTGGAGTGATGGGAATGAAACCTTGATGAAAAAAATAGGGAAGTGCTTGCTTCAGCAGCACATATGCTAAAATTAGAACGATGCAGAGAAGATTAGCATGTCCCCTGTGCAAAGATGACATGCAAATTCGTGAAGCATTCCATATTTTTAGACATATGAAAAGATGCTCAGCATCACTAGCCATCAGAGAGATGCAAAATAAAAGCACAATGAGATACCACCTCACACCAGTCAGAATGGCCGTCATAAACAAATCAACAAACAACAGTGCTGGTGAGATTGTGGAGAAAAGGGAACCCTAGTACGCTGTTGGTAGGAATGCAGACTGGTGCAGCCACTGTGGAAAACACTATGGGACTTCCTCAGAAAACTAAAAATGGACCTGCTCTTTGAACCCAGCAATTGCACTGCTAGGATTATACCCTAAGAGCCCGGAAACACCAATTCAAAAAATCTATGCACCCCAATGTTCATAGCAGCACAATTTACAATAGCCAAGTGCTGAAAGCAACCTAAGTGCCCATCAGTAAATGAGTGGATCAAAAAACTATGGTACATTTACACAATGGAATTCTATGTAGCAGAGAGAAAGAAGGAGCTTCTACCCTTTGCAATAGCATGGATGGAACTGGAGAGCATTATGCTAAGTGAAATAAGCCAGGTGGTGAGGGAAAAATACCATATGATCTCACCATTAACTGGAATGTAATCAACAAAAGAAAAAAGCAAATAAAAATATAACCAGAGATATTGAAATTAAGAACAATCTAACAATAGCCAGAGGGGAGTGGGGAGGGGACAGTGGGGAGAAGGGTTTTCAGGAACTACTGTAAAGGACACATGGATAAAACCAAGGGGGAGGGTGGAAGCAAGGGAGGGAGGTCGGTTTGGCTGGGGTGGGGGGGAGAAAATGCAGATAACTGTAATTGAACAATAATAAAGTAATTAAAAAAATAAAAATATATATAAAACAAGAAAAAATAGACAAGACTTCCACTTTTTATAATTGTGGCCTTAGTGATCTGTACCAACTTCCCAGTTAAGTTCACCTAGAAAGTTAGAAAAAAAATTTTTTTAATTATCTGCTTAAAAATATCCAGAGATTAGAAGGCAGTGAAGAATTCCGAGCCAAAATATGGGAGAAGATGGAAACCCAGAGAGCCGAGCCTAGAATTTAGAGGCCATTTTTTGCCTTGATGGTTCTGCTGAATCCAGATGTGCATTTCAAAACTTAACAATGCTTTTAACAGTCTTTTGATGGTAGGGAATAAAAACTGGAGTCTAGAGCCTACCAAGTGCCTGTGGAGGGAGGGTGTGATAGCCCCTTTTCCTTCCCTAATGCTTTAGTTTTAGGCTCCCGTAATAATGATAGAATTGAAGGAGATAAGCTCTTGAAGCTCAACTTCAAACTATCTCAATGTGTGAAGCTGAATTAAGGTGATTAGGGCTCACTAGTGCCTCCAGCTCCCTTAGAAGTAACTGCCTGGCTTGCATTCAAAAAAGAGCAGGCATGTGAGGAAACAAGACAACATGAAAGGAAACAAACAATAGGCAATGGAAATGGACCAAAATATGTTCCAGATAATGAAGTTACCAGGTACAGACTTTTGAATGACTACATAATATTGATGTGTTCAAGGAGGTTAAAAACAAGATTAAGAATTTCAGCAGAAAACTGGAATCTATTAGAAAAGAACCAAATGGAAATTTTAGAACTGAGAAAATACAATAATAAAAATTAAAAACACAGTGGATGGGTGTAGCAGCAGATTATACATATCTGAAGAGAGAATTAGAGAACTAAATTATAGATCAGAAGTAAATATCCAGAATGAACCATGGAGAGTCGGAAGTATGGAAGGTAAAGGCAAGACAGTAAGAGCTATGGGAGAAGCAATGAAAGGTCTAAAATTAACAACATATTGTAATCACAGAGCTAGAAAGAGAATAGAGCAGTAGCAATATTTGAAAGTACAAAAGCCAAGAATTTTCCAAAACAATGAAAGACAGTAGGCACAGAATCAGTCAGTTCAGTGAACACAGCAGGACACCTGCACATACCTCAGCACATCCTAACAAAACATTGCAAACCAGAACCAGAGAGGAGAATTGTTTTACAAAGGAGGTGGGTGGGGCAGGGAAGATAAAGATTACCTTCAGAGACCCAATAGTAAGTTTGACAGATGACTTCTTTAGAGAAAGAAAGGGGTGGGGGTGCCAAAAAATTAAGGCATGACATCTTTTAAAGGCTGAAAGATAACCACAAGCCTAAAATTTATTTCCAACAAAAATGTTCTTCAAAAATAAAAAAAAATTTAAGATAAACAAGTGAGTTAATTTATTATCTGCACTAAAAAAATACTAATGGACATTCTATAGGCAGGAAAAAACCCATTGGAATACTCAGAGAATAGAAATGAAGGAAGAGCAATAAAAATGATGAATGTGGTAAATAGTAGATAAATTACTATCAGCTTTAAAATAATATTTCATGGGATAAAAAATATCTATAAAATTAAAATCTAGAACAAAGTATTTTCTTTGGGTGTGGAGACGCAGTTAAACATTAGTAAGATCTTTTCATATTGTCAAGAAGTGAGTAAAAATAAGTTAGTATTAGACTTTAATAAATCAAGGCTGGAAGTTGTAATCTTTAAGGTAACCACAAGAAGAAAGTGAATATTAATAGAGTAGGGAAAACCAATTAGAAAATAATAAATCTAAAATAAGGAAAGAAAGGAGAGATTTAAACTACAATATATCAATAGTTACATTAAATAGATTAAAGGTATTGCTTAAAAGATTACTACATTGCATTTTAAAATGAGAATTATATATTGTTATAAGAGTCAGACATTAAAAAAATATGGATGTAGTACATTCAGGGTAAAAGAAGTGAACAGAAATATACCTGACCTATGTTACTAGCAGCTAAAATAGAATTCAAGGCAAAAAGCATATTTGAAAATCATTATTAAAATTCACCACATTAACAGGAAAAAAGGAGATGTTATGTGGTCATTTTAGTAGATAAAAAGGATTTGATTAAAAAATTGTCACCAGTCATAAAAATAGTAGAATTCCCTGATAAAAGAATAAAAGGTATCTAGAAAACAAAACCAAGCCTTACAACAAACATTCACATTTAATAGTAATTTTGAAAGCTTTTCCTTTGAGATCTGGAATGTGACACAGATGCCCATTAGCACTGCTTCTATTCAGGCAAGAAAATATGGCTATATGGATTGGAAAGGAAGAATTAAAACTTATTATGTGTACTTGCAGTTGACATAATCATGTGTAATGAAAGTCCAAAAGAATTACCGGTAAGAGATTAGAATCGATAAGTTGTTTAGCAAGATTGATGACTTTAAGGCAAATATTTATAAGAAAAATCTATTGTATTTCTGTGTCAGTTTTCCAACAAAAGAAAATTAAAAAAATTTAAATACCTCTTTAAAAATCAACCAGAAAATATCAAATATAGGAAACTTTAAAGAAAATTCTAAAACATTGAGAGAAATTAAAAAATAAATGGAGAAATTCCCCGTGTTCGTGGGTGGATGACTCAGCATTATAAAAATGTTGGTTCTCTTCAAGTTAGTTATAGATTTAGTGCGTTCGCAGTCAAACACGTGTGTGTATACAAATACATGTACATGTAACGTGACAGATTGGTTCACACAGGAAACTGGAAATGCAAAGACCCAGAAGAACAAGACATACATTCTTATAGAAGAGTAAGTTAAGGATTTTTAATTAAAGTTACCAAGATTTCTTAGAAAACTATAATAATTAAGATAGGGTGGTGGTGTTGTGATAAGCAGATCAGTGAAACAGCAGGGAGTTCCTAACTAGTCCCACACGGCTAGAACACTCGTGTAGGATGAAGGCAGCGCTGCGTGGCAGTAGGAAAAGGATGATCTCCCTAAGAGAAAAGTGAACTGCTGGGTCAGCCTGATCTATTTAATGTCAAAACTGAAACTGTACCTTTGTCTCATACCATACAGAAAAACCACTTTCCTGTATTGTAGATGGAAATATGAAGGCAAAGCAATAAAGCTCTTAGAAGATCACATAACAAATTCTTTATGATCTCGGAATAGGGGAAAATTTCTTCAACAGAACACAAAAGTCACCCAAAAATGAAGGAAAACTTTGGTATAAATAAGATTACATTAAAGACTTTCTGTTCACTTAAAAAAAAGTGAAAAGAAAAATATATTGAGAAGACAAGTCACAGAAGATATTTATGACATTCATAACCAGCGAAGTGCTCAGATCCAGAATACATAAACTCCTACATATCAGTAAGAAAAGACTGACAGTCCAACAGAAAAATGAGTGAGAGACTTCAACTTCAAAGAAGAGAATATCTAAGTGACCAGTGAACATTGACAAGATGCTCAACGTCATTTGTAATCAAGAAAACACAAAATCACAATGAAATAACCATGTCAAACACTGGGAGTTGAATTGGTACATTGATATTGAAAATATGTCAGTGTTTACTAAAATGATTATTAACATAATTCATGACCCAGCAGATCCAATCTCTTAACAGAATGCATGCACATATGCATCAGAAGACAAAACAAAAAAGTCTATAGCAGTACTATTTGTACTGGCTCCAAACCACAAGTAACCTAAGTGTCTATCAACAGTAGAGCGTGGTATAGTCATACAATGGACTGCTTTATGGCAATGAAAAGGAACAAAAGCTACATGCTACATGCTACAGCATGGATGACTCACTGTTAACACTGAGCAAAAAGTCCCACAAGAATATGTATGTAGGAAAAATGGCTGCTTCTGGGAAGGCCAAAACAGACTGTAATGGAAGGTGTTAGGATAGTGATTGGTCACCTTTGTAGAGGAAAGAAAAGGTAATGGGAACAAGGGGGACTTGGAAGTGCTGGCACTGTTCTTTCTTCACCTGAATGGTGGTTACATGGGCGTTTACTGCATGCATGATAACTCGTTGAACACTCAATTTATCTTTTTGAACTCTGTTAGACTTCAAATAAAATCAAATTGAGGGAAAAGTGGGAGGGGAAGCAGTGGAGACAGCAAGTGTAGCATTGCTCCTGAGGTGTAGTTGGAAAACGGAGAGATAGGGTGTTAGCTGGGGAGGTCATGCAATCAAGGGAGACATTTTGTTTTCCTTTGTTTAGATGGTATATGGTGTAGTACGGCTGTGTGTTGGTGGGAACGATCCCCTTGAGGGGAGACTTGAGGGGAGTGTTACAGCAAGAGCGTTGACCTTGAGGAAGGAGTGCAGTTGGCTTCAGACAGCAACAGGGATAACTCGCATTGTGCAGTCGGTTCCTTCTGTTGTCCGTGTGTTTGTTCTGTTATACATTATGATGAAGTTGCATTAAAAGAAAAATATGATTGTGGATTTGACAGTTTCTTTCCTAACTCATTCTGTTAGCTTATTTTTCAAGGCTGCATCATTTGATGCATTTAGGACAATTCATGGTGGTGTTTTTCTTTCTTTAACCCAGCGTTTGCTGTATCTTCATTAACCTTTCCCTCTTGGTTTTGATAATACCGTACCACTTTTAGTCTGTTTAACATTTTCCCGGCATGCCTTTTTTTTTCTATTTCTTTACTTTCACCCATCTGGCTGGTTTTGTTTTAGGTGTATCTCTACTAAATGGCTGGATTTTATACTTTTAATTCACTCTAATGATCTTTGCTTTTAATGGGTTGAGTTTGATGCATAATTATAATTATTGTGACCTGATATATTTTTACTTCTTTTAGGTTGAACCATGTGAAATTGTTATTTTCCATTTTTGACCTATGATATGATAGTTTCATAAAGTTCAACCTCATAAATCTTATTTTCTGTTTACCACCTTTTTAATTCCTTATTTTGCTAATTGATTCAATTTCAGCTGATAAAATTTTTAGTATTCCTGTTTTTCTGTCTTGGTTTGGAACCTGTACCTCTTATTTCTATGCCTTTAGTAGTAAGACTTGTAATTGTCGAGGTGTGGATTTACCTGCATCTGTGTGCTCAGTGCATATATTGTACTTTTGATCTGAGTGTGCATATTATTTAATTCTAGGACATTTCTAGCAAATTTCAGATATTGCTGAGTCACTCTTTCTTCTCATCTGTTCATCTGGAACTACTCATATGTCGATGCTAGAGCTTCTCAGTCCATACTGTTGTGGATGGATTGTGTCTAAATGGATTTCTCATTAATATCTTGATACTGGCAAAGTCCAGGCCTGACTCTGCTGTTCACTGGCTGTGTGGCTTTGAACAAGTTGCTTGACTTTTCTGTACCGTATGATCCTTAGCTGTACAATGAGGAAAATAACAAGGATTGCTCTGAGTATTCGTAGTGCTTTGAATCCTTCCCGGCACCTCGGATAGAGGCCTCCGCTCAGGGAGTGAACCGGAGGTCCCAGGCAGTCCTCAGGAAAAGCCAAGTCCAAGCATGTTTTTCCATCTCCACCCTCTTTTACTAATCACTGTCTGGCTTCTGAAGTGTATTCATAAAGAAATCTTAAATTAGAAGTATAAGATTAATGTTTAACTATCCCCATACTAAAGCTGGACAGAGCGGGCCAGGAGGTCCTTTTCAGACCGGTTCCCAGAGGTTGAAGGATAAGTAGTGTGGACACCCTCTAAAGTGCAGCTTTTTCACCCCCTTTTCTGAATCCAGAAAAGCCTTGCTTATTCTAGGTCGGGGGCTAGACTGGCGGTATAGCTGGCAGTGTCCAGACCACCTTGTGCCTGCCAAGAACCCTTGCTGCCTCGTAGGGTCTCCAGGGACACATTTCCTGGAGGAGACTAGAGGAAAGGGTAACATTGTTCCAGTGCCAAGAAGCATTACATAGAAGTTAACAATCAAAGAATGAGTTTTGTAATGTGTGATCTTAGACAAGCAGGTTTAAGACAAATTCTGAGTCACCTAATATGGCAGTTTCATTCGATATAATAAGTCTTCGATGCTTAAAAAGTGATAGTACCATTTATTGAGTGTTTCTTATGTTCTGGGCACTATATACATGATCATATTTAATCAGTTGAGCAAAACAGCATTAGTATGCCCAGTTTATCCGTGGGGAAACTTACTTAGACTTTGGGAGGTTAAATGATTTGTGCCAAGGATGGGTAATAAGTGACCTAAGTGAAATTTGTCAATGACAAAACATGTAATCTTAATCAGTGTACTTTTTTGGTTAGCTCTTCATTGACCTTGCCTGACTGAGTATATACAGAGGAAAAATTATGTAACTTTACCAGAAATGTAGACTTGTCCTTGGTAAATGGTAGTGATAGGCTAAATTTAGTCGATGACAAAGAATACCTTGGAAAGCACAGCTCAAAGGGAAATGGAGAAGAGGATTGGACTGTATGTGCACATTCACTCCACTAAACCTGTTTCCTCATCTGTAACACAGTACTGGGATAGTAATACCTCTGTCTTAGCGCTGTGATAAGGGTAAAGTGGGAGGATACATATAAAACTCTTAATGCCATTTCAGGCTATAAGAAGGTTAGGGTAAGTAGAGTGGGACTTGAACAGTTGAGAAATAATAGAAAAAATAATTATCGAGGGACTTTTGTTCTACATTCCTGAGTTATTAGGCATTTGCATGGATTGATTCTCTTCAGCCCAGTCTTGCTGAAGTGAACACCACCTTAAGCAAATTTACTGATTTCTATTTCCTGAAACATCTATGACTCACTAAAGCAGGCACTCAACCCAACTCTCAAACCACATAGTGAATTTCATGCATTAGAGTTTGTTCAGTAATCCTTTCATTTGCACATAACAAGAGTACTTATTATATAGGCCATCTTTTAATTAAAATTGTACTTAGGGGACATAAATGAAACCACTTGTGTTTTGACTCATTGTTTAAAAAAAACAGGGATTTTCCATCAACTCTCAACTCTACTCCATTTTATAATTCACTCTCATTAATACCATCAGCCCACTATGGTAGTGATGGTGTAGTTTGAAAAATGTACCTATCTCCTTTTATTCTTTCTCAGTCTGTGCCCTCAACCAAAACAAAGGAGTATAGTAAAAAGGGGAAAACAGGAGATCCACTGTGTAGGAGGGATAATTAGAATCACCAAGGGGATGGGGAGGGGCCAACCCCTGATGACAGCAGTGCAGGCATAGAGGCAACCAGCCCCGAAAATTTCAGGGGAGATTTCTTTAAGAAGATTTCGTTAATGTCATAGCAGTGCTTCTGAACATCATAAGGGTCTATTTAGACAATTTGTAGAGAGTAGTCTGAGTTTGAGCTAGTGACCAATTTGAGAGTTTGGGTTTGTATTAGTGACAAAAAAATAAGAAAAAGAAAATAACTCAGGGTGAAGTGGAGGGGAATGCTGTGCAGTAAAGGAAAAGTATTTATAACATGCGAATCAGGTATGAGTAACATTTTACAAAGTCCTAATATAAACATTAAGTAATGATGTAGCCAAATGCATACATTGGGATACCGAGGGACCACAAGTATATATGTTGGGATGGGGATAGAAGTGAAATAAACCCTCCTATTCTGTGGTAGAGTCAATATGTAACATCTAGAACTAGAAAAAATCAAGTAAAAATGCAGATACAGTACTTAGAATTATGGAAGTAAATGCCAGGAGAAGTAGGTAAAAGAATTGAAGGTGGTCTGCATATTTATGGGAAAGGGAAAATGGCAGAAGTGAGGCAATAGCTTTTTTTTTAACATGCAGTTGTGTATTTTTTAATCTGTGTACATGTCCTTTGATCAACCAAAAATGAAAAAAAAGTTATCACGTAACTTTCATCTCTGCAGACATCCTACCTACCAGGAGACTGACTACCCTAATCTAGTGCTTCTCAAACTTGCGAGACTGGGAGAAGAAGAGGGAGAAAGGGCGTGAGGTGAGGGTGGCGGGTATCTCTACTCTCTTAGGACACTCTTTTCTAGTTTCTCAGACCAGAAAGAGCTTCTGTTGGGGCTCTTTGTGCATTCAGTGCACACTTTCACTTTGGGGACTGCCTTGGATTGCAGGCTGGCTAATGCCAGAGGGAGAAAAACGGAAAATTCACCACTGGTTTGATGGAACTTCAGGTTCTGCTACCATTTACATTTCAGAGTCCCCTCAGACAGATGCTCCATGCATTCTGTCCAGGATTTATAGTTCCACTCACCGGGAGAGCCAAGAGTGAAGTGCGTTTACTCCATCTTTCCTGGAAGCAGAAAGTACTCATTTAAAGTGTATGGTTCAATGATTTGCAATAAATTTCCAGACTTATGCAAGCATTACCACTTTTAGAAAATTTCCATCACCCCAAAGATCTCTGGTGTTAATTTGTAGTCACTCTTCTTCACAGTGTCAACCCCAGGGTGAAGTTATCACTGTTGAACTCTATCTGCATAGATTTGCTCTTTCTAGACATTTCATATAAATGGAATCATAAATATGGGGCCCGGCAGAAGTAGTGCCTGCTTGAGTGTGGCTGGTAGGGTAATACTATGGGTGTAATAATTTATAATTTTAATTTGAACATATTTCACCTAAAATGTCACATGGTATGCTTGAGTGTAATATTGTTATGTTACGGAATTACATGCTTATGATGTTGTTTAAAAAAAGTGTTATTTGTGCCAGACCCTGTGTATGGTCTTTTATGTTTGGATTCTTTCATTGAGGATAACTTTTCTGGGATTTATCCATGTTATAGCATGTGCCTTTCTGTTCCTTTCTGTTGCCCGATCTAAATTCAGTTGTATGGATATACAGCATTTATTTCTCCTGTTACCAGTTGATGAATATTTGGGTTGTTTCCATTCTTTGGCTATTATGAATAGTGTTGCTAAGAACATTTGTGTACAGGTGTTTGTGTGAATATATGTTTTCATTTTTCTTGCATAGATTCCTAGTTGCAGGTCATATGGCATTATGCTTAACTATGTAAGAAATTGTCAAACTTTTTTTCCCCAAAGTGACTGCACCTTTTACATTCCCACTAGCAATGTATAAGGGTTCTAATTTCTATACTTCCTCACCAATACTTCTTTTTGACTATCTTTTCTTTATTATAGCCATTTTGCTGGGTGTGAAGTGGTCTCTCATTGTAATTTTAACTTGCTTTTCCCTAATGACTAAATGATCTTGGGGGTCTTTTCCTGTACTTACATTCTTATATCTTTGAAATCTTTTGCTAATTTTTAATTGGATTGTCTTCCTTTTATTGACTTGTAACAGTTCTTTATATATTCTAAATATAAATCTTTTATCAGATATATGATATCCAAATATTTTTTCCTAGTTTGTGGCTTGTCTTTTTATTTCCTTAATGGTACCTTTTGAAGCACAAAATTTTTACATTTTGATGAAGTCAAATATCTCTTGTTTCTTTATGAACTGTGCTTTTAGTGGCATACCAAACTTAATGGTGCAAGGCTGAAAGCTTTCCCCCTAAGATGAGAAACAAGGAAAGGGTGTCCGCCCTCCATTGCTGTTCAGCGTTGTAACTGAAGGCTCTCCAAAACCTGAAGTACACACTGAGTGCAGAAAGGGAGCCCCAAGAGACACCCTCTCTTCCTGGTCTGAGGAACAAGAAAGGGGAGAGATCTCCCTATTTTTTCTTTCCCCCACCCCTTGCTTTTTTTCCAGTCGCTATTAGTCCAGCCTCTAGGCAATATTGCCAACGCAGCGCATCCACGGGAGCAGTAGCCAGGCAAGCAACTGAAACCCTGAGGGAGGGGGCATCTGCTGTTTGACCAGAGGATCTCTGGTCTTCAGCACATGGGTAGAATCCATTGTTTTTCTTTTTCCGTCTCCTTTGCGAGACCAAGAACACAGACACAGTCGTAAGAAGTTTGCTGCAGAGTAAAGAAATTAAAGCCTCAGGTTTTAGCTATGCTGGGACACTTAACATAAAAGATGTCAGTTCTCCCCAGTAGATGTACAGATTTAATGCAGTTCCATTCAGAAGCCCAACAAAGGGATTAAAATTGTATATGGAAAGGCAAAGTAGCCAAAATCACTTTGAAAAAGAATAGATTGGTGGAAGATACACAGTAACCAGTTTAAAGACTTAATATGAGGCTGCAGTAACCCAGACAGTGCGGTGTTGTCAAAGAGACAGATACATAGATTAGAGAACCGAACAGAATGCACAGAAGTAGGCCCACCCAAATATGGCTGTTCGATTTTTGACAAAGGTGCTACAGCTATTCAGTAGGAAATGATTAACTTTTCAACAAATGGTGTTTGAACAATTATTCATATGCAAAAACATTTATTTAGACCTAAATCTCATGTTATATGAAAATTAACTCAAACTGGATCATAGATCTAAATCTAAAACCTCAGAGTTTGTAACTTTTAGGGAAAATATTCAGACCTGACATTAGAGAGTATTTAGACATGACACCAAAAGCATGATTTCATAAAAGAAAAAAAGTAATTTGAACTTCATCAAATTTTAAAACTTTCACTCTGCTAAAAACACTGTTAAGAGGAAGAGATGACAAGCTACAGACTTGGAGGAAATTATTTGCAAACCATACTTTCAACAAAGGAATTTTATCTAGAGTATATAAAGAACTCTCAAAATATACCACCCACTTTAAAAAAAAAGTTACCAAAAAACTTGACACTTCACTCAAGATGCTACATGGATGGCAAATGAGTACATAAAAAGACATTAGCCATTGGGGAAATGCCAGTTAAAAGTATAATGAGATAGCACTTTAGGCCTGTTATAAATAACTAAAATAAAAATTGCTGACAGTCCCAAGTGCTGACAAAGAGGCAGGACAGTTGGAACTCTCATGCATTCCTGGACACAGAGGAAGCCTCTGGGTGCTGCTCACAGCCCGTGTCTTCACCTGAGTGCCGACTACTTGACACGTGTACTTTGTGGGAATTTATTCAGCTGCACACTTATGATTTGTCAGCTTTCTTATATGTATCAGTACATTTTAATAAAAAGTTAAGACTCTTCTTTTCCCTCTCTTTCTAACCCTCAAAGTTTTACATAACTTTAAAAAAAAGGTAGCTCCAGCCTTGCCCGCTGCCCATGGGCTCGGGCTTCCATCCCAGGCTGTGCCCACCGCTACACAGGGTGCCTACTCTTTCACTTATTCAACAAATATTTCTTCATTGACAGCTGTGTGCCAAGCACTCTTCCTGACACTAGAGATTGAATAGTGGGCAAAAATTTCATGGTCTGTGCTGGCATAGAGCGAGGATTCCAAGATGAAGACAATCATTAATTTTTTTCTAAATCACACCAATTAGAACTTCCAGTCAAGATGGAGGCATAGGTAAACATACATCACTTCCTCACACAACTACAGAAAAAAATTACAACCAGACTTCAAAACAAGTAATACCCAGAACTGTCAGAACCCAGACTTGAGCTGAATGCAAGTCTGACAACCAAGAATTTAAAGAAGCCACATTCATCCTGAAGAATAAGAGGGGCAGAGACATGACATAGATCAGAGATGTGGTGTGGCAGGGAGAGGCGGCAGATCGGGCTGTCTCACACACAGAAGTGCTGGGTTAAAATAGGGAGAGATACCTCGGGACTGAGGAGTGTGGGATCCCAGCCTCAGGCCAGACCACACAGCTCAGGGTTCCAGCACCAGGAAGATAAATTCCCACGTCATCTGGCTGTAAAAACCAATGAGGGTTAGGGTGGCAGAAGAAACTGTCAGATTTTCAGGAGACTCCACATAAAGGGTCCACGAGGTCTTAGAACTCACACAGACCCACCCACTCTGGGATTCAGCACCAGGGCAACAGCTGGAAGGGCACTAGTCACAAACAGGGAGTAAGTGAGGTGACTAGAAACAGGGCAAGTGCTGGGCAACTTCCAGAAGCCAGGCAGAGGCACTGTCCCTGGTATTGTCCCTTCTCTGAGCCCTCCCCATCACACAGAGCCAAAGTGGTGAGTGGGTTGCCCCAGCCTGGCAATTACCTAAGGCTCCGCCCCACACAATTTACAATAGGCCACGCCACTAAATCAGAGAGTCAAAGCAGTTCTACCTAATACACAGAAACAAACACATAGATGCTGCCAAATTGAGGAGACAAAGAAATATGGCCCAAATGGAAGAACAGAACAAAACCCCAGAAAAAGAACTAAAAACAGAGATAACCAACTTATCCAATGCAGAGTTCAGAACACTGCTTATCAGGATGCTCAAAGAACTCATTGAGTACAGCAACAGCAACAGCAAAAAAACACAAAACACACACACAGGAAGAAATGAAGGTTATCAAGTAAAATAAAAAAAAATTCTACAGGGAACCAACAATGGATGAGATAATGCCAAGATTCAAATCAACAATTTGGAACATAAGAAAGAAATAAGCATAAACCAGAACAGCAAGAAGAGAAAAGAATTCAAAAAATCTAAACAAAAGAAAATGAGGATAGTATAAGGAGCCTCTGGGACATCTCCAAATGTACCAACGTCTGAATCGTAGGGATGGCAGAAGGAGAAGAGGAAGAGCAAGAAATTGAAAACTTACTTGAAATAATAATGAAAGAAAACTTCTCTAATTTGGTGAAGGAAATAGACATAGAAGTCCAGGAAGCACAGAGAGTCCCCAAAAAGTTGGACCCAAAGAGGACCACACTAAGACACACCATAATTAAAATGCAAAAGGTAAAAGATAAAGAGAGAATCTTAAAAACACATAGTTACCTACAAAGGGGTTCCCATGAGACTGTCAGCTGATTTCTCAAAAAGTCTGCAGGCTACAAAGGACTGGCAAGAAATATTCAAAGTGATGAAAAGCAAGGACCTACGACCTAGATTACTCTGTCCAGCAAAGCTACCGTTTAGAATGGAAGGGCAGACAAAGTGCTTCTCAGACAAAGTAAAGCTACAGGAGTTCATCACCACAAAGTCATTATTACATGAAACGTTAAAGGAACTTATTTAAGAAAAAGATCAAAACTATGAACATTAAAATGGCAACAAATTCACAGCTACCAACAACTGAATGTAAAAAACAAACTAAGTAAACAACCAGAACAGAACCAGAGTCACAGATACGCGTAGATCATGTGGAGGGTTATCAGCTGGGAGTGGAAAGGGGGTGAGTGGGAGAAAAGATACAGGGTTAAGGAGCGTAAATGGTAGGTACAAAACAGACGGGGGCATGTTAAGTACAGTGTAGGTAATGGAGAGGCCAAAGAACTTTTATATGCACGACTCACGGACGTGAACTAAGGTGGGGCATTTCTGGAGGGAATGGAGGTACCAGGTGGAGGGGGCAAAGGGGAAAAAATTGGTAACACTATAATAGCGTAATCAATTTTAAAAAGTAGTACAACCTTATCCTGGCTGGTTGTCATTCCTGAGGATGTTTTACTCGGGACTGGGTGGGTGAAAGCTGCTTCATAACACTGCCTGTGGCCTTCCTGCTCATCCTCAGCTTTGTGCCCCCCACTGCACAAGGACAGGTGGTCTCTCCATGGGAAAAGCTTAACTAGAATACCGAAAAGGCCTTTGGTTCTTCTCGAGCGCTTTATGGCTTTCCCGGTAGGGGGTGGTTTGTGTGTTTATCTGTTTTGAGATCTGTCATACTTTTCCCCATGTTTTCTCTATGTATTTTCTGTTTTGCCTTCAGAGAATATTTGTGAATTTGTTGTGTTCTCCGAATGATGACATTTAACTGTTTGATTTTTTTTTGTAGGTGATATTTTTTCTTAGAATCCTCATATTTGCTTTGCTTCTTTAGTTCTTCCATCCTATTAATGATTTACATTTCAGTCTTCTTTATTTGTAGTGTTCTTCCTCTCCATACAACTCCAGAATTTAATTATTTAATATATTATCCAGGAAATAAGTCTGGCTCACCATTTCCCTTCTGCAGAACCCACCCTCTCAGATGTCCGTGTTTCCTTCCCGTTGCTTCCTAGCCATGCGCGTGGCTAACGACACCGTTTGTGTGCTCTGCATGTCCTGACCACCTTCGAGGTCTCACTCGGTTTTGTTCTTGTTGTTTTGATAAGCCAGCAGCTTTGTGGTCACCTTGGCTATTTTCTGCTTCCCAGTTCTCCTACAATAATAAATAGGATTCATTTGGGAAAAGAGATCATATATGACTTAATATGAATCAGTTAAATAATACCAGAAACTTTTTCTGAATCACATCCAGGCCATTTCTGATTTCCCATCCCGTTCATGTAGGCTGTGAGTCAGGCTTTCAGGATGCGTCTTACCGTAAAAACATGAGTATCTTCGCTTGTTGGCCTATGATGTACCTGAAGCAAAGTACTAATGCACGTAAACACACACACACACATATCTCCACCATTTATGACAAAATAGTTTTAATGGAAAACTGTTTTCAGAAGTATTATTTGGAATGCTAGGGACACATTATTCCATAGCCTACATAACTAGTTTTTTGGTCTCACCTCTGTAAGCCAGACTTGTGGGCAGGGAGGTGTAGACAGGGTGGCAGATTGTGTGGTGGCCTTCTAGTGGATCTTGGGGTGAACATAGAGGGAGAGAGGAGTGGACTGGGACGTGCAAATGAGGCTATAGGTCTTTCCTGTCAGTAAATAAATAGGTAGTGAGGTTACTAACAATAGGAGATGGAGACAGTACTGTGAAGGAGAGTCTTGGGAATGGTAGAGAGGATGGGAGGGGCTGAAACTGGATTTAATGAAGAGGACAGTGGACGCTCTTTGTTTCTGCCTTTCTCCTTGGAGAGCAGGGGGCCCAGTGCTGAGGGAGCCCCTATAGTGAACTCTCCTTCCCATTTCTTCTTTATTCATCCCCTTGAACTTTTTTCCCTTCCATTTTCTTTTTCTTCCCACTGCCAACTAGCAGCCCTAGAGTGGCACTTTCAGTGTGTATGGTTGTTGTGGCAGCTTCTGAAGAGGGGTCAGTTGGTGTTTTTCTCATTTCTTCCCTCCTCTTCCCTTCTTCACTGCCACTGACAAGTAATAACAAATAAGATTGGAGGTTGCTAGAGAGCAGGGGAAAAAATGGAAAGAAAAGGCTGGAGCAGTGCTTAGAATTTGGGGATACCTAGAGTTATGTGTGCACTTTAGGAGTGTTTACGTTGTAAAGCACATCCCTTGATTTCTGCTTACTTACTACTGTTATTGTTCTCTGCTAGCCTTTTATGTAGTAGTTTCACCTAGCCAACAAGATTGAAAGAGGAGACCATGTAGCCTAAAACAAAGTGCTAGAAACATGGAGTTAATACATTATTTCTGTGTGCATGTATGTTGTAGTGTGTTTGGTCTTTCTGATGATTGCATGTCTAGACACTGCTTTACTAAACAAGATGCATGTTGATATTTCAGTGCAGAGGAGCCTCATTAGGAGCTCGGTCAGCAGGGTGTGGGCCACGGAGTCCTCAGGCAGGCCTGGCCACCTCCTTGCTCTTTCTGTCCTCAGCTTCCATCTATGAAGTGGTGGCTCCAAGTACCTCAGAGAATTATTAGGAAGCCTGAGTGCCTAGTACACCATAGATGTTCGGTGAACATGAGTTCTCTTCCTTTGTGGGAGGCACATTTTTGTTTAGATTATTAAGTTGTATAGATTGTAGTGGTTCTGAGCATTTTTGTCCAGCTGGATTCTTGAGATAAATTCAGTTTGGGGCTGATGATAAAGCCTTAGTACCTTAGTACCTCCTCCGTTTTCTGAATCCACAGAAAACAGTCATCAGGAAGAAGTGCCTAATTTTAAAGAATTGACCTTTTTAAAATAATTTTAATTTAAACACATAACTTTAAACAGATACTATTTATTAAACATGGAACATTAATCAAAACTTAAATAAACGAGAAGTTACCAAGCGTCCCACCACGAGAGCAAACTGTTTTCATTGTTTTATTACCCTTTCTAGTCTGGATTCATTCGTTGTGCTATCCTAACAGTCCCTGTTTGTAAAGGCATTTGCTTTGTCTCTAGGTGTAAAACAAAGGTGTATCCAGATAACCTTCCTACAACAAGTGTGGTGATTGTTTTCCACAATGAGGCTTGGAGCACACTTCTGCGAACTGTCCATAGTGTCATTAATCGCTCACCAAGACACATGCTAGAAGAAATTGTTCTAGTAGATGATGCCAGTGAAAGAGGTAAACTTTAAATTGTAACACCGATAATATGCTACACCTTTTGTCATTAATGATTTTAAAAAATAGTTGCTATCATTTTTAACCCAATAACTTTAGACAAACTTCTAATTTATCCTAAAAATATTTGTGGCATTTGGACTCATTCACATATGCAAAACAATTAGACACTGTGAAACTTAAAATATTACTTTAATTAGCTTTTAATTTGTGTCTCTTAATCTTGTTTTTAAAAAGAAGTAATGTTATATAAAATGAACATTTATATTTATGCAGAATAGTGAATAAATCCACATAATTTTATTAGGACTTTCTCTGTGGGAAGCTACAGCTCTGAGTTATTGGAGAGAGACTGGATCTTATTTAGAGCCGTAAATGGAGAAATTCAGTTGCATATACAGTGGGAAGTATCTCTGACAGCAGAATGAGGCCTAAGTGGGTGAGCCTTAGTTCTCCGGGTTCTTCTTATGTTTTCCCATTTTATTCCACTTCTAAATTCAGGAACGCGCTATAGCTAGGGGCATAATAGGATGAGGAAGGAAGTTAAGAAAATGGTATATAATATGACTTTGATCTCATAATAAATCTCTACAGTGACTCTTGTCCAAATAAATATTCGTCCAAGAGTCTCAGAACTTTTCATGAGCTTAAAATCTCTCAAACTGTTTCATGAAGTACTCTTTTTGGAAAAAGATATCAATTAAAAGTAGCTCCACCTAACTTTATTCTGAATGCTTCTTGGAGATTTCACACTACAGGGTAATGTAGAAAAGGCTCTGGTTAGTTGTCAATAAAGAAAACTGTTAAATTCAGAGTTACACAGCGTTTCCCAGGCTCCTCCCTCCCCCACCCCCGCACTGCCACTCCCAAGGCAAATCTGTTTAGGATCATTGGTGCCGTGTATTGCCCGAACATTCCTGAGCTCACGTGAGAAAAATTTGGAGGGAACTACAGAAAGTGGCTCTCCCTTCCTCCCGTGATCGGCCTTAAACTTCTTGACCCATCGTGCCAATCCCTTTTGCTAGTATCTTCAAGTCCATTGCCTAATCTCTTATTGCATCTGCTAGGATAGTTTGGTCGAGTATTATGCCTTCTCCTTCCTGTGCCTACACTAAATATGTACATTTAACCATAATTAAATTTAATCATTTCATATAATATTGGGAACAGTTTGCACATTAATAAGAATTTAAGTCTTACTACTTTGCCAGATTACAGAGGTATGTATAAATGAAGAATAAGTTATCGTCCTACTTTCTCATGTACCTTATAGTTTATCTCCCTGATTTACTTAATAAAACACTTGATAATCATGTAAAAATAAAATAATTGTATAATAGATAATGTGATAGTGTCAAAATTAGAGAGCTGTTATAAATTAAGAATACCCTAAAATAATTACTGTTGACAGTAGGAGTATAAACCTCATGTGGATAATTTTTTGCTAGGAGTTAATTAATCCTTTAAGAAAATTAACTGAAATTCTTTTAAGCAGCGATCTGTACAGACATCGATACTGCAAGTGACTTGTGTTTGGTTTACTCATATGCTGATATTTGCCATATTAAATATTCCTCAAGGAGAGATATTTTTCTTCAGATGGAATGAATTACTTTTCCATTTCCTCCTTTGGTTTCACTATTAGTCTGTTCGGTGCCAGAGAAGGCAGTGTGGAATACTTTTTTGTAGGGTGTGGCCTCATTAGAAAGACCCATGTGCCCACAACTCTAAAGGGACAAAGTCACATTCCCTAGTTATTTTTCCCTTCCTTATCTGTAAGAGAAAACACGCAGGCAGACATCTACTTCACTGCTCCACTTGGGGCTCTTAGTCACTAAGCGAGGTCCCTGAGTGTTACCCCAGGCCCCCAGTCTGGGGTCTGCTGCTCCACTGTCTCCTGCCTACAAAGCCTCAGGAGCTTAGGTCACCATTTCTACTTTTTGGAAACCTGTAGGCATTGTGTTTGTGTGGTTGTAATTGTCTTGCTATCCAGACTGAGAATTATCTAATATAATTTTCTTCAGCTCTCTTGTTTAGGTGGTAACTGTTGGGCCTAGGAATGGAAACCAGAGCAAGCCTTTTATTTTTGAGTAACTCTCTAAGTCTGTTTCCTCTTCATGAGGCACATCCAGTGCACCAGCCCTTCTCACCTCAAATGGTGAAATAGACTAACTAGTCTTCTCACACACACTCTTACCCCAACTGAAGAGCCTGTAAGCATGCAAATCTGATCAGGTCACTTCTCTGATTAAAATCTTTGCTCTGAGCCTTAGAGCACAGGTGGCAAACACAAGGCCCGCAGGCAGAATCCGGCCCCCCCACCCGGCACCTGGTTTCCACCTGGTGGCAGCGCCGAGCTCCTTGCCCCTAGTTAAGGAGTAGTTACATTTATACAGTCCTGAAATTACATTAGGCCCTTTGAAGGCAACCGAGATGCTGATGTAGTCCCTGGTGAAAATGAGTTTGACACCCTGCCTTAGAGGAACAGCTTGAAACATTCCCTTGCCCACAGCTCAGCTCAAATGTTTACTCAGAGTCAAGTTATATTTAGAGAGGCATTCCTTGACCTCCCAAGGTCAGGTTATATCTCTCTGAACACATCTCAGAACACTCTATCCTCCTTGACAGCTCTTAACAGAGATTTAATTGTTGACTTATCTGTTTATGACTGTCTCTGCCCACCCCCCTGCAGCCCCCCACCTGACCCCCAGTTAGACTCTACACTCACTCCATCAGGTCTCCTCGTTCACCATAATCTCTGCAGTGCCCACAGCGCCTGTTACTTAGTAAACAGAATTATTTAATGTATGACTGAATGATCTGCCAGTCAGTTAACCCTTGCTTTCACTTCTCTGTCTACACGAGCTTCCTAATGAGGTGGTGTAGTGTGGTCAGTCTGCTATGGCCTCAGGATACTAGATCTCACGGTTAACCTGCTGAGTTGTCAGCATCTCCATTTATTAGAGAAGGGTGCAGTAGGTGCTGTAATTATTCCTATTTTATTGATGAGGAACACGAGGCTTAGCATAAACCAAGGGCTTGACCCCTTAAATGCTCTGCACACTGCTGTCGGTTGTAACCTATTACAAGGTCTCTGATGGAACATGCGTGAGTCCCTAGTTCGTGTCAGAAGTTATGTAATTGTCGTCTCAGGTTATCTTCAAACTTAGAAGTGACAGAATGTTCCTAATCTGAGATGACTTTTGTTTTTCTCATTTTACACAAAAGGAAACAGGGGTTCTTACTTAGTAAGTATTAGGAGTCAGATTTATTAAATACTAAATTCCTTGCTCTTTCTTCAGTTTTTCAGAGTTCTGGCTAAGATTTCTCAGATGTTGCTATGAGCAGTGAAGTTTTTTCTGACACTCGCATTCTCTGACAACTCACACTCTCTGATGGAGAGATGCCTAGGTATCCATTTACAGGCTAAGAGCTGTAGAGATATTCTGATAGGCAAGATTCTCTTATTTTGAAATGACATAGTCGCTGCTTCCAATCATAATCACTTAACTCTTCCCTTCGCCCTGCCCCATGCTCATTTTTTGTAAAATGAGGCTTGAATAGTTACTAATCTCTCATCCAGCCCTGAGTCCATAATTCTCTGTCACCTGTTAGGAAGACACCTATTTCTTAGCTTTATTGCCTGGAGGCCACAAACATGTGAAACTAAGATGTTAAGAAAATTTGTGGAATAGTAACTTTTTTGAACTACCAGACCAAAGAATCATGCGTTTTTCATTTTATTTATAGACAGGGCAGAGTATTATAGCTTTCAAAGATTTGAGATTCAGGAATTAGATTGATTTGATTCTTAAGCACTTTAAATTGTCTAATATTTTGGAGAAAACTTACTGGAAGACATTATCGATGGCACACCCGGCCTTGACTGGGGTGAAGTGCTAGAATACACCTCACCCTGCCACATGAGGTTCTGTCCAACTCGGGACTTAACGTCATTTTGTGTGTGTCGGACCAGGTGATTCCGCAGTCCTGAATTGTTCTCTCTGTAGTTTCCTGCTAGATTTCTTGCTATGGATGAAAAGTTAGGCTTCAAGATCAGGCAGACATGGCTTTGAACCTTGGATTAACCCCTTAACAAGCTTGGCCACCCCAATCAGTTCATTTAATATTATGAGCCTTAGATTTTTGTCTCTAAAATATGTGACAATCTCATAGTGTCATTGCATTAAATGAATTTAAATATGTAAAGAGCCTACCATTGTGCTAAACAGACGCAAAATGATAGCTAGGGTTGCACAGTGTTGCTTTTCTCTGGGATTGGCACTACCCTTATCTTTTTAGACTCATATCTTTCTGGCCCTAAGATTTGGTTCATAAAATCACAGTGGTGATCCAGGTAGGAGTTCTATTCCAGGTGTTTCTCAAATACTTTTTAAGCCCCAGTATATTAGGAAATAATATTAGCAGCAGTGGAAATGATGGATATTTTGGTGTAGTGGAACCCAGAGGCCCTTTCTCATTCACAGTCTTCATATTATTCTGGTCTGACCAGTTAAGCAGACAAGAACATGTCACCCCTGTCTGTCCTTCCCTCTGCACTATATAGAAACTTTTTTGGTTCCCCACTTTTAGGACTTAAAGAGCCCCTTGATATGTATACCTTGATTTACACATGGCCTTCCCATTGTCAGAGTCCTACAGGACAAAACTGGTCATCGGAGCCCCACTCATTCCATCTCAAGTTCTTCCTTCCCTGGAGAGAGTATCCCCCCACCAGTTGTGTGGGGACTAGTTGGAAAGACCTGTGCCCATACTGCCATCAGTAGCTTCTCTCGCATAAATGCCATGAAATAACCTATCTGAAAAATTCTTTTCTCTCTGCTTTGACGAAGCTGAGCCTTTTCTGCTTTTTAAAGTCAATTATGTACTTTAGCAGCAGCACATCCTTAGTTTAGGGTCAAAACCTCTATCTGCACAGCTCTACGATAGCTATTAATTTCACATGCCCACTTCCTCTTCCTTTCCCTTTTCCTCTACAATTGTTCTGTCCTCTACAACTGTTTTTACTTAGATCTACGTGACTGTTAAGGATCTCTATTTGGTCTTGCAATTAAAATCCAATATTTCTCTTCTGAGCTTGACCTCCCTTCTACCTCCTGATAAAAGAACTGCGTAGTCAAAAACTGTGTAATCAATAGACAATTAGTTTCTACCTTTGAAGAACTACTACAATTTTCTGAACTCTAACAGCTACTGCATACTCTGTTCCTTTTCTCTATTGTGGTCTGGATTTAATGCTCATGAACTATATTCCTTCTGTTCCTGATCCTAAAGCATGATTAGAAAAAGCAAAATTGAGCCTGACAAAGAATTGCCTAGAGAAATGTGGTAAAGTGCCTATCTCTCATTGAGCCTGAACCCAGAGGCGGTCCTAATTCCCGGTATAATGAGGTAGGGGCAGCCCTGGTGCTTTCTCTCAGGAAATACAAAGGCTCCCTATAGCAAAATGGGTTTGTATGTCAGGGAGCCTTGCTAAAAGTGCTCAGTAAATATGTGTTGAATGAATATCGCAGATCAAAATTGCTCTGCATCTGGATAATGCCAGGTCACAGTTTTTTCATGTTATTTTTGTTTTGTTAATTTTTCAGACTTTTTGAAAAGACCTCTAGAGAGTTATGTGAAAAAATTAAAAGTACCAGTTCATGTAATTCGAATGGAACAACGTTCTGGATTGATCAGAGCTAGATTAAAAGGAGCTTCTGTGTCTAAAGGCCAAGTGATCACTTTCTTAGACGCCCACTGCGAGTGCACAGTGGGATGGCTGGAGCCTCTCTTAGCCAGGATCAAACAAGACAGGTAATTTTCTGGAATCTATGAATTTGTTTCCTGAACTGTGTGGTAAGTTGCAAAGTCCTGTATTTGTGAATAAATACAAAAATAATTTCCTCTGACGTTTTCTTTAAAATACCCATGAAGAGCACTTTAAAATAATTATGAAGAAGACCATATTCTCAAGTCTGGAAGGAGTGTTTGCAAACTGTCTTGCTAATGAGAATGGATTAGGAGGCATGTTGTTAAGTATACTCTGTATGAACTCTGTTCACTGAACGGGAGCAGAACAGATGGACAGTGAACTCAGAGAAGGTAGAATAAAGCTCTTTCCTTGTCCCTACTCTGTAAAGCTAACACTAGGGCTGGCAGGTCATCCCATCTCTGTCTACATCCTTGCTGGAACTGTAGTACAGCAAGAAGTAGAAGGGGATGGGAGATACACATTACATCCTGAAATGCTTAATTGCATATTGAAAAGCACTGTAATCTTAGATAATACAGGAAGAACACCAGGAGCTGTGGATGCCCATGGCTGTGGTCTTTTGTAATGCAGATTTTTAAAAGAACAACCTACTGCTAGGCTCTGGCTTAGTTCCTTTGTATCAGGAGCTCCTTGATTCAGTCTGCTCGACAGATCTCAATTAGGTGAATTTCCGCTTGTAATCGCAGTTTGCACTAGAGGCTGTCTGTGTCAGCTTAACATTGAGGCTTAGATTTTAGCAGGCTAAACTTTCACTAGTCAAGTGGAGCATAGTGCAAATCAAAGCCCCTACATCTATCCTGTTTGTTAGCAATTCCTGGACATAAATCTCTCCACATTCAAAGATGAATAATAGGAAAACCCAGCATTGGGGCAGTGGGAAGATACAGCAGCTTTAAGAAGAACGTTGCCTGAAGAAGGGACAGAATATCTCTGTGAATTGTTTTCTATAAAGTAACTGACGTAGGAAATAAATATTTGCTTGTGTGAAGATAACATATAACCTTTATGGAGCAGATGCCTGAACCTGTGGAGAGAAGCAATGTAAGGTAACAACAGAAACATGAAAGGGGAATTGGCTGAAATAACAATCACAACGAATTCCCGTTTGGGCTGTAGGGTAGATTAGGGATCCTGAGTAACTTTTTCAGATGGAAGGCTTGTTGGCTAAAATACAAAAAACAGTTTTAAATGCACCACTGACTTGGCAACAAAGTAAGAAATTTTGCAGATCTCAAAATGAACTGAGAACAAGTGACCAGTTCAAACACTAAAGCCAGCTTTTGGTTTTTGCTGAACTTGGGGAACACTGAGCTTTTGCCTTGAAAGACACATAGACGAGAGGATAGGAGAAAAGGCCTAGGCCCTGCGTAAGGTGGGAAGATGATGAGCAGACCCCTGTTTAAGCTGGGACCCTGATATCTGGGTCGCAATGTGAATGAGAAGGACAAATAAATCTCACCACACCAAAGAAAATTTGCCTGTATCAGCTTTGGTATGAGGTGGTGGAAGGGAAACAAATCTCTCCTAAGAATTTATAAACAGAATATAGAAAACTAGAGAACCAACTCAACTTTTTTAATGAGACTAGTATAGCCTTGATAGGAAAACTAGGAAAGACGTACATGGAAAATTAGTCAAACCCACTCCTGAATGCTAATACAAAAATGTCACAGTACTGCCAAACTGATCCAGTGGAAGCGGGTAATTATATGTATTATATATATACGTATGGATGTATATATATAATATTTCGTATATATCTCATGACCAGTTGGTTTAGTTTAATATAAAACTAATTCACATAATATACCATTAACATATTTCTGAACCTGTGATTATCATTAAAACTCTGTAATCACACCCTGGCTGGTATAGCTTAGTGGATTGAGCGCGGGCCTGTGAACCAAGAGATCATGGTTCGATTCCCAGTCAGGGCACATGCCTGGGTTGCAGGCCAGTTCCCAGCAGGGAATGCACAGGAAGCAACCATACATTGATATTTCTCTCCCTCTCTCCTTCCCTTCCCCTCTGAAGATAAATAAATAAAATCTTTAAAAAAAAAATTCCAGTATTTCCATTCAATTCTTTAAAAAAAATAAAAATAAAAAATAAATAAATAAAAAAAAACAAAAAAACTCGGTAATCACTTCAGTAGATACAGAAAAAGGATCCATTTATAATTAAAAATACTTAGCGAACTGTTATAGAATGGAAATGTACTAATCGGAGAAAAGACAGCTTAAAAAAAATAAATAAAACCTTAGCAAGCAAACATCATATTAAAGGAGAAATGTTGAAGGTATATTTTTTAAAGATTTTATTTGTTTTTAGAAAGGGGAAAGGGAGGGAGAGAAACAGCTATCAGTTACCTCTCATATGCACCCCGACCCCCTGACCAGGGTATTCTCTGACTGGGAATTGAACCGGCAACCTTTCGCTTTGCAGGACAACACCCAACCAACTGAACCGCACTGTTCAGGGCAGAAGGACTTTTTAAAAGATGTGGAGCAAGATAAGGATACCTTGAATTACTGCTGTTACTCAGGATTATTGAAGTCTTAGGTTTTACAGTCATCCAAGAAATAAATAAAAGGGTATAAAGATCAGAAGGGAAAAAAGAACAGGTGCTGTCAGTTGCAGGTGATGTGTTTTTTCTATAAAGAACATATATACAAAATAATAGAAATCATAATTGAGCAGTGTTGCCAAACATAAGATCATAATGGACAAGGCAGTTGCCTTCACTACACCAGCAAGAAATGTTTAGAAAATATAATCTAAAACAGAGAAAGAGTTGTCACCAGTGTGGCTCCGTTGAGCGTCATCACACGAAGTGAAAGGTCGCCAGTTCGATTCCCACTCAGGGCACGTGCCTGGGTTGCAGATTTGGTCGCTGGCTGGGGGGCATGTGAGAAGCCACCAATCAGTGTTTCTTTTTCACATTGACGTTCTCTCCCTCTTTTTCTTCCTCCCTTCCCCTCTCTCTAAAAATAAATAAATAAAATTTTTAAGGAAAAGTTCCTTCTTTGCATTTAGTAATCTCCTACACTTAAAGGAGAAGTAGAAAATGTATATGAACAGGTTCATGTGGTACCTTAATAGCAAAACACTATGAGGAACACAGATGTTTAAGAATTGTTTGTGAAGAAAATTATTAGCCTAAAATGATTTAATGTGCAGTCAGTACAAGTGTTATTCTTTTAAACTGTGGAAGTATTTGAAGTATTTTTACATGTGCCAAATGGTTCTAGGTACTTTAGCTGTAGCATCTTTGCCACAAGCATTTTGTTGAGTAACTAACTGGGTTGTAAGGCAGTTTGCCATAAAAAAGGTTAAGTAATTAGTTTATAGTTTGCAGGATTTTTTGGTTTGATTTCATTTCTTCATTGACAAATCAATCAACTGTAGCAAAAAGATAAACTGGTTGACAGTTTTGGTTTGGTTGGTTGTCAGTTTGGTTTCATTTTTCCACTGACAAATTTCTTGCAGTTACTCCCATTTTTATATTACAAATAAATCTTAGCTGGCCCTCAGTGGTCCAGCCAGTGACGAGCAGACATGGCGGTGGTCTTCACACAGTCAGCATTTCCTTCAGATGACAGTGATTTGCCCCAGGAGTTGGTTTCTTTTTTCAAAACACACTACATTGGGAGGAGAAAGAGAGGCTGAGAGCCCTCCTTCAAGGTTCCAAAATTGAACGCACGTTTCCCATAGGTAAAATCCGTAAGATAAAATCAGTCATTGCAGTGTTGCCATGTAGCTACGGACATTTTAAATAAAGCTTTTAAAAATGTTGTTTACATTTTCATGTTTCATTATGTCTTAGTTTTAGTGTCATTTGTCATTATTTCTTTGTTATAGCCAATTAGTTATACATCGAGAATGCCTGAGGTGAAGATGTTTTTTGGCAATACTTATAGCGAAAATACCCAGATGGTGGTGGTTTTGTGGCAAATACGTAAAAGTATGAATGAAAAAGGGATGGAAGGTTATCAAAAAGTTACAAATATGATGAATAATTATTATGTTAGCTCTGTAGGCTATTGCAGGAAATTTTTCCACCATTGGCTTTAACTGTCATCATAGAATGTATTTTTATTTTTAAAACACTTAGTATACAGTTGTTATAGTAGGCCTCAAAAAGGAAAGTTTTAAAAGATTTTTAAATTTGCTTTTATGATTTTAGGAAAACAGTGGTATGTCCTATCATTGATGTGATCAGTGATGATACTTTCGAGTACATGGCGGGTTCTGATATGACCTATGGTGGATTCAACTGGAAGCTCAATTTCCGCTGGTACCCTGTTCCCCAAAGAGAAATGGACAGAAGGAAGGGTGATCGGACTCTTCCTGTCAGGTAACCTGCCAGACATTTTCACTAAAGTGTTATTGGCCGGTGGCTGTGAAGCTTTGGGAATCATAAGGATTATAGGTATATTTTGAGAAGCATGTGGATACCATATATGTAGTTAAGAGCCATCTTTCACATATATCATTACTCTAAAGACAGATTTTCCCCCTTGATCAATTAATAAAATTAGAACTTTTTGTTTATATAAATCTAGTGCATGTGAGAAATGGTGACATACATATGTTCTTTCATTCTTATGTGAGTAACATTGTGCAAATCTCTAGGTCAGATTTGTGTTTTAATTCAGTTAAGAATAGTATTGAACTTGAATCAAACTACCGCTTAATTAATTGTGTTAATATGTTAAAATATTGCTTAAAATTGGGTCCTTGAATCAAAATATAAGATTGTGTATCCAGACTTGTACCATCTGGATGATAGTTACTGGCTCGTAAGGTTAAGGGAGCTCGTTTGAAATATAGAAATAACTAGAATTAACAAATGTGTAAAAAGATTTTTCAATAATGCACTTCTGAATTTTCTTTGGTTCTACATTTGATCATATAGAGATTTTTTCAGAAAGGGATAAAAATCTTCTTGCTGTTCGGAATCTTGAAATGAAGACCGTGAGCTTTCTGAGCCACCCTAGGATTTATTCCAGTTGCACTAGCCTATTTCTGTAGCTGTTGAGAGTTCCTTCAGAACCAGGCTACGTAGCTCTCTCCTGTCCTGGGCTTGTCAGATCTGCCTTCCTGCGAATTCAAGTCCTGTTCTGGCAGAGTACAAGAGAGGTTTCAAAAATTATCTTTTCCCCCAGCCAGCTTGAGTTCTTAATTAGTAAAGGGATTTTTCCACTCTTTTGCTGACAGGTCAGATCACCAACAAAGCCAAGGGTTCCTAAACATTTCGTAAATGATGGACTTATTTGAAAAATATATAAAAGCCATGTCTCCTCTAAGGAGGAGGGCGCTTATTCGCAAACAGAAGGTACAGCACACCAGTGGCAAACACAAGACCCACGGGCCGAATCCCGCCTCCACCTTGTTTTATCCGGCCCGGCACCTTGTTTCTACCTGGTGGCAGCGCCGAGCTCTCACTTAACTGTTAGGGAGTAGTTACATGTACACGGTCCTAAAATTACATTCGGCCCTTTGAAGGCAACCCTGAGGCTGATGTGGCCCCCAGTGAAAATGAGTTTGACACCCCTGATAAAGCATATGTATAATTCTAGGAAACTTAGAGATACCCCAAACCCCAGGTCAAGAAACCCCTGTACTAAATGATGGGCATTGGCCTATTTCTTTTGAGTCCAATGATACTAGACTTTCTTTTTCTCTTCTAAAATCAAAATAGGTCCTAACTTCTTTATGGAAACAACTATTTCCACTGGAAAAGCAAATGCACCACCATCACTAGAGCTTGTGATGAGAACATTTTAGAGATACAGAGGAGGCCCACTTCGTCTTAAAATGTAGTCTGCATAGTGTCTTCTTCCCTGGAACTTAATTTTTTTTCTCCTAGTCGGGTCTGTTTTTTCTTCACTTATTCTTCAAGGGAATCATATGTTTGGTATTCATTTAGTTAAACCTCCTTCATTTTCATTTCTCTGCTTAATTCCACCTATTCCCACCTGCTCTGTGTATGAGGGCCATGTTCTGATGAACTGGGCTCCTCTTTTGCAGAGGGTGTACCGTCCTTGGTCAGGATGATGATCCCCTTAGAACAGCAATTTTCAGCCTTTCTCATCTCATGGCACATAAACCAATTAGTGAAATCCTGCAACACACCAAAAAATGTTTTTTGCTGATCTGACAAAAAATAGTTTTGATTCATTCACACCAGATGGCTGTTGTTGTGTTGGCTTTTTTTTTTTAATTTGACACTCTAAGGGGGAAGGGGCCAGTGTCCCTGACTAAATAGTCAGGTATTGCATATTTGAAAATTTCTTGTGACACACCAGTGTACCTCTTGCAGTTGAAAATCACTGCCTTAGAAGGATGTATAGATTGTATTCTGTACTCCATCCCCTTCTTTCCTAAAAGTTTCTACTATGTACAGGGAAAGGGCCACATTGTTTTCATCCTATTTAATCTTATCTGAATACTTGCCGCCCTTTAGAACCTGGGGTGTTGGGGTTGCTAGCATGAGTCTAACTGGTTAGCATCGTCAGCTGCTTTCACAGTTGTTAGGGAGTGTGGAGTAGGCACACTCTCAGATGGAGAGGAGTTTCAGGGTGGGTGCTCAGTCAGGGCCCGAGGACCAAGATAGCTACTGAAGACAGGAAGAGCTCTTGGGACTGGAGAGGAAGTCCAGGCAGAAGCTGTGACAGCAGGGCCAGGGCGCAGGTTACGTCTGAAACCTACAGACTAACACAGTAACAAAGGAAGCCCCTAAGGGCTGCGACAGTTTCTGAAGAGTGTAAGAATAAGCATCTCTCCTGTAGTTGTTAACAGTTACAAAATGACTTTTAAAAACAAAAACTGATTGTAAATTTTAAATTGTTACAATTAACAGTAGAGTATTATGATTGAATTTCAGAACACCTACAATGGCAGGAGGCCTTTTTTCAATAGACAGAGATTACTTTCAGGAAATTGGAACATATGATGCTGGAATGGATATTTGGGGAGGAGAAAACCTAGAAATTTCCTTTAGGGTAAGTTCCCTTTGAAAAAAGCAATCTTCTATTCTTAAGTATGGATATGCCTTAATTATTCATGTTATTCTCTACATTTAAAAAAAATGAAATTAGTATGAGTTTAACCAGAATTCAGAACCTCCAGTCCATAAAAAAGGTGGTGATACTATTGAGGGTTCATTGTAAACTATTTTAAGCAAACACATTTAGTTATCTTAATAGTCTACCTATAAAACTTACACAAGATTCCCTATTTGTTTTTGATTTCTGTTATTTTCAAGGAAGTAATTCAGGCTCTAAAAACAATCAGCATATTATTTAAATGAGATTGTGTATTCCTGAAATAATTTTAGACACATATCTTCTGGTGGAAACCACAGTGACCTGCACTGTAATCAAAACCAGCCAGCGCACTGTGCTCCTCATGGATGGCTTCGCCCTTTTACAAAAGGAGAGGTTTGGACTCTGGGTCCTCTTGGAGATCCTGTCCAGCTTTATCATTTTAAGATCCTAGGAAAATATTGAATATTTAATGAAATCAAAACTTTTCAAAGTGTTTTAATTGTAAGCAGTTGGTAGATTTTTAACTTATGGAAAAATGCATTTTGAAAGGAGCATAAGGATTATTTCCTTAAATAACGATGTGAAACCATACTTGCTCTGTCTTCTGCCCCCATGTGGTTTCTGTGCTTATAAGGACGGCAGAGTGCGCTGTCACTGTCTCACTGGAGAACTCGTGAGACGTCCCGCTCAGAGCCCCAGCTTCTATTTAATGCACAGGCTGTGACACAAGTCATTTGGAGGAGGAGGAACAGATAGGACTCCGGCTGAATACTCCATGGTCAAAGTTTTTTGACCATGAACCATATTAATAAACATATTATTCATTATATACACATAACACAAAACAAACATTTCATGAAACAGTATGTCTCTGTTAGCAAGTACTGGTTGCAATTCATCAAATTTGAATTTATGATCCTTTTATGAGTTACGGTCTGCAGTTAGGAAAATATTGCTTCTAGACCTTATGTCTGTTCTGTACTAAGCCTTCAACCTATGTTTTTTTAATTCAACCTTCAACCTCTGGTTTAATCAGAACCAAAGTCAGAGAAAGGTGTGCTCCGGGAGAAGCACTGGTTTTGGGACCGTGTTACAGGAGCTCTGCTGTACACCCTTGCTTCTGTGAAATCCCGGCTGTGGAACTCAGTAAACGCGGACAGGGTTCTTTCTGTTCAGCGTTTGAGACTAGTCTTCTTGGTGGTTGTTCTCAGATTTGGCAGTGTGGAGGAACTTTGGAGATTGTCACTTGCTCCCATGTTGGACATGTGTTTCGGAAAGCCACACCTTACACATTCCCAGGAGGCACAGGACAGATTATTAATAAAAACAACAGACGACTTGCAGAAGTGTGGATGGATGAATTCAAGAATTTCTTCTATATAATTTCTCCAGGTTAGCATATTTTGCTTTAGCAATACAAGACTAATTTTCTTGTCCCTGATCCTAATGCCTTCTGAGGAGATGTAAGAAGAGGAAGAAAGAAGCTTTGAGCAAAGGTGAAACACTTACCTGCATCGTAAGACATCGTAAGAAATAAATGAACTGACACACAGTATAAAAAGCACTTAGCAGAATGCCTGGTATAAATGCATTACTAGCAATAATAATAAATTATCCAGACTGGTACTGTAGAAATTACTCTTAGTCCGGGGGGGGGGGGGGG
>CM052547.1:25588540-25604142 GCA_028533065.1 Trachops cirrhosus | reverse complement strand
AATCTTTATCATTCCATCCTCAGTTTTTAATTACCACCAGCCTGTCAGGTGGCAGGGCGCACAATTCTGTGAGTTGTGTGAGAGAGACCTTACTAGAAACAATTGTCTAGTTGACTTCTGTTTAATAACTGGGCAAAATAAATCTTGATTTTTGTTGTTGCCTTAACATATTAAAGTTCTCTGGTCCCTTCTAATTTATATTTGTATTATTAGTGTGTATATCATTCTCATATAAATTTAATTTTTCTTTGAAAAACATACACTACTATATTTTCTTGTTTTCTACTTTAGGAAGTACATTTATGGTGTATCACTTACATAGTCACACATCAGCAAAATGGTACCACTTTTCCCATTCCTCTTGCTTAGATGTAATAAATAGAAATGTATTACCCAATAGAACATTAATAATGCCACCCATTCATTTCTTTTAACAGGTGTTACGAAGGTAGATTATGGAGATATAGCATCAAGAGTTGGTCTAAGGCACAAACTCCAATGCAAACCTTTCTCTTGGTACCTAGAGAATATTTATCCTGATTCTCAGATTCCACGTCACTATTTCTCTTTGGGAGAGGTAAATGAAAATGTATTCTTTGTGATTATTGCATTCTCACTTATATATCAAAATCAATAGAGGTTAAACTTCCAATAAGGGAATCTCTTCATATTGAAACTACTTAACCACAAGTGTGGGAAAATTCCTGTTAGTTGACACAGTCTACCTCATAACTTAAAACCTTATTAACTTTTTATCATGTTACATTTTGTTTAAATAAGAATACTCTACCCCTGGCCTTTCATAGTTGGACTCTTGTTACAATATATTAGTGTCTTCCACAGACTTATTTTAACAAACAGACCCATTTGTTTGAAACCATACACTCCTAAAGCTAATGTCCTAGTGTTAATTAACCTGAATCAAAGCTTGAAGAACTTCAAAGTAAAGATAAATTTATAAACCTGACAAGGAAACTTGCAAGACCATTTATAATTAATTGTACTTTTAGCACTATTTTTTTCCCCTTAGTTCTAAATCTCAGTTTGGGTGAGGAGGTTGGAAAATGTTGGTAAGCAGGTTCGTTTCGGATGATGCCTTTAGTAATTGCTCTTAGAATTCAGCAGCCAATTTTCTTGAAACTGAAATAATGTCAGTATTAATGCTTATAATTAGTTAACACAGTTGTGCTTTGGAGTTTGGCCTTTGCATCTTTATGGGTGCCCATGGCATAGGGCTTGGTGTGAGAGAGACTTGTCTTCTCAGCTTCCAGTTCAATTACCAGGATGGTCACGAGAAACCATGTCTTGTGCTCTATTCCACAGTATTCCTAGACTGTCAGTAGCCACCCATTCTGCCTCCCAGCCAAGACTGTGCAGTGTCCATATGGAATCCAAATAGGTCCTTCTCTTCCGCTCAGGGGTCTGATCAAGTCAAGGACTACATTGGTTTCCCAGGGCTGCCATAGTAAAGTACCACCAGCTGAGTGGCTTGCACAACAGAAATTTATTGTCTCACAGCTCTGAAGACTGGAAATCAGAGATCAAGGTGTGGGCAGGTCTGGTTCGTTCTGAGAGCTGTAGGAAGAACGCTTCTCAGCCTCCCCCTAGCTGCTGGTGGCTCGCCCACAGTCTGGTGTCTCCGCCTTCATCTTCATGTGGCACTCTCCTGTGTGCCCGTCTGTCTCCAGAGTTCCCCCTTTTATAAGGACATGTGGATTAGGGCCTGTCCTGATGGCCTCATTTTAACTTGGTTACCTCTGTAAAGACGCTGTCTCCAAATAACATCACATTCTAAAGTGCCAGGGGTTCAGATGTCAACGTATGAGTTTTAGGGGCCACAGTTCAGCCTATAACAAGGATTTAACTATGTGGGCCTGGGTTACAATTTTAGAAAACCTCAGTTCATTTCCGCCTCATGTATGTTTCTTGGGTCTGGTCCTTCAGGGCTTTTGAGTAATGGCATGGAAGGATCTCTAGTTCCTCATCCGTGAAAATTTTGCTTTCCACAGAAGACAGAACTTTGTTTGAGGACAGTATTTTATGCCCCCTTCCACCACCTTATTGAGTGGGGACACCAGTTATTTTTTGGCAGGTCTTCTTTCTAGCAGGAATTTGTCTGTTAAGCACCAGGAGATTGTGGAAAATTCTGTTCTGCTTTTCCAATCCCAGCTTCCTGCCCATCTAGGACTCGGCAGATATCCCATCAGGCAAATGGCTTTGCATTTGGGGCTCTCTAGTGTTCATTTGTTCTGCCAGCCTCACACAACCAAAACACTGCTGTGCTCTTTCCCCGGGAAAAGGCACTTTTTCAGGCCATGCCGGGTCCTCAGCCCGTACCCTTAGCAAATGCCCTCGCAGGGGAAGGCAGCTGGGGGTTATCAGCACTCCTCCAGCAGGGGCTCTTCCCTTTCTGAAAGTATAGTTCATCTTGTTGTTTCCATAGCCTCAAAAATAAGGCTTTTGTAATTTCACTGTTTCCCCCCCTAGATACTGGAGCAAAAGATTCGAGCTGCTGTGTCCCGCTGAGCAGTAGTGTTTCTCTTTCTCTTCTTCACTACAGTATACTACCCCAAATCAATGGGCCGTAAAGATTCTAAGTCTTCTTTCTCCATAATCTTCTAACTCCCCAAGGTCCCTCTTTTTATTAGGTCAAGGCAGTAATTTTCACAACCCAGTAGTGGCTTATAAATCACTTTAGTTGCTTATGGCCATTTTTTTAATAGTCCAGAGACTATATGAAAGTACATTGCTTATAGAAAGGAATTTTGTTTTACTAGGTCAACCTGCAGTTCATTGTAAGTCTTTATAAACTTTTAATTATGAAATTAACTTTTAAAAAGCACATGAAGCCAAATAGGAAAAATAATCCAACCTTTCTGTGACAGAAATTGACAAATTTCCTTTTGTAAGTCACAGCAGCAACTAATGACATGTGTGGACAGGGCCACAACCAGGCCCATCCCAGGGCTGAATCTTACTGACGTTCAGGAAAAGTTACTACCACCACCCGCTCTGTAGGAGGTTGTCACCTCTCCATTCCTTTCATTCAGCCAACAAAAATTTGAGTACCCGCTATGCGATAGACATTGTCATAAGTACTGGGAAGACAGCAGTGCTTCTGTGGGTCTTACAGTCTCTGGAGGAAGACAGTTTTTTTAATATACAATGTCAGGTGGTTGTAAGGGCAAAGGGGATAGAGAATGACTAGTGGGCGTGAGTCGTGGTGCTGCTTTATGTAGGGTGATTGAAAAAGACCTCTCGGATAAGGTAGTTTTTGAGCAGAGATCTGAAGGAAGTAAATGAGCAAGACATGTAAATTTGGGGAAACAGAGTTTTCTAGGCACGGGGAAACACAAGTACACAGGCCCTAAGACAAGAGTGTACTTGGGCACATTCCACAAACAGCAGAGAAACCAGTTGTCTAGAATGGAGTGAACAAGGGGAGGGTAGTGGACAATAAGGTCAAGACCTTAAGTAGTGCAGGTCAAATCACATGGAGCTTGTAGGCCATGGTAAAGAAGGTGGGTTTTATTCTGAATAGATGAGAAGCCATAGAGAGACGTGAGCATACTTTCATTGGAAAACGATCACATTGTCTGCTGTGTCAAGCAAAACTCTATGAGAACAAGAGTAGAGCTGGTATATAGGTGAAAGGAAAGGAATAGTCAAGGATTGTATTAAGAGTTAGCCTGAGAACCTGGCAGGGAAGTTGGCATGACTAAATGGGAAAGCCTGTAGAGCAGGTGCGGAGGCATTCAACAGTGCGATCTGGGACGTGTTAAGTTTGATCCAGGCAAAGGTACTGGGTGGGCAGTGAGTTGCATTTAAAAATCTGCAGCTTGGATGAGACGTTGGGGATGGAAGTCTAACGTTAGAGGTTGTCACCGTGTAAGTGGTTTTTTAACCCACAAAACTGCGTGAGATCACCTTAGGAGGAATGAATACAGATGAAAAGAGGAGAGGGCTAAGGACCAAGCCACAGTAAACGCCACCATTTAGAAACTATGAAGATGAAAAGGAATCTGCCAGAAAGATGGACCACTGAGATAGGAGAAACCAAGAGAGTGATGTCCCAGAGACTAAGCGAGACTTGTTTCAAGAAAGAGAAAGTGACTGATCATTAAACACTTCAGAGAAGTAAGAAGGTCCTGAGAACTGGTCATTGGACTGGCACGGGAGAAGTTGTAGGTGTGCTGCATCTTCCTGTGCAGATTGGTAGGGACACGGTCCCTGATGGCTTTAAGAGACCTGGGGAGAAAAGACAGTGGAGATCATGAGTGGACAGGTCTTGGAAGGAATTTTGTTACAAAAAGACCAGAGAAATGGGAATTAGCTGGAGGAGAATATGGGGTTAAAGAAGGATTTTTTAATTTTTGCTGTGATGAAACTGTGTACTACTGCACGTTACCCAAAAAAGAAAATGCAAATATGCTAAAATCAAGCTACTGATTGCTGGAGTCACGTGGGAGGCAGAGGGGAGGCAGTGGTGGGGCAGGCGAGAAGGTAAGGGAATGGGATAGTGTGGGTCAGTGGTAGATTTGGGGGAAGAAGCTGGTTGTGGTGGAAGTGTGAGGAAGCTCTCTGATGACTTCTGTTTCCTAAGATAAGAGTGAAGAGGTGGTTTGGGGTACGGGGTGGCAGTGGGGTTGGGGACAGAGGAAAAGATGTAAATTAGAAACATAGGACATGGGGGAGCAAGTGGGTCACTGAGGGAGCCGGATGGTGGTGTGCTGGAGGGAAACCGTTCTACCTGGGCATGTTTCTCCCGCGCCAGGGCAAGCAGCCTCCCGTGTTCATCCTCTCTAGTTACTGAGGCTGCTTCAGGCCTGCAAATTCCCTGCCTCTGAACTTTGTTGTGATTTAAGGAATTCACCCTCAAACAAGTGGAGGGGGGTACACAGAGTTTCTTGCCTCATTAACGAGCATCTGTCCCCTTTGCTGTAGCATCATTCCATTTGAGAAAAGCCTGGGGAAGGCGATGCACCATGGGAAGATTTATAGCAGTTGCTCCTATAACTTGCCTTTAGAATAGAGAATTCTATTCTAAAGGTGTTTTTTTCCTTTGAACCGACCCAATTTTGGACAACACCTAGTCATTGTTAGCTGGGCCAGAATATAAGGCGTATTACAAAGAGCCACTTGTCTCACCCATAGTAGACGATTGCCAAGGCAAACTGCCTTTTACCTGCTTCTTGCCAGCTGGCTTTCTGCATAAGGAACAGACTTAACCCTCTGTGGCCTGCTTGTTAAGTAAGCAGCTGGTCTTAAGCTTGTCTGCCCTTGTAGCAGGCCACACTCTGCAGATGAAGGCTCTGATTTCTGGGGCCACGTGGTTCCCAAGATTGGTATCATAGCTCCACCTCTGTGAGCCTTCCTTCACTACAGACTGGAATTTAGACTTTCAAGGCTCTTTTGTCATACTTCAAAGGCCTAGGGAAGCCTGAAATCATACGATTTTCGAGTGGAAAGGGAAATTAAAAGATAGAGATTTAGTCTCTGGTTTCACTGAGCCCAACTCTCATAAGTTTCTGTAGGGCCTGGAACTGAGTAAATGAGTTTTATTATGGTATCTAATAGTTGTTAATCCAGGAGATGAATATTCTAAAAAAATACCACCACAGAGAGCAAATAATACAGACCTTTGATGGTTTAGTCAGTCTTATGGACCGACCAGTTGCGCTTCTCTGGGCAGATCTGATAATCCTAAGATCTGATGAGCGTGAACTCCATGTCAAGCACTGATCTGAATACTTTACAGATGCGCACTCCACTTACCTCATATTAACACTGTGAGATATTATCACAGGGGCTATTATCCCCACTTCATGGTAAGTACAGTGAGGCATAAGTCAGTGGTTTAAATGACATGTCTCGGGTAACAGCCACAAAATGGGAGACAGAGGATTTGAACACAGGCAGTCTGGCTTAAGAGTTTGTGCTCTTAACCACTAACACCCATACTCCTCATATCTAAACATTTACCTTATGGCAAGGAGTAAAATAGTGACTGCAGATTCCATTTTACTAGATTCCAGGAATCCTTTATTAACAGCTTACATTGTCTACCCTAAGGGAGATACCAAGATTCTGGAGGAGACTATAGCAGAAATTAATGAACTTACTGTCTAATTTCTTGCCTGTTTCCCAAGAATGAATGCGTTCACAATTATTTTCAGCTCCCAAGGTCAAAAAAAATAATAGTTTAGTGATAGTTGTATACATGTAAGTTGCTACTTCAGAAGGAGCTAAAGAGTTCCTGGATCTGTGGATAAGAAAGGGAAACTGACAGTTATTGTGGGCCTACTATGTGTCAGTTTCTGCTAGGCCTCATTGAGAGAACTGAGCAAACCTGAGATGGTACCCCTGTTTTAGAGATGAGAAAAGGAGGCTCTTACAGCAACATTTGCAATTCATTGTGTAAAGAAGGCTGATGTCTGACGTCTCTCAAGGGACCTGCTCAGTTAGAAAGACATGGAGTGAGGGAGGAGGGCGTGGATTTTGTGGCCACAATCCACATTGGGAATTTCAGTCCACGTTGAGAAATGATGCTTTTTATATCTTTCTATATATAAAGATATATATAGATATATATATAGATATATATACCAGCCCCCATACATACCAAGAGTCACAGCATGTGAAAGGCTTCGAGAAGTCCCTCAGTAAAGAAACCTATTTAAATTTGTTTAATCTGGTATTTCCCAAACATATTTGATCACAAAACCCTTTTAATGGCACATGTAACCATACCTGGCCAGATACTATTGTTCAGAGGGTGGTTTGGGGAATCAGTATCTAAGAATACCGACCCACCAAGGTCTCATGGCTAATAACTGTAGGACTGGGAGTGAGGCCCAGGCCTGCCTGTCCTCAGACCCACTCTCACTTCTGCCCGTCTGCCTCCAGACACCTTGGAAGTATGGCTGTTTCCCCAGCCGCCATGGTTGAGATATTGCCATGATTCACGTAGAAACTTCCTGCTTCTGACAACCCCTCACCCTCTGCCAGCCTCACAGTTAGTTGTAAGTGGTGCTTATGATTGTTTTGGTTTGGCTCATTGGCAGTTCTGGTTCTGTAAGGAGAAATGTGTTATTTAGTCATAAATCCTATCAAAAGGACCATTAGTGTACAAACCTTCCCCTTTGAAATCATTTAGATCCCCTCGGACATCTACTAGTTCCAGAACGTACCAGCCAGACGTGGGCGCTTGCACGTGCCGAGTGTGGGGTAACGGCTCCACTAGCAGTCTGCGCTGTTTCTCACCACCGACAAGCAGCCCTCGCAGAAGGCAGAAGACTTGTCTCTGTGTGTCAGCCCCCAGGCCTGCACATGCAATGTGGCAGCCACATGTGGTTATTTAAATTAGTTAAAATTCAATAAAATTCACATTCAGTTCCTCAGCCACACTAGCCACATATGGCTAGTGGCTACTGTATTGGATGGCACAGATACAAAACACTGCCATCACTTTAGAAAATTCTGTTGAACAATTCTGGAGACATTAACACAATAGCCAGTACAGGGGGGTATCCATCTGTCTTGCCATTAATCCACACATTTCTCCCTGCCCAGACCCTGAAGTTGAGGTGTTCATATTTGCTTGTCAAACCCAGTGTTTTTAAAACTAGTAACTGCTGTATATCCTCCATAGTCATCTTTACTCTCAAGTAATTTAGAATATGTATATCCTAAAACAGCTTTCATAGGGATGGATTATATCAGATTCCCAAACCATCCTGTCAGTAGTTATTTTCCTGATCCACTAAGGAGAACATCAGGATCGCATTTATATTCAGAAGTGTCCACTCCAGTGAGGAAAAGCGCCCTTCTTTTCCCACCTCAAATCCATCTTTTAGTTTAAGAATCTCAACTTTTGATAATCACCAAGACATTTTGATAATCACCAAGTACTGTTACCAACCAAGGGGGATAGTCATCAAGATATAACTTGGAAGGCAAATAAACCAGAAGGAGTTCATAGTGCACTGAAACCCCTGAGCATTCTTTGCCAGTCTACACTGCGCGTCCACCAAAGGACGGGGAGGAGTCCTCCAGAGAGTGGGCGGGCCCCGGCGCTAGCCCAGCGTTCCTTGGACTGTATTTTGGAGTGCTCCCTGACTTGTCAGAAGTTCTTTTTTTTTTGTTTTAGTCCTCCTCTTTTTTTTTAAAGAAGTCCAACCAAGGAGACATTTGACTAGAACATCCTTATATTAACCAGTCTTAAATTCTTTCCTGTAATTTCTCTTCTCCCTAATAACATGCCTATACATTTTATGTCATTCTGTATTTTCCAAGTGCTGTTTTTTTTCAATAACCTAAGTGCCAGATATTGTTGGATAACCAACTCTAGTACCTGTTTGCATCCCGATGTAAGCACTGGAGCAAGTGGCTGTCACCACCTCTTCTACCTACCATGCCTCACTAGAAAGCTGGTGATTGGTTGCATAGCCTGAAAGCTATTTGAAATTACAATTTTGAACATCTGATTCAACATCCCTAATGTTGGTCCCTAATGCTTTCCTTCTCCAAAGACTTTTCCAAGTTAAGTCCTACCAGACCCGTGAACCGGTGTTCTGAAGGACAGAATGTCCCCACAGCTCATCCTCTCGTCAGTCTAGTTTTTTGCACCCTCAACAGATCATTTTAGACATTCCACAGGTGAAGTGCACCACTGTCTTCCTACCAGAGAAAGGAGGATACTCTCTGAAAACCGTCTTCTCTAGCTACCCAGTGTGTAGTAGAGCCAGCCTGGAGAAATGTCCCCTTCAGCTACTAAGACATGGCCTAGCTGTGGGGCCAAACAGAACCCTCTCTGCCTTCTATTGATAAAGCCACCCAGGGACCCAAACCTGAAGGGCTGCCCTCTGACAGAAGTTCCTACTTCATCTCAAGTGTGTGGGGGCATCACTCCAACACTCCCCTGCATTTCAGAGGAGTGCTGTCAGGTCCCGTGAGAGGCCCACAGACGAGTCCCTGATCACCCATCTATACTGGGCCTCCCTGACCACATCTTGCTGATCAAGGTTTATGTCACTCTAACAATTGGCAGAAAGCAATGGTTTCCAGTCCTTGAAGAAACTATACTTTTAATATTTTATAATCAGCAGTAACCCCAAGAGATAGAGACTTAGATCTCTCGTGTCAGAAAACAACCCCAAATTATTCATAGGAAAGTTGTAAGAATGGTATACAATACTCACAAAACAATACCTAGCACAGAGTAAGGGTAATTTACTTACTATAATGAGCAACATCAATTGTGGAAGCAAAACCAGTAATGGAACACCTTATTACATTTGGAATTTGAAGAATTGTATTAATTTTGAGTTTGGTAAAAGACAATCAACTATTTAACCAAAAGGCCATTCCATTTGAAAAAGCCAAGGATAACATCAGGTCCTCTTTAACATTTCCTGTGCATTTTTTACCTTTCTTCAGCAACTTTTCCATTTGTATTTGTAAGGAAAAAATTGAGAAAGAAGAACGGAGAGTTTATAAATTTTTTCAAAAGTACAAGGAAATAATCTGGATTCTTTTTCAAGCAAGGTAGCCGTGATCATCAAGTACTGATTGACTACTCAGTGTAGAGCAGAAAGATATGTTGTATGCAAATTTGTGTCCAATTATAACACCTTTCATAAAATGTTTATGAGGTATTAGGTTTCTGACTGAAAATAATGGGCAGAAAAAGATAATGTCAATTACATGGTAAAAGAATTCCTGAATATGATATGTGTTGGACCCAGAAGAGAAAGGACCCTGAGATTTCCATCTTAAATAATTAGACAAATGATGGGATTATTAACAGACATAGGGTATCAGAAGAAGAGAGAACCTTTTGGAGGACTGATAATGACGTTTGTTTTAGATTCAATTCTCAAGGGCAAGGGTGGAATGGCAGGGACATTTTAAAATACTGAGATGAGAAAGTATCAGCATTATACGGTTGAAAAATCTTGTATTGCAAGAACTGAGATTGAGGTTGATGGAATAGCAAGATGGAGGTGACTAGCAATAAGGTGGCAATTCAGGTTGTTAGTATTTCTGTGCTTACTACTAAGTGCTAGACTCTGAATTAGGTAGGTGGAAACCTTACCTAACTTCAGTATAGAGCCAACATTATCTCCCAGTTACTGTGGGAAATTGATCTCAAAGTTTGGGTCATTTGGATTTAAACCTGGGTCTCACCTCAGCGAAAACCCCAGGTCCTATTCCTGACAGCCTGTTAATAGTACAGTCTTTCACACCTATGTCTTTGTGTCTTTGTAAGAAAAAAATGCATATGGGCTTGTTAGTGCCTGATAAGATACTAGAATAACATACAGACTGTGCATTTGTTTATAAAAACAAATAGCTTATTTGTGGTTTCAACTTTCCCTCCATTTTATCTATCACACAAAATTCATTACATTTTCTTTTCTGTCTACATGACATGGCAGGTGTAGTTTGTCACGCATCCCCTTTAGCTTAGCTGCTAACAGTACCATCTATGGGAACAGATTTAGAACTTTCAGCTGTGTATTAGTTTACAATATGGTTTTAAACTGCAGTAATTCAGAGGAAACAAAATTCCAAGGCACTGCTTAAAATATGCTTAATTTTGATGACTGATTTAAATTCCTTTTATGTAATTGGCAATTATCTAACAAAAGAGTGGTGTTTGCACCACATGCTTAGGCTCCCAGTTAAGCCAAGCTCCAAACTCTGATTAGAAAATACCTACCTTGTGTCACCTAAGAAGTCATCAGAGCAGTAAAAGTAACACCCCTTACCTTGGTGGTTAACATTGCCCACAGGAAGTTGTTAAATTGCTTTAAATTATTAGGCAAAATAAGAGTTTACTGAACCAAATACAAAACCTAGAAGAATGGGTTGGAAAAAATGAAATAATTAAGGATTTCTGTACAACAATTAAAATAAAATTTAAAAAAAAAGAATTTCGGCCCTGGCTGGTGGCTCAGTGGATTGAGTGCTGGCCTACGAACTAAAGTGTCGCCAGTTTGATTCCCAGTCAGGACACATGCCTGGATTGTGGTCAAGGTCCCCAGCAGGGGGCACACAAGAGGCAACCACACATTGAAGTTTCCCTCTCTTTCTCCTACCCTTCCCCTCTGTCTAAAAAAATAAAATCTTTAGAAAAGAATTTCAAGGATTTTTTTCACTGAAACACAAAAATTATATGATACCAAGACTAAGACCTTTCTAAACCACAGAATTTGTGACAGCCAGACAGTAAACTTTACCCCAACTCATAGAGCTTACCTCATCAAGCATCTGAAATTCTTTTATAGTAGTGGACAGTTTAGATTGATTTTAATGTGTGTATATCTGTATGTGTCTGTCTGGTTAATCTCTTTAACTCTTCAACTTCCACTGTTCATTGTCGCATAGATACGAAATGTGGAAACAAATCAGTGTCTGGATAACATGGCTAGAAAAGAAAATGAAAAAGTTGGAATTTTTAACTGCCACGGTATGGGAGGTAATCAGGTAAGTATTTTAGTAAAGCTTTAAAAGGGATAATTTTTGGATTTTCTGTCCTTTTTATCTTGTGACGTCACTCAGGAATATTTTCCTGCCTATAAAGAAAAATAATAAAGACCTTTATGAGAAGGGAGCTGTCAATCTAATGATTATTTTTAAATGAAACGTTTGTAAAAGGCTCCTCGTGAGAACTCTGTTTATATTGCTGTGCATGAGACTGACTTTGCCTTTTTTAGTCTAACAGGTGACAGCCCTTAACAGTACACTCTGTGTGGAGAAAACCTTTTTCTTTCCTGTGTGTAAAATTAGTGGTAGCTTTTCTGAGTTGGTTATTCGTGATTATTACAGTAATAAAGTTCAAAATTGTGTGTCTTGAATTATTTGGTTTTTCCCTCCCCGTTTCTTGGGCACATAAAACGTGACCGATTTTACGCCAGAGCTCGTGCGCGCCCTTCTGTCTTTCAGGTTTTCTCCTACACTGCCAACAAGGAAATCAGGACGGACGACCTTTGTCTGGACGTCTCCAAACTCAACGGCCCGGTCACAATGCTCAAATGCCACCACCTGAAAGGCAACCAGCTTTGGGAGTATGATCCCGTGGTAAGTTACTCATTTACATACAGGATAAAACATATAAAATTATATGTGTTGTTGGGTATATTTATAGACTTTAGCACTAAAAAATGAATTCTTGGGGAGTTCAAATATAGATCAGATTGTTCTTATATTCGAAAAGTCGACAGATGGGAGAAACAATATGAGTCAGATTTGTTTTAATCTCCCCAATAATGAAATTAGCTTTGCCTCTGGTCTCTGGGTCCGTATTGTCACTAAGTAGCCACTGTTTCCTCTGTATGCCCTCAACCTCTGCAGCTGCGTAGGAGAAATGGAGCAAAAAGTAGGATTTTTAATTATTGAATTCAACATTTAGGTGAAAAGTGAGCCTCAATTAATGAAATTCTCTTGCTCATAATGATAGTTCAGTGACATATAATAAAACTTTTTTATTTATTTACTTTTAGAGAGGGGGGAGGGAGGGGGAAAGTGGTAGAGAGAAACTATAATGTGCAAGAGATACATGGATCTGTTGCCTTTCGCTCACCCCCAACTGGGGACCTGGCCCACAACCCAGGCCTGTGCCCTGACTGGGAATCAAACTGGTGACCTCTCAGTTCGCAGGCCTGCGCTCAGTCCACTAAGCCACAGCTAAAACTTTTTCTATTTATTTTTGCTTTCCTGCAGAGCCTCTCCCTCTTCCCCCAAGTGTGCGTTGTATTCACTCGTAGAGGTACTCCAAAGGTGGTAGGTAGTTCGAAGCATCTTCAGTAAGCCTCTTTCCCTTGCGTCCTATCCCAACCCCTATTTTTACCCTATGGTTCTGGAACCAGCATGAACATCTTCAAGATGTCTTTCTCTGCTTAGAAGCACAAGTGTTCTTCATGTAAGGAAAGACTTTTGTTCCTACTTGCCATCCTGCTTTTTCCTGCATCATTGGATGGCGAGTGAACGGCCAGCCCTCGAGCCTCTGATTCTCCAGCCCTGGCTCCCGTATCTGCCTGATCCTATAGAAACAGCTCCTGGATGCAAAACCAGGAGCATCCCTGCATCTTTTTCCTTAACTTCTCATAGCATTTACTGTTGCTGAGCTGATACTTTAAATCCTCTTATCCATCTGCTTTAGATGCACTACTGCTTAGTTTCTTCTCTTAGCTTCCTCTCTGTTCCTTTTGTCTGCTTTGTCTCCCTCTTTTTCATTTTACCCCTTAAATGGAGATGTCTGAAGTTATGACTTTGGCTGTCTTTTCTGCCTATAATGTTGTTATATACAAACCCTGGTCTACTTTAGTAATCAGCCTATTGTTTCCTGAACTTACCCTGTACTTTCTCACTTTATATTTAAGATCATTCGGTTCCTGCCCCAGCCATTGTGGCTTAGTTAGTTGGTTGGGCAGTGACCTACAAACTGAAAGGTTGCTGATTCGATTTCAGGTCAGGGCACATGTCTGTGTTGCAGGTTCGGTCCCCAGTTGGGGAGTGTACAGAAGGTAACCACGCTGTATTTCTTTCCCTCTCTTTTTCGCTCTCCATTCCCCTCTCATTAAAATAAATAAAAAATTAAATTAAAAAGTAAAAAAAAAAATTAAGATCACACAGTTCCCTCTGCCTAACAAATCCTACCCATTCTTAAGGGCCCACCTTTGACATCATTTCCATGAACCCCAGCCAGAGATAAGCTCTCAGTGCTACTTTAATTGTAGTTGTCTCTGACCTCTCTAATGCTATGCTTCTTTGTAGTTTTTGTTTGTTTTTAATATACCAGTCTTTTCTCCACTATATATTGTTAGATCCTAGAGGGCAGACACCAGGTCTTATCACTCCTGGGTTTCCCTTCACCATGTCAATCTAGAGTAAAAATAATGTTAAATATAGCAACAGCTCAGTTAAAATAGCTGTTGGAAATGGCCTGCTTATTCTGTCCCTGAGTTTTCCATGGTACGTGCTACTACCGTTTCGGGTACAGTGATGCCACATATTGCAGGATGCGTAGTCCCTGACTCCAGACGGTAAATGCCAGTGGCATACAACTGTCGTTGTGACAACCAAAATATGTTCTTTAAAAATTAGCCCTGGCTGGTGTGGCTCAGTGCATTGAGTGCTGGCCTGTGAACCAAAGGGTCATGGGTTTGATTCCCAGTCAGGGCACATGCCTGGGTTGCAGGCCAGGTCCCCAGTAGGGGCACATGAGAGGCAACCACACATGGTTGTTTCTCTCCCTGTCTTCCTCCCTCCCTTCTCTAAAAATAAATGAATAAAATCTTGTTTTAAAAATTAAAAAGCTATGCCCATCAGTAAATGAATGGATCAAAAAACTATGGTAAATTTACACAATGGAATTCTATACAGCAGAAAGAAAGGAGGAGCTCCTACCCTTTGCAACAGCACGGATGGAGCTGGAAAGCATTATGCTAAGCGAAATAAGCCACACAGTGAGGGACAAATACCATATGATCTCACCTTGAACAGGAACCTAAACAACAAAACAAAGAAACAAGCAAAATATAGCCAAAGACACTGAAATAGAGGACAGGCTGACAGTGACCAAAGGGGAAAGGGGAGGGAATTTCAGGGGAATTTCAGGGGGGAAGGGAAGGGTTTACAGGAAGAAATACAAAGGACACATGGACAAAAACTAGGGGGGTTGGAAATGGGAGGGAGAAGGGGAGATGGGTGGGTGGGCTGGGATGGGTGTAAAGGACAGAAAACTGCACTTGAACAATGATTTAAAAAATATTAAAAAGCTAGAATAGAAAGACCTACAAAGTCTATCATAGCTGTTATTTGAAAAGTAAATGATTAGCCCTGTGATGGGTGTGGCTCAATGGATTGAGCTCCTGACCTGTGAACTAAAAGGTCCCCGGTTTGATTCCTTCAAGGCACACGCCTGGGTTGCAGGCCAAGTCCCTGTTTGGGGGCGTGCGAGAGGCAACTAATCCATGTTTCTCACCCTCTCTTTCTCCCTCCCTTCCCCTCTCTCTAAAAATTGTACACACACTTTTTAAAAAGTAAATGATTGCAAATTTAGGAAGATAGATGTGGTTTAGGGTATTTTTTTTTCAATATAGTTTATTGATTATGCTATTACAGTTGTCCCATTTTCCCCCCTTAACTCCCCTCCACTCTGCACACCCTCTCCCACCCACATTCCCCCCCTTAGTTCATGTCCATGTGTCATAAGTTCTTTAGCTTCTACATTTCCCCGACTATTCTTGCCCTCCCCCTATTTTCTATCTACCATCCATGCTACTTATTCTTCATACCTTTCCCCCTCTCTCCTCCTCCCACTCCCCTGTTGCTAACCCTCCATGTGATCTCCATTTCTGTGGTTCTGTTCCTGTTCTAGTTGTTTGCTTAGTTTCTTCTTGTTTTTTGTTTCAGGTGTGGTTAATAATTGTGAGTTTGCTGTCATTTTATTGTACATGTTTTTTATCTTCCTTTTCTTAGATAAGTCCCTTTAACATTTCATATAATAAGGGCTTGGTAGTGATGAACTCCTTTAACTTGACCTTATCTGAGAAGCACTTGACCTGCCCTTCCATTCTAAATGAAAGCTTTGCTGG
>CM052547.1:25458646-25588040 GCA_028533065.1 Trachops cirrhosus | reverse complement strand
TCTAGTTTGCAACCAAAATCAACCAATTCTGTGAGCATCCTAATCACCAGTGCTTTGAACTGTGCATCTGATAGGTTGGCTATCTCTTCATCACTTAGTTGTATTATTCCTGGAGCTTTGATCTGTTCTTTCATTTGGGCCCTTTTTTTTGGTCTGGTCGCCTGTTACGTATTGAGGGGCAGAGCCTTAGGTATTCACCAGGGTGGGGCAACCCAGTCACTGGGTTGTGACACAGTATGTGGGGGAGAGGGAACAATGGCTCTTGCTCCACTCTCTGCCACATTTCAGTCCCCTCTGCCGCTTCCCCCAAGCAAACTGGGCCCTTCTGGTGCTGATTCCTGGGTGGGTGTGTTTGTGTACATTCCAGGACCCTGTGGGTCTCTCCAATGAACTCTCCTGTGAAGCTGGGAGTCTCTCCCAGCACCTCAACCCCCACAGGTGTTTTTAATCGGTGTTTTGAGGCTTTGTTTCCCCACACTGGGACCCCGGGGTGCGTGATCTGTCTCGGTCCCCAGTTTCCCCTGGTTTATCTGCAGGTGAATGTGGGACCTCCTGGTCCGCCATCCGCCCTATATGCCGCGCCCCTCCACAATCTTCCGCCTCGCTGGGTCCACCCGCTGCTGCCTTGTGCGCCCGGGGTCCACCAGCCACCGCTTTGCCATGAGTCCTCTCTGCCGGGCCACCCAACTCTGCCCCTCCTACCCGTCTGGATGAATGTTCTCAACTCCTTGGTTGTCGGACTTCCATATACAGTTCAGTTTTCTCTCCATACTGGTTATTTTTTTGTTTCTAAATTGTTGTTGTCCTTATTTTGGTTGTGCAAGGAGGCACAGTGTGTCTACCTATGCCTCCATCTTGGCTGGAAGTCTAGGGTATTTAGAAAGAACCAGTTATGAGTATAAAGTTTGAAAACTTCCGGAGCACTTTGCAAAGTGTTTTCCCTAAGATAAAACTTCAGTATTGCAGGCTGGGTTCTCCCAGAAGCAAACTTTGATATAAGATTAGTGTTCGGGGCATTTACTAGAAGTTCTGTCCGGATTAACAGTGTGAGAAGGAAAGGGAGAAGATGGAATTGGGCGGAGGGAGAAGTCAGGCTGCAGGGCAGGTCCCACAGCCCGAGCCACATGCACAGGGAGCTTCGTGAAGGACTGTCGGAATTGTCCTGCCTCCATCAGTCAAAAACATAGCAGTCTGGAAAAGTAAAATAGTTATGTCAGTAACCTGTAATCTAAACTTGAAATCATGAAGTCTCAGATTTCAGAGGAACCCTGGAAATGAATCCAGGACTTTGTTTTGTACCTGTGGATGTTGAGGCCCAGAATGGAAATTAATTACTCAGGGTCCCAGAGCATATAAATGGTGTCAGTAGATCTCGGGTGGACGTGGGATTCTTGACTGAAGATTGTTTGCACAATACAATGTTTAATTAAATTGGTGTATGCTTGTATCTCTGTCTTATTTGTACTGCATTTCACGTAGAGTTTATGATACCAAACTCTTTTGTTTTGACTAATTGTAGCTGATCATTCTGCTATGAAATGAAATGTATATTTTGACCCAGTTAAATCTAGAGATTTGGGGCAGGAGGTGGCAAATTATTTTTCTAGGTTGCAGGTGAACTTTTATGCAACGATAATTATAGCTTTTTTCCTGCTCTTCAAAGGTTACAATTAGCCGTGTCGCGTATTTGCCCAGTTGCCTTAAGTAAGCCTTTTCTGTGCGGAACTAGTCAGTGCTGACCAGGTGCGCTGCTGAGCAGTGAAGACCGTCCCCGGTGTCCGGCACCGCAGAGCTCCGCACCTGCTGTCAGCAGCCAGAGCAGGCGCCTCCCCAGGGGCCAGGGCTCCACAGTGGAAGTTAGCTTCCTATAATTGTGGGGATTCTCTCTAATTTCGAGCAATGACAAGTGTGGAGCAATGCCTATGCCTTTGTTAGTTTATTTTAATGAATCTAGATAAGTGAAATGTGTTTAGAAATTAGAATGAGAAAGGACCAACTCCCCAGCTCAGCTTTTTGTTGTATGTAGTTTTTATTAATACTGACTGTGGGCCTGATAAAGGTTGAGGCTCGGAGAAGCTTTTCAGGGCCTCCTGGAACGTCTGAGGGTTTGGCGTTACACGTAACTGAAGGCCCTGGCAGCAGGGAGTGTGCATGGGGACCTTTGGCTCTCCGTCCTGCCAGGCTGTGCTCCTGGCTGCTTGGGGTACTGCTAGGGTCGAGTTTTCCAGTACTGAGTGCCATTTATCAAGAACAGGCTCTGAGCTAGGCAGCACTTTCTGTGCGTTATCTTCGATCTTTCATAACTATTTATTTCTTTTAGAGAGAGGGTAAGAGAGGGAGAAAGACAGGGAGAAAAACATCAGTGTTCAAGAGAAACATGGACTGGTTGCCCCTTGCACTCCCCGACTGGGGACCTGGCCTGAAACCCAGGCATGTGTTCTGACCGGGAATTGAGCCAGTGACCTTTCGGTTTGCAGGACGACGCCCAACCAACTGAGCCACACCAGTCAGGGTTCCTCATAATAATTTTAATTATTTTTGTTGATTTTATAGATGAGGAACTTGGGGCTCAGAGAGGTTTTTGCTCGGGGCATGTACAGTCATGTGCCACATAATGTTTCCATCAGTGATAGCCCACAAATATGGTGGTCCCATCAGATTGTAACGGAGCCAGACAATTCCTCTGCTGGTGACATAGCCACCGTAGCACAAGACTCAGTGTTCGTGGGGATGCTGGTGTAAGCACGCCTACTGCCTTGCCACGTGATACAGAAGTGCAGCACATGTAATTATGTGCAGTACATAGCACTTGATGACAATAAATGACTATTACTGGTTTATGTATTTAAAAATACTGAAGTATAGTGGAGTCTATCTACTAAAAAACAAGAAAAGTATGCTGTAAAACAGTGTGCTGTGTTAAGCTGGCAGCAGCCTCATACATCTCGTGTTCACCACATCATTTTCTCTTGTGCTTGAGTTGACCTCAGGTTGTTTTGTGCAGCAACATGCTGCGCAGGCCTGTAGCCTAGGGGCAGTGGGCTGTACCATCCAGCCCTGTGTAAGTAAGTGCGCCCTATGATGTTCGCACAATGATGCTCTGTCTAACGAGGTGTTGTTCCTCAGGTCGTATTTCCATCATTAAGCAGTGCATGACTGCAGTTGGGATGTGACAGATCTGGAATTTATTCTAGAAATGTCTGACTGCAAAGCCCTTTCTCTCAGCAAGTAAACTACAAAGCATCTGAGTAAAAAACAACCACAACCATGCTGTCATCCAGATTCTAATTATGCATTTACACGAATTAACATATGTAATACTGAACCCAAAGTCAGTTGTCCGTAGCAAACGTGTCCTGCCTTTTGCCAGTTTCCTCTCTGACTACAATATAGGACAGCTAAACATTACATCGTATACAATCATTGGGTTTTGTTTTTAGGTCAGACAGGTACCAAACAAGGCCTTATGAAAACAAAATGTTCCACATAAATGAATTACATTAAAATAGAGCCATAAGCAAAAAGTGCAATAAATGTGTATTCTTAATAAACCTATTTCACATTTCCTAAAAGATACATACACTCATACACTTACAGGATAATGCTTAATGATGATTCCTACACAGTTAGTTGCCTTGGCGTCCTGAACCTGACCAGGGCGAGGTTTCAGATTCGTCAGTGTGGGTCCTCGTGTACCTGTTAATTGTCATCTGTCCTCTCCTTTAAAAATTATCCTAAAGATCACCATGACCATTTAGAATATAACAGGTAGACAGGAAAGATGTGTAGCTACATGTATTAGCCATTTATTAAGGACAGCTTTGTAAATATTGTGACTTTTGAGGCTTCAGAAGGACCTGAGTTTCTGAGGACTTGAGGTGTGGAATCACAGAATTCATTTGAACAGCTTTATCATAGGGAAATGAAGCAATTTTGAAATAGCTCTTTGAAAATAGGTTGAGGATCCTAAATTAGGAACCGCTAATCCAATCGTATTTTTAGGAAACTAAAACACAAAAAAGTAAAATTTGTCACGAAGCTTATGGCAGAAATGGGCTTAGAATGTGGGTCATCGTGCTGCAAGTTCAGTGGACCCCCTGTCCCCGGCGCCCTTCTCCTTCCCGCACACCTCTTCCTGCCGTCTCCCTTGTTCTCTAAATAATTCACATCGCAAAACAAGCCGAAAATCCCCTTCTCCTGAGGAATTTAGCAATTACCAAAATGAGGGTGGGGATGTTGTTTGGCTTTGTTGTCCGCGTTCCTGTTAAAGCTCCTCCCCTGCCGTTTCAGAAGCTCACCCTGCAGCATGTGAACAGTAACCAGTGCCTGGACAAGGCTACGGAGGACGACAGCCAGGTGCCCAGCATCAGAGACTGCACCGGGAGCCGGTCCCAGCAGTGGCTTCTTCGAAACGTCACCCTTCCAGAAATATTCTGAGACCAAATTTACACGAAAAAAGAAAAAAATAAGGATTGACTGGGCTACCTCAGCATACATTTCTGCCACATTCTGAAGCAGCAAACGTGGACAAGTGCTTCCTCCTGCAGGATGAACGGTGCAGCAGCCATCACGGCGGAAGACTGTCGCTTCTCACTAGCTGCGGACCAGCCTTCCTTTCCGAGGACGCGCGACTGCCGTGTAGCGAGGCTGTGCACACTGATGTTTACAAGATTGGAAGAGTCTTTCATCAAGAATCATTGTGAAGAGTATTCAGACAGTGAAACAATCAACAAAATGTGCGCTCCAGAAAGCCGGGCCTTTTAGGGTTTGCTTGCACATCAGTAATTTCTGCTGGACATGCTGTCATAGTGAAGAGATTTCTAAGATTTTTTCTGGTTAGAACTGGTAGCCAGTATATTAAATATTGATATAAAGATATATGAAAAGAACTGGAACCAGATCAGAATCATGAAAGCAACATTTTTACAATTAAAAACTATATAAAACAGGGTTTAAAGGAAATTAAAACAGAACTATGAGAAGTACAATTTGTTATAGTATAGTATCAAATTTCTATATAGATTTTATACCTCAGTGGGGAAAGATAACTGACTCCAACCACATTCATTTTGTTTTCATCTGTGACAGTCATGGATGCTTTTTTATTTCTCCTTGGGGTGCTGAAATTGAGCTGGGAAAAAAGGCTCTTTGAACGTAGTTTTAATTGCTTTCTACACTTTTTAAAATTTGGTTTCTGGGCTGTTGGAATTGTAATTTTTAATTGCCTTCCAAAAATGGAGATTTAAAATAATGTCTGGGCTCACCGCACAGTTAGATATCTCAGTTGTTCTTGGGTCAACTGGCTTACAGACTTTCACACACACACGAGTTTCTTAGTAGATTTTCAACTTCTTAACTGATTCAACTGATTATGCTTAATACCCAAGATTCATACTACTGTACTACAGGTATGTTTTTACAGCAATAAATCTTCAGTTTTTTGTTTCTGATTCCACTCAACAAAAGGCCTGCGGAAGTGACTCATTATTTGGGTATTTGGAGATGATACATTTGATGTTTTTTTTTTTGAAAACTGTTTTCACTCCATACTCAAGATGTGCTTCACTGTCAAGTGCGTATTTAGTTTAGGTTCTTGAATTGTAATGTTGATCTGCTGCTTTTTTTAAGAAAATAAAATTTAACTGAAAATGTTTAATTGGCATTTTTTAATGAGTTAGTCAAAGAAGTGCAACTATTACTCCATATTACTAATCCTGCACTTCTCTAAATTTAAGTTAAATCAGTTTTTTTTGCTTGATTTCCAGTACTGCAAAATAACCGAGTATTGATTAAAAGTGGAATATCAATTAAGTTTTATTCTCATAGAAAGAAAAATCTCATTGTAACATTTTTCCTGATATGTAAAGCAGTAAAATACGCAAAAGTGCGTATTTTTTTCTTTCTATTTGTGATATTATATCTAAGTGGTATTCTTTTCTTTGATTATCAAAGACTTTTACTGCAGGCAGCGCTATTTGTTGTGTGTGCCTAAGAACGTCTCTGAAAGTTGCATTGACACTTGCCAAGTTGACTGTACAGAAAGTTCTCACGTCCTAGACAAGTTAATATCAGCACATGTGGATGCCTGAAGGTGAGTCTCCAGTACAGAAGGCAGAGGTTTCGTCCCCAGGAAGTTTGCAAATAAGCAGTGCTGGGTGGATTTTTTTCCTGCTCCATGAGCTGTGTCGGTTCTGTCTTCAGTAGGCCTAATGCTTGAATAAACCAGATGTCTAGTCAATAAATTATTTTCATGCTCAGAATTTCAGGTTTTGTACTCTAGCGTAGCTTGGTCTTACTCCTTACTGTAAGAAAGCTTAATAGCAATGTGACCTAAGGTTTTGTTTTGTTTTTTGTTTTTTAAGAGGGGGATGTGAGTGATTTAATTCATGGGTACCTTTAGAATCTGATAGATAATCCCATTGCCTTTATTTTTCTAATTAAAGAATTCCTAAATACTTTGAAAATATAAAATATTCCTGAGTAGTTGTGCCTTACATTGGTGTTATTTGAAGTTAAAATGGGCCCCTGTTTATTATATCCATTTGTAGATTAAACAGTATGCTAATCATTCTGTTGTAAATCAAACTGGGGGGAAAGAATGAGTGAAAAAGAAGGAAAGGATGAAAAGGTGGGACTGTTATTTGACCAGTGAAGAATTCATAAATGTAACAAGAATAATTGAAAAATTGCAAATCTATCCACTCTCCTTTAATCCCAGTCCATTTAGTATGTCTTTCTGTTCTTGTTGGCATTCTTGAAAAACCCTACATTGTTCACCGTTCCGCAGACGAGGGCAGCAGTAGGCCATGTCCCCCTTCCTCATTCTACGTTCGGCTGAAAATCAGAGGCTCCTCTGTAAAGACTCGGTGCTCTCCCTTTCTCCCAGTAAGTACAGCGAGAGGAGGTTTACCTCAGAGATTACATGCTCTTCAAAGGAAAAAGAAGATCGGAAGATAATGTTTCTGAGATGAAAACTGTACGAGGAGGAATATGAACTGAACCCCTTTTTACCCTGTTTGGAAATTAGATGTGTTCCCACTTCCACGACACTGCTCCCATTCTCTGGGGTTACCAAGTGTTTGCTTCATAATTCTATTAGAACTAAAAATTTTGAAGGATATGAGACAAAAAAAAACTCTAGTTGTACTGCTATACACTAGCAAAAACAATTAAAACTTTAATTTTAAAATATTATTTATAATAGCACCATATAAGTTAAATACCTCAAAAGAGAGTTAATAAGATGTGCAAGACTTCTACCATGAAAACTACAAAATGTTGCTGAGCGAGATCATGGGACACTGCAATAAACATTATGCTCATGGACTAAAAGACTGAATAATGTGAAGATCTCAGTTTTGTACAAATCTATAGTTTCAATGAAATCAAAATCTTACGAGGCTCTCTTAAATATATTGGCAAATATATTTGGAAAAGCAATAGGCCCAGAAGAGTCGAGATAATGTTGAAGAAGGGGAAAAAGTGGATGACTTACACTACTCAATTTCGTGACTTGCTGTAAAGCTGTAGTAATTAAGAGAGTGTGGTACCAGAGTTCGGACAAATAGATCGGTGCGCAGAACAGAGCCCAGCAACAGACCCGCTCATACACATGTGTATGGTCATTGGCTTTTCAACCAAAACACCAAGCAGTTCACTAGGGAAAGGAAAGAGTTTTTGTTTGTTTTTAAGTTGGAGCTGGATTAACTGGACATCTATACTTTTTTAATTGGTGCTTTCATACCATATAGATTTATTCACAATTGACCACAGATCTGAGCGTGAAGGGCAAAGCAAATCTAGAACACAACATCGTCACGACTCTTGGGGCAGGCAAAGACAGCTTTAAGGCACAAAAGACATTAACCATAAAAAAATAATGATAAATCTCCCCAACATTAAACCCTTCTCCTAAAAAAGACACTGTTGAAGTGAAATGGCAAGCCGCGGCCAGGAAGAAAATACAGGGTCCAGCGGAAGTAACGCCTACTTGGTGTGGTTGGGAGGGCAATGATGTAGGTGTAATAATTTATTACAGAGTTTTAAACCGAACATTTCACCTGAAATGTCATATGGTGTGCTTGAGTGTGATACGCTATGTTACAGAATTACAAGCTTGGGATTTCGTAATAAACAAGGGGCATTATTTGTGCCGGACCCAGTATTTGCTGAACATGTAACTGACAAAGAACTCCTGTTGGGAAAAACAACTAAAAAGCCATTGCAAAAGCAACACTATCTAAAAATAAATTACTGAATACACAATTCACAGAAGCTATCCAGATACATAACTGGCTGAATATATATGAAAAGGTGTATCAGCCATCAAGGAATGCAAAATAAAACCACAAGGAAATACTACTGAGAATATGAGCAACTATTAGAAGTGTGCGTTGGCATAATTGCTTTGGGAAACAGCCTGTCAGTCTCTTACAAAGGTAAATATATGCCTACCCTGTGTCTCACCGATCCCACTTCCAGAGATACAAGCAAGAGAAATTAGTATGTACGCCCACAATAAGATTTGTACAAGAATATTCATAGCAGCTTTATTTACAATACTCCCAAAATGGAAACTACTCATATCTACCACCAAGTTAATGGGTAATCAAATAATATATTGGAATACCAATCTGCAATTTTAAGAAATGAGTTGCTCATAGAGGGATAAGTGTGAAAAATGCTGAACAAAAAGAACTAGACGTCACATTTATATCCATCTCTAAATCAGGCGAAACAAATCTAGGGTGATAACCTGTGGGTGAGTATAGACTGGAAAGGGCACTCTGGAATAGTGTGAGTATTCTAGAAATTGATTTAGATAATGGCCCTGCCTGGTGTGGCTCAGTGGATTGAGTGCCAGCCTGTGGACCAAAGGGTCGCCAGTTCAATTCCAACTCAGGGCACATGCCTGGGTTGCGGGCCAGGTCCACAGTAGGGTACACAAGAGAGGCACCCACACGTTGCTGTTTTCTCATATCTTGCTGAAAACAAGTATTGATAGGGATGTAGAGAAGTTGGAACTTGTGCACTGTTGACGGGATTATAAAATTATTGCAACCATTATGAAAAACCGTATGGAGTTTCGTCAAAAAATTAAAAATAGAACTACCATATGATTCACAATTATACCCACTTCTGGGTATATGTTCCAAAGAACTGAAAGCAGGGTCTCAAAGAGATATTTGCACACCCACACTCATAGCAGCACTATACACAACAGCCAAGAGGTGTGGAAGATGATTCAGCCTTAAAAAGGAAATTCTGTCACGTGCTACAACAGAGGTGAACCTTGAGGACGTTGTGCTAAGTGACATACAACAGCCACAAAACGACAAATACCTGTTTCCACTTAGATTAGGTATCTGTAGTCAAATTCACTGAAGTAGAAATAGAATTGTAGTTTACCAAAGCGGGGGGGCGGGGATGGAGAAAACGGAGCTGCTGTTTGATGGGTATTTTCACAACAATGTGAATATACTTAACACCACTGTATTGTACAGTTAAAATGGTAAATATGGGTTTCTTGCCACAGGTAAAAAAGGAATGCACCAAATGCTGGAGAGAATGTGGAGGAATTCACACACTGCTGATAAGAATGCACAATGGCACAGCCACTTGGGAAGACAGTTTGGCAGTTTCTTACAAAACTAAACATACTCTTACCACATGATCCAGCAATTACACTCCTTGGTCTTCACCCAAAGGAGTAGAAAACGTATGTCCACACAAAAACCTGCACAAAGATCGTTATAGCATCTTCAGCCATAATTGCCCAAACCTGGAAGCAACCAAGATGTTCGTGAATGGATCCATAAGCATAGTACATCCAGACAATGGACTAAGGTGCTAAAGAGAAATGAGCTATCAAGCCATGAAACTACATGGAAGAACCTGAAATGCGTGTTACGGAGTGAAAAAAGCCAATCTGAAAAGGCTACATACTGTAGGTTTTCAACTATTTGGCATTCCAGAAAAGACAAAATGATGGAGACAATAAAATGATCAGTGGTCGCTGAGAGGTGAGGGGGTATTTACCCCAGCAGAGCACAGAGAATGTTTAGGGCAGTGAAAATACTCTGAATGATAATATAAAGATGGGCATATACCAGTCCTAACCCACAAGATATACCACGCCAAGGATGAACATAAGGAAAACCATGGACTTCGGGTGGTAATGGTGTGTCGGTCAGTGTGGCTTCATCCTCGGTAACAAATGCACCACTCCAGTGAGGGATGCTCGTTTTCCCAATTTTGTTGCAAACCTAAAAGCTGCTCTTAGAAATTGTCTTAACAAATACCATAGGATCGCACCTATAAGTGGAACCTAATCAACAAAACAAGCAAGCAAAATAGAATCAGAGACATTGAAATAAAGAACAAACTGACAGTGACTAGAGGGGGGATAATGGGGGAAAGAAGGGGAAGGGTCATCAAGGAACACGTACAAAGGACCCATGAACAAAGGCAAAGGGGGGGCAGGATCAAAGGCGGGAGGTGGTGATGGGTGGGGCCAGGAGGAGTGGGGGGGAGGAGACAACTGCACTTGAACAAAAAATTTTTTTCAGTTGTCTTAAAAGAAATGAAATACTAATAAAGCTGCAACATGGATGCGCCATGGGAATATACTATAAGAAAGAAGCCAGACACAAAAGGACGCATATTGTATGACTCCATTTCCATTAGAAATGTTCTTACTAGTCATCCGTGGAGACGGAAAATGGACGAGTGGTTGGCGGGGCCTCGAGGAAGAAGGAATGGGGGGTGCCTGACAGGGCCGTGGGTTTGCTTCAGAGACGACAGAAACGTTCCACAGTCAGATGGTGGGTATGGTGCAGACTCTGTGAATATACCCTTGCACTGTAATAGCCACTGAACTGTAATACTTTAAAACGTAAATAAGCCAGTTAACAAAAATAGAAGGTGAAATAAAGACGTTTTCATGTCAAAGAAACCTGAGAGCCTCTTTTGCCAACAGTCCTGAACTATAAGAAATGCTAAAAGCAGTTCTTCATACTGAAAGGAGATGTGGCAGATAAACATTCAAATCTACAAAAAGGAACAAAAAACACTAGAAATGAGAAATAGGTCCAACAGCAACAAAATCACAAAAGAGAAATAAGTTTAATAAAATACATTCAAGACATTTATGCTAACAATTACAAAGCACAACACAGAAATTAAGATCTAAAAAGTGGAGAGAGAGACCATGCTTATTAATGGGAAGACTCCATGCTTCCAGCTCCAAGTAACGTAAAACCCCGCTGTGAAGGGCCTTAAAAGCAAAGGCTTTGTCATCTCACGTAAGAGTCTAGCTTCACTTCAATGGTCCCACCCTCCGCCTCCCCTTGGAAGCTCATTCCCCTGCCGCCCCACTGCAGACCACATCCAGAGAGACGAAGTCCATCTCTTAGGGGCAAGAAAGCCTTTTCTAGAACCTGCGTCCTAGCATCACCTGGCCACTGCCAACACGGGTTGAAAATGCACTGAGAGATTCAGTCTAATCCTTGCAGGTGAAATGGGTGCTGAGAAGGCCACCCCAACCCCGACCCCCAGGACACACTGTTTTCACCATGCCACCCAACATCCTCTTTATCCGCATCTGCACCAGCACCTCCCTCCAGTCTCCCCTCTGGGTGAGCGCTGGCTGCGCCACGCTGCACAGACACCGATGGAGTCCCCTCTCTCCCGGCTGCTAGGACGCCCACGATCCCTCTGCAGTCCTACTCCAGCCACGGCACACGAAGGATGCTTCATAGGAATCACATGTGTGGACATTATTTCCTTGCCTTCATCTAATTTCCTGCCTTTACTTCCCCCTCTTCCGTATTTCATCATTTCTTCTCAGCAGACACTTCATACGCTCATCCGTTACAAAGAAGAATCCTGTGCTCAGCAAGGTTTGTAGTGAAGGAGAAGAGCCCCAGTCCATTGCGAGGCAATGATCCAGCCGAAAAGGGCAGGGGCTGCAGGGGAAGGCTGAGCTAAGGGACCACAGCAAAAGAATCAAACCAAACGGTGTTTCAAGTAAGTGGGGGAGCATCTATTTCCCCAAACGCCTGTTGAGTCTAGGATTCCCCTCGGTGGTGGTGGGTGGCGGGGGTGGGGGTCAGGAATCCGCTCACACGAAATGTGGAACCCATTTACTGAGGAGCCCTCGCCTGGAATGGCTCTGCTTGTTCCCACGCCTGCCCGCCAGCCATCTTTCTGGGGCCTCCTGCATTTGGAAGGAGCTCCTTTAAGAATGCTTTGGCCCAATTCCACAACTTTTTAGCCACTTGCTCTGTTTCATTCTGATATTCGATCTTGAGCTTCCATTAAAACTCACTCCTGTTCTCCTTCTACAGGGTTTCTGGTGGAGGTGGAGGGGATTGGAGAGTCTTCCGGTCAACTTCACCCCACCCTTCCCTGCACCTCCCCTCCAGGGCGGATGGGAACGAGCCTCTGAGGCCAACTCCCAGGCTGTGGGTTCCTTTGCCATCTTGCTCCTGACTCTTAGGAAGTAGGGATCCCTTCCCAGGCAGCGCTCACTGTACGCTCTCTCCCCCTGCTGCTCAGGTGGTGGGTACCCCAGCAAGCACCACTGCCAGGCAGATAAGCAGGGTGCACTGTGCCAGGCACCCGCCTCTCCAGGCAGGCACCCCTTTCCACTGAGCGGGGACACACCCTGGAGAAGGGGAAAGGCTGCCCTTCAGAAGGGCTGGTCCTCTCTTCCCCGCCCCCCCGCCCCTCCCTGTTCGAATGCTGGAGCCTGAAGGCAGCAGGTGAGGCCAGAAAGAACCTTCACTTTCTGTCCCCAGCTTTGGGCCTTTGCCAGATTTCAGGACAGCCAGTACTGAGCTGCACATCCTGTGGGGGAGGTGGGGGAGAAGGTGGGAGGAAAGAGCCTATGTTCCTAACTGTGCCATTTGAACAGCCAGAGTGAGAGAGGGGCCAGCTCTGCCGGGAGACAGCCTGGTGTTGCCGAGCAAGCTCAGGCTTCGAGGTCAGACAGGCACCAGTGCAGACACACTTGCCAGCTGGGGCATCTTTAGCAAGGCCCGTAACCTCTCTGGGCCCTGACTGGTCATCTCTGACATGCACGCCTGCCTCTTTGGGGAGTTGTAACACCTGGACAGATGGCATTAACAAATGATTTCCTCTCCTGCTGTTTTATCATTCGCCTAGGCTGTGGGAGGGGAGGGGGGATGCCTGCAGTGGGGGCTGCTGGGTGCCAGGCCAGACCAAGGACCCTCCATTGCTGGACGGCTAGAAGAGGATTCTGACCAGAGGAATGTAAATCTGGTCCTCTCCTATGTGTGACTATGTCTTACTCTTCAACACTTCCACTGTCACTCAGCCCAGCCCACCTGCACCCTGAGCATAGGGCCTCCCAAGGAAGGCTGGTCAGCAGGCCACAGGCAGCTGAGGGGACACAGAGCTGGCTGGAGACAGAGGAACAAAGGAGGGAAAAGAAAAGTCACAAGCTCCGTCATGACTGCAGACTCAAGACCCCTAGATACAATACTAATAGAGAGAATTGAACTTCATATTAAAAGTATAATTCACTAGCCCTGGCTGGTGTGGTTCAACGGACTGAGCGCCAGCCTGTGGACTGAAAGGTTGCCAGTTTGATTCCCAGTCGGGGCACATGCCTGGGTTGTGGGCCAGGTCCCCAGTTGCGGGTGTGCAGGAGGCAACTGATCAATGTTTCTCTCACACATCAATGTTTCTCTTCCTCTTTCTCCCTCCCACCTCTCTAAAAATAAATAAATAAAATATTTTTAAATTAAAATAAAATTCACTGCAACCAAGTTGGGGTTGTCTCAAAATGTAACCAAGGTTCAGTAGAAAAATCTGTGCATGCATTGGACCAGTAGATGTTTGGTAAAACATCAGTAGTAAAAATTTACTGCAAAAGCGCGTGCTTAATATATATCTTCTAAAAGTACTCTTGCACTTTAATATTTCAAACCAAAAGCGAAAGCTTTATGTGAAGGTAAAACCCTAGAGACGATGCTATTTGAAACAAACAAAACAAGGACGCCTGCCAGCACCGCTGCCCTGAACAGTGCTCAGAAAGTTCTGGGCAACGCATCAGGACCTGAAACGGAAAGGAGAGGCAAAAAACACATCAAGGACGACAATTTGCCGTCATTATTTGCGGATGACTGTCGTGTATTTGTTCACTAATTCACCAACTATACACTGAGAGCCGCCTCTACATCCCACACCGTTCAAGGACTCTGATGACCGGGGGCAGGGGCGAAGAGACAGATTAAAATAACACACAAGTAAACAATAACAAATGTGCCTTGGAGAAAACTAATGCTGCTGACAAAGTGACAAAGCGGGGAGGAAGCCATGCCACAGCGGGGGACAGCCTATCTGAGGAAGGGATATTTGACCAGAGCCTGAAAGGCACAAAAGAGCAGGCCAGGGGGTGGCTGGGCAGTGGTCAGGGGGGAAGCAGCACAAGCCAAGGCCCTGGGGCAGACACAAGGTCAGCAGGCTGGCACACCAGCAGGCAGCGGGTCAGATGTTCTAGGCAGAGTAACAGCTCCAGATCCCTGGAACCTGTGAATGTATTAGGTCACTTGGCAAAGGAGAATTAAGGTGGTGGATGGCAACAAGGTTGCTAATCAGCTGACCTTGAGAGGGGGAAATTATCCTGGATTATTTGGGGGGGGGGCGGTTCTAACGCAATCACCAGTGTCCTTAAATGAGAAAGAGAAAGGCAGGAGAGTCGTGTTAGAACGATGTGACATGTGACATAGGAAAGACTCGAGTGGCCACAGCTGGCTCTGGAGATGAAAGGAGGCCACAAGCCCCAGAGCCAATTACCTTCTAAAATCTCCCGAAAGGATCACAGCCCTACTGACACTTCGATCTTAGGCCAGTGAACCCCATTTTAGACTTCAGACCTCCAGAATGCTAAGATAATAAATCTGTGTTTTTAAGCTGCTAGTTTGTGTTAACTTGTTACAGCAGCCACTTTCTGTTGTGAATTACATTGATTCATTTTCTAGTAATGAACTAGCATTGCATCCATGCAAAGAGCCCCATTCAGTCGTGGTGTATAATTACTTCAGAGACTGATACACTCTGTTTGCTAACGTATGGTTAAGAGTTTCTACATCTGTGCTCATGAGGGATATTGCCCTGTAGGTGTCTTTTTTGTGCTGTCATTGTGTAGTTCAGGGGCAGGATGATGCTGACTTCATGAGGAGGGCCGAGACATGTTCTGGGAGAGACTGCACAGCATTAGAACAGAATTCTTCAGCTGTTTGGTAGAATTATCCAGTTAAGCCGTTTCAACCTAGACATGTCTTTTATAGGATTTTAAACTGCAGATCCAGTATCTTTAACAGCTGTAAGGCTAATCGTCCCTTTCACACTGGGCAGATGTGGTAGCCTGTGCTTTCCGAGGGCGTGGTTCCCTTCATCGCGCTGTCAGACTTCTGTGTACAGAGCGCTGGGCGGCACCTCCTTACCACCCTTCTGCTGTCTGCGGGGTCTGCATGACACTTTCTGCTTTATTCCTGATATTGGTTAATTTTCCTTCTCTCTCTCTTTTTAAAAATTTGTCAGTCTCGCTAGAGGTTTGTCAATAGTATCGACCTTTACAAAGAATCTGTTTTGGTTTCATTGATTCTTTTCTATTATTTTTCTGTTTTCAGCTTCAGTGATTTCTGCCCTCTTTATTTCCCTCGTTCAGCCTGCATTGAGTTTCTTTTGGTCGAGTCCTCAAGGCGGGAGTTTACACTGATTTAAACTTTCTTTCTTTCTTTTACACCTGTCCGGTGCTGCAAATTTCCCTCTCAGCACTGCCTTGGCTGTACTCGACATGTGTTGACACATGTGTGACATGTGTCTCGCATTCTGATATGTTTGGTTTTCACTGTCATGTAGTTCATTTATTTTAATTACATTTGAGACTTCCTCTTTGACTCACGGGCTGTTTAGAAGTGTGTTGTTGAGTTTCCAAGTGTTGGAAGGCTTTTTTTTTCTGTTATTGATTTCTAGTTTAAATCCATTGTGATTAAAAAAACCCACCCTCACTATGACTTCCATTCTTTTAAACTTGCTGAGGTGTGCTCCGTGGCCAATTGATATGATCTATCTTGGTAAACGCTCCACGGGCACTTGAAAAGAAAGTACATCTGTCATTGGGCAGACTGTTCTAAAAGCGCTAGTTAGATTCCACTGGTTGATGATGATGCTGAATTCTATATCCTTGTGAATTTTCTAATCGTTCTATCAGTTGCTCTTATTTTTTAACCTGTCTTTAGTCTTTTGTTTTGTATAATTTGTGATTGTCTATGTTTTATATTTAAAGTTCTAGTCTATATGTGTAAATAAATACTTATAATAATAATTATAATAACCCGTGTTTGCCTATAAACCTAAGGACCATGCCCCCATGCCACTCAAATAATGACTCTCAATGTTTGATGCCCACGCACCCATTTGGGCTGCTTCCATCACCTCCGAACAGGTCCCACCGCCCTTCCATCCTTGCCTTCCCACCCTCACACACACCTGGGAATCTCAGGAGACCATATCCGAGTGATTTCACCACAACCGCACAGCAAGACGACCTCTCGACCTGGCATGTCAAAGCAAGCAGCTAAGCACAGGGCAGCACCGATGGACGGCTAGCCAACCAGGTGTTCTGCGGCCTTTACCCAGACTCCGCAGCATGGAGCCCGGCTCTTGCCACCAGTGGAACAAACCCAAATCCTCTTTGAAACTTCCTCCAACCCAACAGTTAGAGTCACATTGCGACAGTGGCTCCTCTGAGGAACCTGCAAGGCTTCAGGTTCATCCCAGGGACCCGGCAAGCAGTAAAGGACCAGGCTGTGTCCCAAAGGAGGGTCAAGGATGGGGCCATCTGAGGCTTCCTCAGGGGGAAGAACCTCGCCTGTGAGCGCCAGGAGTCTATCCCTTTCCCGGATAGATTCTGCCCACAGCCCTGGGGACCAAACCCCTAAGACACCCGCACAGGCTCCAGGGACACCAAGCCTACATCTGGCAAGGTCAAAGGCCATAGCAAGGTTACGTTCTCAAATCCGAAAATGTGTCAAGGCAGCGGAGGAACTGAATGGGAGCCCATCGGATAATACCCAGTGCTGTCAGCCTTGGACACCTTCCACCACAACCAGTCGCCTCTTGATCACGGCACAAGCTAGGTTAACAACAAGGAAACAAAACAACAACAAACCCAGAAGCCAAAGCGTCTAACTAGCAAACAGGCCACAGCTGGTGCAAATGCACCTGGACCGAAGGCATCCACAGCGAGCGAGGGCTTGGTCAATCTACTGCTCTGTATGCAGTTGGTTTGGGGGCGGGGGGAGAAGCAAACGTGGAAGCGCAAATACACACATTCCCTCATTCACAAACACACACATAAAACCCCAAGTACTCACAGACCCCTGGGCCAGCTGTTTCTTCGGGCAGCTGCGAGGTGTCTCGAACTCGTCCCAGGAGACCACTGCTGCCAGCTCCTTGCGCCTTCCCCCCAAGACATCTCGGGGCACCGCTCGCTCTCTCCACCCAGTGCGGGGTGTCAGGGAGGCTCAGAGAGGGGCAGACTCAGGCTTCGAGAGCTGCTGCCTCACCCTTCTTCCCCAAGAAAGCCAAATCTCGTGAAATCTCGTGGGATCTCGTGGGATCTCCAGGGATCTCAAGGGCTCGAGAGAGATCTATGGGAGCTGGGAGGGAAGTCCCGGATGAGAAACACCTGGGTTCCCCAGGTGCTGAGGCCCCACCTCTCTGACTATCCTTAAAGACTCTGGCTCACACCACCTCTCACCCAAACCCCAAATCAACCAAACCCCAGTGAGGCAGGAGATAAGAAAGGAAATTCCGGAGGTGCCCCGGGGCTAAGATAAAGGACATTGATACAGGTCAGAGACCTGTTCTAAGGCCAGTTGTTCTGCTTTCTGGAAAAGCGGTAAATCATGGTGAGTCATGAATGCACCTGCGCAGAAGATGCTAGATGACCCCTGCTTTGTTACAATAGCATTACAATAAATTAACATTGTGCAGCCCCCTTCCCCCGTGGCCAATTGAGGAAAATCATAGGAGACCACATGTGCAGTAGCTTTAAAGTAATACAACTACTTGTACATGTGCAATAAAAGCCGGCCAAAACTCGCCAGGAAATACCCACCCTATAAGAATAGAATCCCTCCAGCCCCTGAGGTCGATCTCTGCCCAGAGTTGGCCTGCTCCCATGTTCTGTGAAGTGTACTATCGCTTAATAAACTGCTCACTCTCTCTCTGCTATAAACTCTCTGTGTTCAGTTCTTTGTCCGCGATCACCAAGAACCTGGTTACCCTTGCCCACCTGCGCCACCAGTTCTCATTAGCGCCTCATCCACTAACGGGGTGCCACCACGATACCTCCCTGCCCCTCCCAGGGCCCCAGGTCCCAGAGACCAGCCCGATAGATGACGTGCCCCCTGGCTCAAGGGAGGACTATGGCAGCTGGCACCGCCCGGAGGAAGAGCTACAGCATCCTGGGGAGGCGTCCTGACTCACCCACCCTTCCCGGGCCACATGTCCACCTGGGAACACCCTGCTCTAAGGGCAGAGTGGTGGTTGCACAGGGATGAAAGCACAAAGCTGGGCCACCTCGTGTGTGGCAGGCACTGGGGACACAGTGATGGCCCTGTGACCCCTCTGCCCCCAACCTGGGCTCCTTTTTGTGAGTCTCTGAAGTGCAGTCTCTACGGGGTCCTGGAAGGCACGTTGCCTTCATGCCTCAAGGTTAGATACCCTACCTGAGCCTTGTCACCCTCCAGGGATGCCCCTAGAGGAAGCCTGAAGCAGAGTTCTCAAAGTGTGACCCATGTACTTGTTGGAAATCAAATTCTCAGGCCCAGCCCAGACCTCAGGTGTGAGAAGTTCTGGGGTTGGCTCTGATGCATTCAAGTTTGTGCAGTTTACAGGAGCTGCACTTACCTGTCCCCTCTGGCCCCAAGCTCACGGCGCACTGACTGGGGTGGGAGGGAGCCGGGAGGTGAGGCCCAGGTGCGATTTATCTACAGAAATGGCAAGCAGATGGGGGCCAATGCCATTCCTGGATCAAATAATGTACCCCCACTCACCCAAAGCACCGAGAAGTTCTTTTTTAAAAAAATAGTTTTATTTTATTTTAGAGAGGGGGACGGGAGGGAGAAAGAGAAAGATAAACATCGATGTGAGAGAGAAACACTGACCAGTTGTCCACAAGCACACCAGACCAGGGGCTGAGCACTGGGCACAGAGCCGCAACCCAGGCGTGTGCCCTGACCGCCCGGGAATGGAACTGGCCCCCTCTCGGTCTGCGGGACGATGCCCAGCCCACTGAGCCACGCTGGCCGGGGCAGCACCGAGAAGTTCTTAAAGCAGAAAGTGTGCCCCAAACTGACCACACAGTGCCTGGCACACAGTAGTTCCCCAAGGAATGTGTTCAACCAGTCCTGATGCCATTTTCTATGCCCCACGCTTATGAAATTGGACTTCCCACCTCCCTTTTAAACCTCAGCCTAGCCCTGGCTGGTGTAGCTTAGTGGATTAAGCGCGGGCCTGTGAACCAAGAGATGACGGTTCGATTCCCAGTCAGGGCACATGCCTGGGTTGCAGGCCAGTTCCCAGCAAGGAATGCACAGGAAGCAACCATACATTGATATTTTTCTCCCTCTCTCCTTCGCTTCCCCTCTGAAGATAAATAAATAAAATCTTTAAAAAAAAAAAAAAACTCAGCCTAACAACGGGCAGCCGATCTGGGCTCCTGGGAAGGTCACTACGGTCGGGCTCCGGGTAACCTGTAGGCAGGCCCCATAGGAGCCGGCACTTCGGAGTCAGAGCTGGGGTAAGAGGGGGTGGAAGGGAAGGTCAGTGGGCCTGGAGAGGCCAAGATGGTGAGTGCAGGGAGGGGCACAACCCCATTCAAATCTCCATTTGTTTAGTAAACATAAATATGGAGCACCTACTACACACAGAGGGCCAAAGGGGAAACAGGTCATCTAGGAGTTTCTCAGTGTGGGTTCCATGGAATCTTCAGAGGTGCTCTATGGAAAACAGATACCCCAGTCACGGAGGTCTGGGGAACTGTGGGGTAGACCAATGTAGGCAAGTCTCTTGTTTCTCTTTCTCCCCAGAGGTGTCTGCAGCCAGGGAGGCAGTCAGGAAGGTACTGGATCCTGTGAGCGGAGCGCCCTCTGGGGGAAATACCTATGGATGCAACAGGGCATGTTTGTCTACTAGAGGTGTCCAACACCAAGCCCAGGATGGCTTGAATCCCGCCCAATACAAAATTGTAAGTTCACTTAAAGCCTTTTTTTGCTCAGCAGTTTTCTCTAGTGTTTGTGTATTTAGTGTGTGGCCCAGAGGCACCAAAAGGTTGGACACCCCTGCTAGGCCAACCCCCTCCTTTCGAAATCAGGACCCTGATTCAGGAGTCAAACATTTACTCATGTTCTTTAAAATCACTAAGATGACAAGAGATCTTCCTTTCCTTCTTAAAATGATTAATATGTAGCTGCTGTGTGCCCAGACCTGACCGACTTCTCAGCAAACCCAACGTAGCACCTTCCCTTCTAGGACATACATAAAGAGGCAAATAAATACAGAGGGGCTAAACATATGACAAAATAGCAGAGGTTGTGGAATGAAGATAATTTTTATTTTCTTCCTCCTATTTCATATATTTTCTAAATTCTCTAAAGTCACTTGGTTTTATTTTTGTAAAAAGAGAAAAAAAGTCTCAATACAAAAAAAAATTTAAATTCAGTTAGCACAGGAGCTCTTGGGGTCACAGAAATGTTCCCAAACCGGATTGCAGTGACAGCTGCATGGCTTTAAATTTACTCAAAACCATTGACCTGTGTACTTAAAATGGATTAATTTTGTGGCATGTAGATTATACCTCAATAAAGCTGTTAACAAAGAGAATTTTTATAAAAAATGATTAGGCCCCTGAGACTCCAGGGAGGTTGAGAGGTTCACTGGGGTCCCCCTGACCTGTGAATAAGACCCTGATCCTGGGAGAGGGAGGGAGGGGCCTTCCCCCACTGCCCACAGTGTCTCTGGGGATCCAGGACCGTGCCCAGCGCCCTTCGAGTTGGAGGGACTGTGGCACAGAGCCCCAGCAGGGGTCCGCCCCCGGGGGCCCCAGGCAACTCCGCAGGTGAGTTCTGTGCAGGGCGGGGCAGGAGGAGGCCGCCTGGGACACAGCCGGGTGCTCGTCAGACCCCGTTTTCACTGTGGATTCCTCTGTCCCAAGGCCACAGCCTGAGGAAGTTTGGATGTGCAAGACAGAGGATGATGAAGGAGCTGGCTGAGGGGGTGTTCCCCTCCAGGCGCCCCTTCCCCCCAGTGGGCCCTGAGGATCACAGAGCTTAGGGGGCCTCAAAGCCGACCAGCCCGGGTTCCCTGTCCTGGCCCTGTCGGTTCCTCCAGTCAGGGGCCCCCGAGGAAGTCTTGGGGCTGTCTGGGCCTGAGCCTCATCTGCCACAGTCCTGGAAACAGTGATGTGGAGCCTTGGCTGTGGGCCTGGCGCAGGAGCTGCTCAGCACCCTTCCTCCCACCCGCCTTGACAACGTGGGGGCTGCCAGAGAACACCACAGCAGCCTGGCCCCCTGCAGCCTGCAGGTGGTGGCTGCCACTGGAAGGTCCCATGTTAGGACTCCCTGGTCCCCTGGGTCTCAAAACGGTCTGGGAAGTGTCTGCTTTCACTCTTGAATCCAGCCCTGCCCATGACAGCCTAACTAGAGGCAGGTCGGGGTGTCTTTGGGCCATTATAGCTGATCCTGGCCTGGCCTCTCTGCCACCTGTCCCCTCTCTCTCCCTGCCACACACACTCCTGGCAGCCAGAGCCACCCTTCTGCAGGCAGGCAGTTAACACTGGGCTCCAGCATTTGTGCAGGCAACAAGCAGATAAGAGTAGGCAAGGTCTACAAGTCCGCCTTTAGCTGTTGGAGCCCAGCGCAATCGTGAGCACAGAGCAGGCTCTCCCTCCAAGTTTGCTGACTGACTGACTAACCGTAGCAATGCACAATGTGGATACTGCCCTCATATTCTCACAGTCTAGCAGAGGAAACTGGCGTGCATTAAACCACTGCCAATGACTAAGTTAACAATTAAGGAGGGAAAAGTACAGAATTCTGTGGGAGCCACGGCCAGAGCTGTGTGGGTGGGAGTGGTCCGGCAGGCTTCCCCGGAGGAGGTGAGATTTAAGCTGAGACCTGAAGAATGAGAACAAAATGTCTGGATAGCGAGCAGAAGAAGTGTTCCAGGCAGAGGGAACAGCACGCACAGGGCCCGAGGCACAGCTCTCATCGCAGCGCTCCTGCTCTCTCTCTACACCTGCCCCCCACGTCCTCTCAGTGACGCCCCATGGCCATGGCCCAGCAAAGCCCCACGCCTCCCCTGGGTCCCCTCTCAAGCCAAGCCCTGCTGCCAGATTTCTCTGCTGCTGCTCACCTTTAAAGCTCAGGACCCAGCCGGTGGGGCTGCTCTTGTCCCCAGAGCTAGTGCTGTGCCCCAGCTCTGTGCCTTTGCCTTGGTGCTGGGGCTCCCCAGGACTGCTCAAATCCGTCCCCCCGCCCTGGTTCTGGGTGAGATGGAGAAGGCACGCTGTGGATCTGTGCACCCTGGACAGCATGCGTGGAGCAGCTCTCTGAGGGCTCAGAAGTACATCGTAGCAGGGGGGCAGGGAGGAAGAGTGGATTTGGAATCAGGCCAGCACCAGCAAAGAGTTCCCGTTTGTTCTCCCGCATTCCCCTACCTGGGCGTCCGCCAGCCTGGGATCTGCAAGGGGATCCAGGGTGGTCAAGGCTGTGGTCTGGGCAGTGACAGCTTCATTAGCAGTTTGATTCCCGTCGGTCTTATCAAGACAATTGGTACTGAGCACATCTGCATCAGTGACACAAGTGTCCCATCAGCAGTGGCCCTCTATGCCTCATAGGGCAGATGTGCCAGTCCAGGGTCTTCCCCATAGCAGGCCAGATGTAGCCAGGTTCATCCAAGGGAGCACTGGCCACGGTGAGTAGGACTGCGGTGAGCTCTGTCCCCTGAGCGGATAATCTTGGCCACTTTCTGCAACAGCGTCATCAGCGTCATCAAACTTGCTGAACCCCTAGTGCACCAGGCCCAGGAGTTTAGGGGAGTCTTTGTGAATGGAGGACCCTGCTGAGTCAGTGGCTTTGCTCTAGGGGGTGTGGTGAGGGTGCTGTTTCCCCTAAAGGGGTTGCTGTCACTTTTTCACATTAAGCTGAGACGCGCCGGTAGGGCCAGGCCAACTGGCTCTTGAATATGCCACTTTGTTTTGAGCTGAGGGCTGTTGGGCTCTTCCCACCCTGTTAGTCACTGAGTCTGAGCTGATCCTCCCCAACATGGAGATGTTTGGTCAGAGTCACAAGGCGTCCCTGGTCAGGCAAGCAGCTGCAGCAAGCGCTTGGTAACTAACTTCCTCAGAACAAACAAAAAAGTGTGCTTTGTGGCTTGTCCGGCAGGTGACGCTATGACACTAGGAAATGCCTCTGCATAGCCAGGCAGCCATTAAATTTTTACCTAAATGGGATTTCTCTTTCTCTTGCTAGAATTCTGTGTTTCTGCTGGACCACCAGGGATGATTTAGAAAGAAAAGGATGGAGGGGAGGTTGCAGCCCACATGCACCTCAGAGCTTCTGTACATGCAGCAATCCCGGATGGGAGAATCCCCTCTGACACTCACGGGACAGGAAGTGCAGATGGTGAGCACATTAGTTCTTACTCTCTGGTCAGCAGTGGAAGCCACAGCTGCAAGACAGTGAATCAGCCCACTGGGCTCCGCCCACAAGGCCACTTTGGATTCCCTTTCCTCTGCAAACTTCACCCAAACCCCATCAATTGAATTCAGGAGCACTTTTTCTCCATGAGCACAGGAACCAAGGATGCTAACATGCACACAGGTCGGGGACTACAGTGGTGTTAGTCCCTGACACCAGGAGACCACATGATCCGCCTGCTGGGAGCTCGGGGAGCACAAGGGGGAGTGCAGACGAGCGCCCGGGGACAGTGGCGGCAGCAGCAGCAGCAGCAGAAAGGAAACTTAATGTCAGCTGGTTCTCTCCCTTCCTCTGGGGTCTACACCTGAGTGTGGGCATTTCTTCCTCCCGATGTCTGGTGTATGAGCCCAGGGGTCACCACCTTTCAACCTGCAGTCCCCCCTGCTCTGGGCACCCCCAACTCACCCCCAGTGCTGAGCAACGGCCCAGACAGAGTGCTCCAGACAGAGAGCTCTGGGCTTTGCAGACTTGGCACACACAGTGGGAGAGAGAGGAAAGCAAGAATCCCAATAACTGTCTCTCCCAACATGGAAAAAAAACTACACAAAGAGAAAATGTCAAAAATATATTAGATAACTTAAAATGGAATACTTTTTAAGAGTTTAATGCAAAAGTAGGGAAGGGGAAACAGGAATGAAAAATAGAGGGAACAACTAGAAAACAAATAATAAAATGGGAGGCCTGTATCCAAACATATCATCAATTACATTAAATGTGAATGAAGTAAACACACCAGTTAAAAGATAAAGATCGGCAGAATGGATTTTTAAAAATGACCCAAGTACATACGGTCTACAAGAAACTCTCTTCAAGTATTATGATATAGGTAGGGATATATATATAAAACTACATCATGGAAGCCCTGACAAACCAAAGCAAGAGCGACATTAACATCAAAGTAAACTTCAGAGCAAAGAAAATCACCACGGTTAGAGACAGGCACAGCAATCCTGAATGTATAAGCACCTGAGTACAGAGGTTCAAAATATAAGAAGCAAAAAATTGTCAGAGCAGAAAAGGAAGAGATATTCCACAATTACACTTGGAAACTGGAACCTTTTCTATGTAATATACAGAAATTAGCAAGGACAGAACTGGACAACACCATCAACTAACTTGAATTCGTTTATATTTATAGAACATTCTACACAACAGCAGACTACGTATTCTATTCAAGTGTACACAGAACATTTACCAAGATAGACCATATCGTGAATCATAAATCAAATCTTAACAAATGCAAAAGGATTGACCCATATAAAATATGTTTTCTGACTATAATGGAATTAAACGAAAAATCAGTAACAGAAGGATAACTGAAGAATCTCCAAACACTAGGAAAAAAAGCACACTTTTAGAAAGGAAATCCGAAAGAAAATTTTAAAATGCATTAAAATAAAAGAAAATGAATATATAGCATATATAAATTTGTGGGACGTGGCTAAAGTGGGAGGGACATTGACAGCAGTAAATGAGAAATGTCTCAGAGCGGCGTCTAAGCTCCCCCTGAGAAACAAAGGGTGTTGGGGTGCAGAAGGGACATGAAATAAACCGGGATGATTAGGAGGAAGAAAGTAATCAAGAATGGTTGTTAATGAAATTGGAAATAGAAAAACAGAAAGTTAATGAACCCAAAAGTGGTTTTTCGAAAGACCAATACACCCGATGCACCTCTAGTCGGACTGGCAAATGGAAAGAGAAGACAGGTGACCGAATCAGGGCTGCAGAGGGGGTACAGCCACAGGTCGCGCGGGCATTGAAACGATAATAGCATCCGCTTGCAAATAAAACGGACCGAATCTCCAAAGTCCACCAAATATCAAAATTCACTCACTGTGAAGTAAATAACTCAGATAGTCCTGTAGCAATTAAAAAAATTGAATCTGTAGTTTAAAACTGTACTTTAAAAATCTCCAAGCCCTCATGCTTTTGTGGACAAATGCTTTTCTTTTAATGTAACAGCCTTATTGGGATGTCATTCACATACCACACAATTCAATCATTTTTATATATTCAGAGTTGGGCAAACACCACCATAATCCATTTCAGAACATTTTATCACCTAGAGAGAAACGCTGTGTCCATCAGCAGCCACTCCCTGTTTTCCCCCAGCTGCTCAGCCCTAGGCTGCTCACCTCTCATCTCCAGGGATGCGCCTGTTCTGGACATTTTATATGAGTGGGATAATATAATATGTGGTCTCTGTGATTGATTTATTTCTCTTACCGCAATGTTTTCAAGGCTCATCCATGTTGTTGCATGCATCACTTACTTCATCTCTTTTTATGGTCAAATAATATTACATTGTAGGGATATACCACCTCTAACTGATCCATTTATCAGTTGATAGATATTTGAGCTGTCTCCATTTTTTGTGGCATAATATAACCACACAAACATTTGTGTACAAGTTTTCACCTCTCTTGGGCATACCCTAGGAGTGGAATTGCTGGGTGGAACAGGAGTGGGAATGGGAATTCTATGTGATCTTTTCGAGGAGCTTTTCCAAAGCAGCTGTGCCATTTACATTCTCACGACCAGTGTATGAGAGTTTTCTTAAAGATATATAACTGTTGTTATTACCTGTTTTTTAAGAAAATTCTAGCCGTCCTATTGAGTATGAAGTAATATCTCATCATGGTTTTTTTTTTTTTATAAGAGAGAGGGGAAGGGAGGAAGAAAGAGAGGGAGAGAAACATCGATCAGTTGCCTTCTGTATGTGCCCAACCTGGGACCAGACCCACAACCCAGGCATGTGCCCCGACCAGGAATCAAACTGGTGACCTTTGGTTTTGGGGACGACACACAACCAACTGAGCCACGCCAGCTGGCTGGGGCTCATCATGGCTTTAATTTGCATTTCTCTACTTAATAATGATGTTGAGGCCTCTTTTCATCTGCTTATTAGCCATTTGTATATCCTCTTTGGGGAGAATCTATTCAGATCCTTTGCATATTTTCAAATTATGATTGTCTTTTTTATTATTGATTTCTTTTTATTACTGATTTTTTATTATTGATTTATATTATCGATATAAAGTGTTCTTTATATATTCTAGATACAAGTCCCTTATCAGATACATGATCTGAAAATATTTTCTCCTATTCTGTAATTGTCTTTTCACTTTCTTGGTGGAATCCTTTAAAGCACAAAAGTGTTTGATTTCAATGACATCCATTTTATCTTTTTTTGTTCTTGTCGCTTATGCTTTTGGTATTGTATCTAAGAATGCTTGTTCTAACTGAAGGTTATAAATGTTTATGTCTATATTTTTTATATGTCTTATGGTTTTGGCTGTAACATTTAAGTTTAGGATCCATTACAGTTAATTTTTATGGATGTTTTGTATGTGAATATTGATATTTCTCAGCACTATTTTTTGAAAAGGTTATTCTTTCCCTACTGAATTGTCTTGACATCCTTGTTGAAAATCAGTTGACTGAAAATGCAATAGTTTATTTCCGGACCCCAGTCCCACTTTATTGATCTATTTATTGATCTGTGCCAGTGCCGCCCTTTCTTGACACCGTAGCTTTGTGGTCAATGTGGAAAGGGCGGTGTGAGTCCTCCAACTCTGTTCTTCTTTTTCAAGATTGTTTTGGCTATTCTGAGTTCCTTGCATTTCCATATGAAATTAAGAATATAAATATTGTCTAGAATTGTACCCCTGAAATCTACGTAATTTTATTAACCAATGTCACCCCAATAAATTCCATTTTAAAAAGAATATAAATATTGTCCATTTCAAACCTGTCAGGTGTGGGCAGAGAGAGACAAAGAGTGTGGATGCTGAGTTTCCCAACAGCTTTATGCAAAGATGGTCAATGTGCTTAAAACCCAAAGGACTTTCAGTAAGAAGCGTGGAAAGCATCGGCCTCACAAAGCGACCCAGTATAAGAAGGGCAAGGATCCCTGTACGCCCAGGGAAAAGGCGCTATGATCGGAAGCAGAGTGGGTGGGCAGACAAAGCCAATTTTCCGGAAGAAGGCTAAAACCACAAAGCAGATTGTGTTGAGTCTTGACTGTGTTGAGCCTGACTGCACATCCAAGAGATGCTGGCCATTAAGAGATGCAAGCAACTGGGAGGAGATAAGAGAGAGGGCCAAGTGGTCCAGTTCTAAGCTTTGGGATTCTTTTGTTCTTCTATTTTCAAAAGGAAAGTGTTGAAGCAGTAGAAAAATTACCTGTATGAAAATAAATGCACTGATATTCTTACTCATAAAAAAATGTTGTCAACTTCAGCCCAGAGGCACTTGGGATTTTACAGAGATTTTGCCAAATCTACCTATTAACTGGGGGTGTTGCCATCTCAAAACACTGTCTTTCCATCTATGCACATGGATTGCCTCTGTTTATTTAGGTTTTCTTTAATTTTTTTCCACAATGTTGTATTGATTTGAGTATTTAAGACTGTATTTTTTAGGTACATTTATTCCTGTTTTATCATTATGATACTATTATAAGTAGAATTATTTTCTTAACTTCACTTTTGAATTATTTACTGCAAGTGTATAAAACCACTTCTTTGTTACACTGTATGTACAATTTATATATTTTTGTATATTAATCTGGTATTCTGTAACTTTGCTGTCTACAGTGATTAGTTTTGATATTTTTAGCACATCCTGAGGCTGTTTTCTGTTCAAGATCATACCATCTGCATGGGTCTCAGTGGTTTTTTGTGCATTTGACTCCAAAGCAAGGGAAACAAAGCCAAAAATTAACAAATGGGACTACATCGAACCAGGAAGCTTCTGCACAGCAAAGGAACCATCAACCAAACAAAAAGGTGACCAGCCAAATAGGGGAAGATATTTGGACATGATACAGCTGGGTAGGGGTTAATATCCAAGATATGAGAGAACTTAACTTAAAAACAACAATAACAAAACAAGAGACCTGGATGAAAAAGCAGGCAGAGGGTCTGGAACAAACAGGTTTCGAAGGGAGACATACATGCAGCCACCAGGCGCATGAAAAGGTGTTTCACACCACTGATTATTGGGAAAGTGCAAGTCAGAACCACAGCGGGCTGCCGCCTCACCCCTGTCAGAATGGCTGCCATAAAGAATGGCCAGCGAAGGAGAAGGGTCGCGGCACATGTGGGGAGAAGGGAGCCATCCTGCCCGGCTGGCGGGCAGTGAACTGGTGCGGCCACTGCGGAAACAGTGTGAAGCTGCCTCGTGAAATTAAGAATAGACCTATCACGTGACCCAGGAATCCCACTTCTGGATACTTACCCAAAGAATATGAAAACACTAATTCAAAAAGATGCCTGCACCCCTATGCTCATTGCAGCATTATTTACCACGGCCAAGATGTGGAGACAACCAAGAGTCCATTATTGGATGGCTGGATGTACGTGTCACATCCTCAGCCAATCATCCATTAACACGCACACACGGAATACTACTCTGCCGTAAAAAAGATGGAATATAGTTATTTGCTACAACATGGATGGATCTTGAGAGTATTATGCTAAGCGTAATAAATGAGAGCAAAAGGACAAAAAGCATGTAATTACTTTCACATATGGAATATAAAACAAAAAAGTAACGAATGAACAAAACAAAATAAAAACAAACTCACAGATACAGACAGCAGAATGGTGGTTACCAAAAGGGAAGAGGGGTGGGAGAGGGCAAAAGGGGGCAAAGGAGGTCAAATATATGGTATTAAATGGGAACTAGACTTTGGTGGTGAGCCCGCAATAGAGTATACAGATATCAAATTATAATGTTGTGTACCTGAAACTTATATAATGTTAGTAACCAATGTTATCCCAATAAAAAGTAACTGATTTTTTAGAAGCTTATGTCACCTATGAACAGATAGACTGAGGGACAGTCACATAAGATGGCGCACACATCTGGCACTTGGTGAGCTCCCCCTGCGTGACAGCTTGTCTCACTCACCCTACTCTCTCCGGCTCCCAGAGGTGGCCCCGTCCCCTGCAGTTAGGCCTCCCGGGAGAGGAGCTGCATGGAGGCTGCCCTGCCTGAACCAGCTGACGGAAGCCCTGAGCGCCTCTTTCAGCCCCATCCCAGGCCCTGGCTCCAGCCCCTTCTCCCAGGCAGAAAGCGACCCCAGACCCAAAATGTGCCCACACCCATGGGGACCCCAAAATAGAGAAAGAAGGGAAGTAGAGGTTTTCATAACCAGGGATTTCTTCTTCTGAGGGTGGGGCCTCCACTTGTGAGTCCTGAGGGGAGGAGGCGCTGTGAGGAGGGTAGGTAGGGGAGAGAAACCCACCTTAGGAGAGTCCTTCAAACCAAATTCTGAATGGCTCCAAATAAACAGAAGTAAAAACAGCTACATAAATGTTAACTTTATATTTAAAAAATTTTAAATATTTATTCATTTATTTTTAGAGAGAGGGGAAGGGAGGGAGAAAGAGAGGGACAGAAACATCAATGTGTGGTTGATTCTCATGCGCCCCCTACAGGGAACCTGGCCTGCAACCCAGGCATGTGCCCTGACTGGGAATTGAACCGGAGACCCTTTGATTCCCAGGCCTGTGCTCAATCCACTGAGCCACACCAACCAGAGCAATATTTAAAATTTTAATATATAAAATTTCAAATAGAAATTCTGCTCCGGTACATGTTACATACCTACATAGTAGTTTCCAAAAACTCAGCATATTTGTTGCTCACTCACATGAGCCGGGCCCTGCTCCCGGTGCTGGGACCATGGCCTGGCCCTCGGGGACAGGGATGAGGCCAGCCGTGCAGCGTGAGCTTGCCTGCTCCCTGAGAAAGTGCACCTGGAGCCAGTGCACTCTGGCTCTGAGTTGGTTCTTTGATTATTCTGTGGGTTTGGGGGCTTTCAAGCATGCAGTCTCCTCTTAGTCAAGGGCATAGGCCCACGGGTGCCCGTGGGCCTTTGGACATACCAAGTCCCCTGACTGCTCCCAGAGCAGGCCCGGCCTTGGTGGGGATGGAGACCTGAGGCCTCTGAGAAGTGGCTGCTTCTCCCAGCACCGGGGCAGGCTCGCTGCCCTGCACTGCCCCGGCTGCCTGCTGCCCAGTTCTCCCCACACACTGACTTGGGTCTGGGGTCAGTCTGCCTCTGACAGAGCCCTAAGGGTGACAGACACCCACTCCTCCACGTCCCCTTTCTCAGCCTCTCCATCACGTCAGGGCAATACTACAGGATCTGGCACAAATAACACCCCTTCTTATTACAAAACCATAAGCACGTAAATCTGTAACATAACAACATCACACTCAAGCACAACATATGACATTTTAGGTGAAGTGGTCAAATTAAAACTATACATTATCACACCCACATTACCACCCTACCAACCACGCTCAAGCAGGCCTTACATCTGCTGGACCCTGTACTCCCTCCTCAAGGCCACTGTTAGGTGACCCTGGCACCTGGCACATCAGAGGGGCTCAGTAAGTGTTGGTGACCTCCCCACCTCTTCCTGCAGGAGGCAGGAGGTTTCAGTGGCGAGCGCTGGCAGGTGCACTCATCTGAGTCAGGCGCCCTGTTTGCCTCCGTTTGAGGAGCGCCTCTTTCAGTCCTTGGGTCAGGAAACCACACTGGGCCCTGGTCTGTGAGCAAGGTTCGTTTCGGCTCCTCGTGGGCACTGCCACCAGATGGGCCAGGGAAGGACAACTCCAGGCAGAGGACAACTGCCCCTCAGCCCAAAGGCCTGCCCAGGAGATGTTTGGGCTTCTGCTCAGCCAGCCCCAGAGGGACAGGGGCACATGTACCAGTCCCGCCCCAGAAGAAGCCCCACCTACGCCCCCACGTGCAGTACCTCCCCACCCCAGGGAACCACACCAGCTGCACCCCAGTGACACCGGCTTCTCAGACCTAGTCTCTAGGCTGAGAAAACAGCATTATTATGAGCAGAGCCTCTGAAAGGAGGGCTGAGCGCACTCGAAGATGCACTGCTCTTAGTTGGTTTTATGGCACATTTGCATTTAAATAGATTCTTTAACTCTCTTTCTGAACTTCACGATAATAAAGCCTTAAAAATGCTGACTAATAGAGTGGCGGGTGCTTAATTTTCACTTTAATTTAACACTGATACATTGTCTTATTATAGCCACTCCGGCTCAGATAATACTCATCAAAGCAAGTCTTAAATGTTTTTTCTTCTTTTTCGGTAAAAAATCAGACCATTCCTGGACCTACTTAACAGGAAAACTGCTGGTCGCACAGGCGGACTCCGCTGTCCCAGCTCGGAGCTCCTTCTTGGCCTCGCACCACACAGGCCATACAGTCGGTACACCCCAAACTCGCACGGTGAGAGACGGCCACTAGCCTCACTGTGCTGACCGCACCGTACAGTGTGTAAATGTTGAACCACTAGTGGCACACCTGATGCTAATACAATAGTGTATGCCAGCTATACTGTAATACATTAAAAAAAATAGAATACATAATTGTACCCTGGGGGGAAAAGTCAGCCAGCCCTGTGTCCCACCCTCCACGGTTTCCTTGGCTGGGAACAAGGCCTCCCAGCAGCTGCGGGAGAGGCCCCGGTCCCAGAGCCTGAACCTGTCCTTGGCTCCAGCCAGTGGTCTGCCGAAACGGGCTCTGCCACCTCTCAAGAGCTGATTATTAAATTTGCGGGAATTTTCCAAGCCAGCTCTTCAACAGTCATTATTAAAAATTAAATTATGTAGACTTACAAGGAAACAAATTATATTAAAAATGAAGGTAAAAAAACACTCAAAACTCATTCTTCATTACTATTTTATTGTTATCTATGCCCCTGAGTCATTCGCGTCCAAGATGGAAGGGTTACGTAATGATGTTCCATGAGGTTAAGCTGCTGGCTTGATATGGGCCCCACTAGGAGCATTTAAAAACCAGCCCCCTACTTTATTCAAAGAGCCAGTTTGCTAGCTGTGTGCCAGCCCACCACTGCTAACAGCGGCAGCGGGCACAAGCCAGAGCCACCGTGGGCCTGGTTTCCGTCTCATACATCAGCCCTGGCAGGATGGCAGCGGGCAGGCCCCTCCTAGATGGGCAGCTCTCAGAGCTCCAGAGGTGGTTCGGCCAGTGCCAAAGGCCTGTGTGATATTTCTCTTGATGCGGCCCCAAAAGAGCCCTATTGCCTGTGCACTCCCTCCCCTCTAGGAAAACTCCCCAAAGGGACCTTCACCCAGCCTCTCATCAGCCCTGTACCCACCTCTCCTGGGAGATGTCAGGGTCTCAAACCCAGCAGGTACTCCCCTGAGGGTGTCCCAGAGTTCCTGCCGCCCACCTGGATGGCAGCAGCAGCATCTCACAGATTTCTCAGCACCCGGCCCCTCCCCAACCTGCCAGATCATCACCTCATGGGGCTCTCGTGATGTCCCCCTCTCCTCTAGAACCTACACTGGCTCCCTACTCCCTGTACAGCCATCACCAGCTCGCCTCTCTGGCTCTCAGGGCCCCACCTGCCCTGAATGAGCCTCCAAGAAGGGGAGTGAAAACCACCTTTGCTTGCCCTGGCTGGTGTGGCACAATGGATTGAGTGCTGGTCTGCGAACCAAAGGGTCACTGGTTCGATTCCCAGTTGGGGCACATGCCTGGTTGTGGGCCAGGTCCCCAGTGGGGGGCACATGATAGGCAACCAGGTGTTGATGTTTCTCTTCCTCTCTTTCTCCCTCCCTTCCCTTCTGTCTAAAAATAAATAAATAAAATCTTAAAAAAAAAAAAAAAACCACCTTTGCTCACGTTAGTTGGTTTAAAAAAAAGGAACACTTGCCCATTCGGACACGACCAAGGCAAAGCATCCTTTTTATCAAAAGGGGGTCATTGAAAGGATCCAGATGCCAATTCCCAGAGCTTTCTGCCCATGGGCACCTGTCCTTCCCTGCTGCTCTGGGCGCCTCCTCCTCACTCGCTTTCTAAATCCTGTCCCTGCTTCGGGCCACCACCCCCAGTCCCATATCCCTTTACACACAAAGGGTCATAAATACACAAATAACGGGGTATTTAAAAGGCAGTTAGGATGCCAATTGTAAGCTGCCGTGTTCCAGGGTGGGATGCAAGCCCACGATGCAGGACCTGTCCAAAAGCCCTGTGATTGCCCCACCCACCCCCTCCTCCGGGGCACAAAAGACCTGGAGTGGGCATTGGGAGGGGTGTTCACCTTCACCTCAAGTGCAGAAAGGGGCTTCAGCAGGACACTTGAGAGCGTGATTCATGTTCTTGGGGGTTTGGGGGGCACCACAGTGTGCAATGCCTGCTGGTGAGCCCTCAGCATTTGGTGCAGAGTGGAGGTGGGGGATAGGACCCTTGCCCCACAGTGACTCCAAGGGAGAGTCAGCTGAGTTTTAAAGGGTGGGCGGAATTAAGAAAAGTCTAGAAGATATGGAAGGGGATTCTAGGCATGATGGGCAGAGAACAAGTATCAAGGCTCTAGGAGAAAGAGTGTGTTCCAGCCTCAGGGGCCCCAGCAGCCTGGCTGAAACACCGAGGGGCCAGGTGGCGAAGGCCCCTCTTAGGGCCAGTCAGAGCCCTGCCTCCCCACTGCTCTCCCCGCTGCCTGTGCTCCTGTCCCAGCCTCCCCAGGGTGACTGCATCCCTCTGCCACCCCACCTCTCTAGGAACTGATGCCCCCTCTGCTGTGCCCACACCCACTTCATACTGCATCCCAATCAACTTCTTAACTCGGCACATCCAACTCTGAACTCGGGATTTCTCCCCCGATACCTGCTCTTTCATTTTCCTCATCTCTGTCTAACCTCTCATCCCCACAACCAGAGGTCAGGGAGTTCCAATTTATTGCCGCACCTGGTTGGCTTTCCTCCCGGGGTCACTCATACCCAGCCATTTCTCCACATCCCTAACTCACCACGCCCCGCCCCTGCAAGCAGTCACCGTTATCTCTTGTCCAGATGACTGGCCTTTGGTGGTCCTCTTTGTCCTCCACTCCCAATAGTTTATTCTTTACACAGCAGCCAGAGCAATTTTTCTGAAAACACAGATCAAATTATCCCACTCCATTGCTTAAAACTTCCAAACGCTTTGCATAGTATCCAGAATTAAAGAAGCAGCTCTTTCCCCTGGCCTGGAAGGCCCTGTGTCTGGTTCCTCCCGCGCTCCAGATGCATCCTACGTCTTCACTAGGGCACGCCTCTCTGGACCTGGGGGCTTGGGGCACACTGGTCTTCTTTCTAAAATGCTTTTGTCCCAGGACTCATCCTCCAGGGCACAGCTTCGATCTCTCCTCCCTGGGGACATCTTCCCTGACTCCCCCAACCCCTTCCAGGGAGAGTTTCCCCTTCACCCCAAGCGTCCGCAGCACTCCGCTTTCCTAACAGCACTTAGTATTCAGCTGACTTTTCATTCCTTCCTACGCGATCCAATCGCTGGTGATGGGAGCTGTCCTAGGTGCTGGAGACTCAGCCAGGAACAACCTGCCCCGCTCTCTGCTCAGCCAACCGTCCACTCCACGAGGCAGAAACTGCGTCTGTTCTGCTGCCCCCAGGTCTGGCCAGCACAGAGATGAGGTACAATAAGCATTTGTAGTTTCATTAATGGATTTGTGTAGGGACTAGCCTTGAACTGATTAAACTCGGTCTCAGCTGTAAAGTTCTATAGAAATAGAACATTTGCAAATCAAATAAACCAACTGGAATTTACCGGAAGGCATTTTGGAGCGTTAGTAAATCCTCTTTTTTTTTTAGAGCAAAGAATCCTTTTGTAATGTAAATGGCCATCGCTTCCTTCCAGCTCTCTGTTGTTCTTGCTCAGGAGGGTTTGGTGAACCCTCTGAAATCATATGCAGAATGGGTGTGCACGAACATTGGGCGGGGTTCACATCTTCCACTAGATTCCTGAAGGGCTGCAGTACTGCAGAGAGGTCAGGGCTCGTGGCTTTGGCCTGTGCCCATTTCCCAGGACGGCTCTGATGGACCCTTTTCTGGTGAATAATCAGTTGCACTGATCACTGTCTGTTTTTAGCAAACAGCTCTGTGTTAGCCACAGAATTCCATCTCGCCATCATTAAATGAATCCCCAGTTCCCTGCAGATGGAGAAAACCCTTATGTGTAAAGCATAAATGTATTTTCTCTTACAAAGATGGAAAAATATGTTTTCTTTGTATTTTGATAAGGTCAAAAACAAGTCTCAAAACATGAAAATCTAGATAAGTTGCTCAAAAGCAGGAGGGCCCTTGGAAATTTCTTGGTAAAGAAAAAAAGATCATGCTCCATTTGAAGCTGCTGCTGGGTCTCCAAGTGCACTTTACTCAGTCTAAGATGCAGGATTTCTCCTCCCAGATTGACATTGCAGAGGGAATGTTTAGAAGTCACAGCCTCTTAAGCAGCGTCCCTTACAAACCCCCACAGAGCTCCAGCTCCTTGCCTCCAGAAGTCAAATCCCATCCCCAACCTCCATTCTGCCAACAACGCAGGTGCCACAGAGTCATCCTCCAGTTCTGACACTCACCTCCCACGCATGACCCAGGTCAGGGGAGGGCATTCACATCCCCTCCCTCTCATCAATGGCAAGCCACCTCTCTTCCTTCACCCAAGGCCAAATCTGACCCCATAGCTACCACCTGCGTTTTGTCCTCCAGACGGCACCCCCCCCACCAGCCGAGCTGCCCAGAGAGGCGATTCCTGGGGTGTGGAAGGGGCCTCGTGGGCAGATTCCCTGGGCAGGGGCGGAGGGAAAGTTCGGGCGAGGAAAGACAGCACTGAACAACTGAGCCTGCAGCTGTCCCTTACCTCCCTGCTCTGTGGTCCTTGATAAGGGTTACGCCGTTTCCGAATCACTTTCTAAAGCTTTCTCTCTGTGTCTGTAGTCTCTGAGGACTGCCCGGCATCTTCCTGACTTGGGCTCCAGGGCAGGTCTGAGTAAGCTGAGGTTATTTTGGGGAGGTCAAAGAAAGTTCTACTGTAGAAGTGACGCGAGAAAAAAATGCTGAGATGTTCTAAATTAAATTACAGCAGGCTGGAGGGTGAGAGGAAGAGACAAGGAGAGTTAATCAGCAAACGGACTGATTACATTCCTGAATGCACGGTGAAACTTTGAATCAATTTCCAGGCGGCTATTTGAGCAAATTATCCAGAAAGAATAGCCAGCTACCAGACGCCACCGCACACGCCACTTACGCATGAAGCTTCTGGACTGCAGCCCACCGCCAGTCCAGAAGCAAGTCCCGGAACTTTCCCTGCTTCACCTTTTTCCCACTCCCAGGCCCCATTCACAGGGAATGATAATGCAAAACACTGACACCTTTCTTCCCCATGGCACAGAGGAGCCCCATCAGCCCCAGCGGGGAGGACATACTTGTCTTCCCTGCCTGGCAGGGCCCTGGGGGTTCAGACCGACCACCCCAGGACCCAGTCCTTTCTCTGGCCAGGATGTGGCTCAGTAAAACCTTCCTTTCAGAACAGTTTTCAGTTCCAAAGGTTTTTGTTTGACAGGAGGTTTTTGTTTTGTTTTTGTCTTGTTTTTGTTCACTTTCTAGTGTGAAAAATTTCCAACATAGGCAACAATGAGCTAATGGAATGATAAACCTCTGGATAACCCCCACTCAGCTTTGACAATTCCACTTCTGTCGGTCTTGGTTTCCCTTTACCCTAGCCCCCAGAGGATTCTTTTGAAGCAAATTCCAGAATTCAGAGCATTTCACCTATAAATATTCCCATGTGTACCTCTGAAAGATGAGAAATCTTTTATGTAAATGTAACCACAATATGATGATTAGATTGAAACCAGAAAAGCCAGTGTTTGTGCTGCCTGTCACCTACCAGACCCAAAAAGCAGAGGCGGGGACTGAGTCTTTATGGGCGCTTTATTCGGATGGCTGGCGATCTGAGAAGACGGCAGTTTGTATCCTAACAGAACCTCTTACATTTCCTTTCAAGCCAGCCTTTTTTATAAGGGGCAAAGTGTAGGTAAGGGATTTGGAATTCATCAGATAAAACCTGCAGACACCTGCAGTCCGGCAATTTCCTGAAAATCCTTTCATCCGCTGACTGGTGGTTTTCTTTGTCTGTGTCCTGTGTCCTGGACGATTTTCTTGACCTGTGTCCTGGGCAGTGGACTGTCTCCCTTGGAGCACAATGGCTGGGATACCACCTTGATTGCTTAGGGTCTTTTCCGGAGCACAAAGGTCAATCACTTGTGGTCTCCTGGAGTCAGGACGGGCTGTATCTACAGTTCCTGAAACAACAGCTTTTCACGTGCATTAACTACAAGGCCTATGAACTATCACCTTAAACTAAAATTTCCCAACTCTTGAACTCCCCCATCAACATCTAAAAAAATTTTAATAATTCCCTCATATCATCAAATATGCAGGCAATATTAATCTTTCTCTGATGGTTTCAAATGGTTTTATTTTTATGGTGTGTTTAAATCTGAATCCAATAAGTTCTACACTTTGCTATTAGTTAGTAAAGCTCTACGTCTCTTTTAATGTGTAATTTTCCTTCCAACTCTTTTTTTCTTGTTAGTTATTTGTTGAAGAATATGCTTCAGCTTTAGACTTTCTCTTCATCTCTAGCCATTGTCTCTGCTTCCTGTGTGATTCTGGTTTATTCTTTGTCTTTTCCAAGAGCCAGCTGGGGAGGGGGGAGGGAGTCTCCCTGTGATGCTGTCATTCATTTACTGCCCTCTCCTGGAGAATTCACCCTTTCCTCCAGCAGGGCCTGGTGCCTCCTGCCTCAGTCCCCAGGGACCACTCTCTCCGGGGTACTCTGTCACCCCTGGCTGTCTAAACAGGGGTAGAGTGGGGGGTGGTCTGGGCCTGCTGCTATTCATCAGTCACAGCCCACCAGGAGCATACCCATAGTCAAACAAAGTTGGGCTTTTTGTTCTGTTGCAAAGAGAGAGGCTGACGTCACGGACAACTGTGGGTGCCCTGGACGAGTGTTGGGAAGGACTTGAGAATATGATTTGGACTTGAATTAGGTGATTTGGAGGGGGTTCAGGGAAGGGGTGTTTTGCTCTGGATTGGGTGCTGTCTGGAAATGAGGACTGATCCTGTGATGACTTAATCTTGTGTAGGATTTAAGAAAAATGAAGTGATTAACACTACAATCAGTAAAGGAGCCTTGGTCCAAAAAAGAGGGTCTCTGGGCCATTCTTCAGGTCTGGGCAGCATTCTTCTTCTTTTTTTTTTTTTTTAACTTATATTTATTTTAGAGAGTGGATGGGAGAGAGAAGGGAGAGGATAGATACATTGATTTGTCCCATTTATTTATGTATTCATTGGTTGCTTCTTGTATGTCCCCTGACTGGGGATCGAACCTGCAACCTTGGTGTATCAGGTAGATGCTCTAACCAAATGAACTACACAGTCAGGGCTCTGGGCAGCATTCTTGTACTCGTCGGTGCTCAGGCACGCTCATGGGATGGTCTTGTTTTCCCCTGTCCCTCACATCACTGAGCGGCCTTGTCTCCAGTAGGTGTTCTATGCAACTGTCTCTGTTCAGTGGGGAGCACCGTGGCCTAGCTGTCAGTGTCGGGCCAGCTCCCAGCCACCAGGGCCTGTTTCTCGTTTTCTCGGGTCCTGACTGCACCTGTTCTCAGCCTCGTGATGTGACTGATGCCTCTGGTGTCTCCAGGCTCTGGGCTCACGTGCCGGCTTCTCAGCTTTCTCTGGCTTGCTAGGTCAGTGGCTCAGAGATCTGATTTCCAAATTCGTGTGTGTCTTCTCTCTGTGCTGTGTTCTCTTGCCTGTTTAGTCTCTTTCCCACTGGAGACTTATGCCTTTTGGTTTTTGTTCTGTCCGTTCACTGTCATTTAGAGGACTGTGGGGAGAGAGCCGAGGCTGTTGACTGTCTCCCCACAGCACGTGTCACTGGCTTTCACCTGGGCCACTTTGTCTGAGAGCTGCTCCTCAGTGAGGTGCCCTGGCCTTAGTGAGGGGACACCTGGCACTTATGCCCAACAAACCCCCTCCCTGATAAATGGGGGGAGATGTGTGGGCCTCAGGCTGATATGGGATCCAGAGATTCCCCTTCCCTGACTAATGAGAGCTGCATTTTTCCTGCAGGCGCTTCACCTCACCCTCAGATTCTGTGCCAAGGGCTGTGTCATCCTGGATTCATTTGTTCTCCAGTGGGTTTCCCATGGCCAAGGCACTTTATTTCTTTATATCTGGAGCAGTGGACATATTTGCTCCTTAGGAGCCGTCAGGGTAGCAAACGGACACTTGGATAAGAACCGCACCTCTCACCTGTGCAACCCGGCACTTTTAATTAGCTAGCTGGACAGCTACTTGTCTTCTTTAAAGTAGAAATTGTTCAAGGCCACGGGGGGAAATGTCCATTTAATGCAATGTCACACTTACGTCATTTGTCTCAGCAACTTGGCTCCGCTCAGTTGTACTCTGTGGAGAAATAATGGCAATATTACAAAGGAAGCATTGCTCAGATGTGATCCCGGGGAGCCGAGAGAGTTCCGCTGCAGTCATAATTACACATCCCTGGCCCTGTGTTAAATGTGAAGGAAACATCTTTGCTGCTATCGCTCAAGAAAGAACACAGCACTGGGGATGGGAAATCTGGTTCCAGCTCCGCGAACCACCACACGTTTCACGGGGCTTGTGGTGGACAAGGCAGGAGGAGCGAGGAAGGCGGCTGATGCAGGAGCCGTCTGCCGTGAAATCTGCTCCTAATGCCTTTTAGGAAATCTTGTTCTTCTACGTGTCATTGTATTTTTATTTTTTAAACAGTATTTTATTCAAGTGTAGTTGGCACACAATATTATATTAGTTTCAGGTGTACAACCTAGTGATTTGACATTTATATACCCACACTAAACTGAGTAACCATCTAAACAATTGTATTTCTAAAGAGCTGCATTTGCACGTAGGCTGGGATTTGCTCCTGGAAGTGAATATAACAGCATGAAGAGAGCGTGTGATTCAGGAGCAACCCTTGCTATTAGCAGTGTGTATAATGCTAACAATAGCACTTCCTCCTGTGATTCACAGGGTGACTCTCGTGTGCTGCGTGTGGCGCACGTTCCATTTTCACAGCAGCCCCGTTTACCGGGAGGAAAAAGGTCGGAGAGGCTGACAATGTCACACAGCTAGGGAGAGATGCAGCCTGGACCCACACCCCTTGGTCTGACTCAGCTCAGGGCCTCCTCCTCCGGGAAGCCTTTGACCTCCACGCCCCATGCTCCACTGCGGCACTTGTGTGGTACCCTGGGACCTGCTCTGTGTCTGCTCCTGTCGTTAGACCACAGAAGCAGGCTGGGAACTTCCTCATGTATTCTGGGACCCGGCCCAAAGCAGTGTCTGGATAAGTCCCTCCACAATGAACCCAATGCCAAGCCACACCCCTTCCTTTGTGGTCAAGCATTGCCATCCCTCTGTCCCTGTGTGGTCCTCTGACTCATTCTCATAGGTACCTGGGCTCAGAACTCTGTGAAAGGGGCCATTCATTTATACATACAAATAAAGTATGAGGGGACTGGCATTGGGGCTGAGTGTTTTTCAAAAAACGGAATAAAACGGAGGAGAAGGAGCAATGATCCAGAGATGGCAAGTGGACCGTGTGGACAACCCTCTGCATAGGGACACATTTGGTAACTGAATTCTCCCTGGCAGCTCCCTGCAAGTAAGCAAAGGCAGGAAGGGTCCAGTTCATTGTGAAGGTCAAAGTTCCGTGCAGCTGAAGGAGTAAAGATGGCATAGGACAAGGGGCCAAGCCGCAGAGGACTGAGGGAGCACAGAAGGCCTCCTTCCAAACTCAGAACCATATCCACATTCATACTTGAGTCAAAGATATGAGGAAGAAGAAGCATTGAAAAGAAACAGTCTCCTCAGGTCTGGAGGAGAAACTCAGCTGGATTAAGCAGGGGGTGGTGATATCAGACATCCCTTGACAGCAGGCTCCGAGCTGGGGCCACCCGGGTTTGGGTGCAGCTGTGCCTGTTTCCAGTGTGTGGCCTTGGGCTAGTTATCCGCCAGTCTGTGCCTCAGTTAAACCCTCTCTGAAATGGAAATGACGGCAGTCCACATAGGACTGGGTTGTTTTGTAGATTAAGAAGGTTGGCCCTGACTGGTATAGCCCAGTGGAGTGAATGCCAGCCTGCGAATCAAAAGGTTGCCGGTTCAATTCCCAGTCAGGGCACATGCCTGGCTCGCAGGCCAGGTCCCCAGTTGGGGGTGCGTGAGAGACAACTGATCAATTATCTCTCACACATAGATGTTTCTCTCTCTCTTTCTTCCCTTCCCCTCTCTAAAAAGAAAATAAATACAATCTCTAAAAAATAAAAAGTTTAATACACGTGAAAATCTCAGGTCAATAAGCATAGCTACTGCGCGGTGAGCACCTGCTACAGGCCAGCACTGTGCTGAGTGCTGAGCACACGCCAACCCATAGGATCCTCTTATAACCACAGAGAGGACAGTACTTTTTTAATTATATATTTTTTGTACATTTGTAAGATTATACCAACATTCATTTAATTTTGCAAAATCTTTTAAAAATATTTAATTTATTTATTTTTAGAGAGAGGGGAAGGGAGAGAGAAAAAGAAGGAGAGAAACATCGATGTGCAAGAGAAACATTGATTGGCTGCCTCTCACATGCCCCCACTTGGGGACCTGGCCCACAACCCAGGCATGTGCCCTGACTGGGAATTGAACTAGTGACCTATCCATTCACAGGCTGGCGCTCAACCCTTTGAACCACACCAGCCAGGGCAAAAGGCCAGTACTTTTATTAGCATCATCCCATTTTACAGATGCAGAAACTAAGGTACAGATTGCCTATTATCTTTCCCAAGATCACACAGCTAAGAAGTGGCAAAACCAGGGGTTGAATCTGGACACTCTGACATCAGAATCACTGTCCTAACCACCATGCTATGCTGCGTCTCAAAAATACTAAGATATTTTTGTTAGTATCGAGGTACCTGTTGTGTGTTGAATTGTTTCCCCAAGAAAGATCTGTTGAAACCCTAACACCTGATACCTGTTTGTTCTCATCTGGGTCTTTTCTCCCCACGTGCCTAAATTTGTTAGGAGTATTTGACATATACGAGTGTTCAGATAACTGGTGACGAGACTTACCAAATGACTGGGGCCTTCTGTGATAATGCAACACACAGCCTCAGGTGACAGATGCCAACTTAGTCAATGAAAACTCCACTTTGCACTGAAATAAATCCTTTCTCTAACAAGGACTGATTAAATTCTGGCTCCACGGTTGCTTTTCAAACCTTGCTTGCTTCCTCTCCCCTGCCCCCAGCACCCTCACTCTCTGCACAAGGAAGAAATGATGACAGTGGGGATACTCCTTGTCACTTCTGTCTGACCAAGAAGCAAGAACTGATTGGTGATGAGAAAATGAAAATGGCAGGTCCCCTGGAGACAAAGATGGGGATACAGGGCTCTCTGGGCATGACCCCTAAATCTAAAGAAACACTTAAAGTCAGCAGGTGTGAGCCATAGCTCAGCAAAACACTCTGCTCTCACAAAAAAAGCATGGAGCAGATGAAAGCGAGATCTATCCACAGCCACTGAAGACCATGTCTGAAAGTGGGAAAGCAAGGTCCAGAACTCACAGCTGGACTGCGTTTTTAAAAAAGAATGGAAAGATACCAACTGCCATATTACAAAGGTTAATTCTAAGTGGCCCGATAGCAGATTGCTTCTGTTTTGTTTTAACTTTATTTTGTTCTGTGTTTTGGGTTTTTTTTTTCTTCTGTGTGCTTTTCATGTGTTCTGCAATAAAGACCTATGACTTCTGGAATTAGAAGAGCTATTTTTGGCTGCCACTGCCATAGGAGGCGTGAGGAGATAAAAAACATTCAGATGGCAAATACCAACAGCTTTTCAGATGGGGTTCCTTCCAAGGAAGCTGCTGAAGAAACTACAAGTTCTACAAAGAAGCTCACAGGTCAGGTGGTGCAGAGCCCTCGAGTTCTGGTAGCCTAGCAGGACCCGCTTGGCAGTGGCTCCCACACTACTCCCAGCTACATCAAGACTTTGTCCAAAGCAATAAAAAAAAAAAAAAAAGCATCAACACATTGGGACAACTTCAGGTGAAGTGTGCTCACAGGGAAGCCAAGTTCTACAAAGAGGAGAGGAAGTACAGGCACTGCACCACCTCACTGACACGAGAAGGGTCAGAATCAGAACCGCACAGCGAGGATGGGGGCGAGGACAGACTTGCTGGAGCCATGCAAGATAAACTAGTTCTAGCGTCAGCAGAAGCGCCAAACCCCAAAGGAATTTTGGAGTCTGGTTCACCATCTTCTTTTTCTTACCCCACCCCAAATTTTTTTATTGATTTTTTTTAGAGAGACATTGATTTGTTGCTCCAGTTATTTGTGCATTCATGGGTTGATTCTTGTATGTGCCCCGACTGGGGATGGAATCCAAAACCTTGGTGTATGGGATGATGCTCTAACCAACCGAGCCACCCGGCCAGGACCATGGTTCACCATCTTTAGAAACACGGCTATGCTGACTTAGTCCAGGAAAACAGTGAGCCCATCTTGAAACACCTATAGGATGTTAAAGTGCAGTTTTCAGACCCTGGACAGCCTACTAGAGTTCCACTTTGAACCCAATGACTACTTTGCCAATTCAGTCCTGACAAAAATGTGCGAGATGAAGTCAGAGCCAGATACGGTCTACTATCCCTTTTCCTTTGAAGGTCCTGAAATAGTTGACCTGATGGATGTACTACTGACTGGGGGGGAAAAAAAGTGTTACGGTCAAAACGATCCAGAAAAAGCAGAAACACAAGAGTTGAGGCACTGCCAGAACAATTACCAAGAAAGTCCCCGATGATTCGTTTTTCAGCATCTTCGGTCTGCTGAGAGCATCTGGGGATGGAGACTCACTGGGTGAAGATTCTGAGTTCACCGGAGCCTCTGACTTTGAGATCGCACACTTCTTCCACGAGCGGATCGTCCTGCGAGAAGTGCCCGACTTCACTGGGGAGGCCACAGAGAAGGATGACAATTTTGAAGAAGGTGAGGAAGGAGAGGCGGAGGAATTAGAAGTAGCCGAGGAGGGAGACGATAAAGACGATGCCACAGTGAACCCCAAGAAGGAGCCAGCCAGCCCTTCGAATGCAAGCATCAGTGAGCAGCGGGGACCTGACACTCTGCGGCATTCACACCTGACCTGTTTTCAAGTGCACGGTTTTCACTTTCACTTTTCCTTATTATTTTGCTTAACCTGTACAGTGGCAAGTGCATTTCAGAAACAGGAGGTTTAATTCCAGCACCCTCTATGGCCCTGGGTGCCGTGCAGTAGATTTTCCCGGGCCCTCCTGGGGGCACGGAGGCAGTGCGTAGAACACCTGAAGCCCAGGGCAGTCATCTGGGGAGCTTCTGCTCGCACCTCTCACTTAAAGACACCACAGGTTAACAGTTTGTTCCAGGCAGCAATAAATCAAATTCAAAAATGTGGAAAACTCCACAGGACAAATGACTCAGTTTCAACAAACAATGCTATCAAAAAAGAAAGAAAGGCAACTGTCAGATGAAAGTAGAGGTGAGAATCACAACCAGATGCCGGGGGTGGTGTTCATCTGCATCCTGATTTGAACAAACCAACTATAAAAATACGCTTTTGAGATAATCAGGGAAAAATAAATATAAACCAGGTATTGACTATTACAAGGAATTACTTATTTTGTTGAATGTGATGATCCTGTGGTTAGCATTTTTAAGTCATTACTTTAGAGATAACTACTGAAGTATTTGCATGTAAAATTATGATATCTGAGATCCACTCCAGCAAAAACAGAAGTGGGAGAACAGTAGAGACAAGAATGCTGAAGGGTAGGTCTTAGTGGAGGAGAACTTGGCCCCTGAAGTTTTATACCGAGGTAGCTACTCCTCTATCTGGGAGAGAGGACTGAGTTGACTTTTTTAAATTTCCAATTTATTGTACACCAATATTTTAATAAGATATAATAAAAGTGAATTGCCAAAAAATTAAATGATAAAAAACCAGACATACAACATATAATCCAATTTTTAATGGATTCAGCACATAAAATTATATTTCAATAAATATAATCAGAACAAACATATCCTACGGAAAGAGAAAATAATTTTTAAGCCATACGTGGTTTTGAATGTGTGTCTATAACCGATGAACATGGATAATTGCTGTTACATTTGTAACTTTTTGTCATTCCACAATCATAACTCATCCAGGAGATGTGGTAAGATCGATTTCCCATATTAAATGCCTCTGTGCACAGTTTGAACAAAATGCCATGTCACATCAATATTTAAAGCTTTTAATGTGACAAATGAACTTGCTTCTTGCTTGTTAATTGATCTAACCTAGTGCGGATTGTGACAACACTGTTCACAGGAGATAAACTTTTCTTTGTCTCCTTGTCATGACACTGGTGGGGGGAAGCAGCCTATCAGTGGTGTGTTGACTGGAATAGCAGAAGAGACTTTAAAGTAATTTCTGCAAGCTTAGAATATTCATTGTTAACTTCTATCCAAAGTAAAGCAAATACTGCTGTATTTTCAAAAGTCATCTTCGGTCCCTGATCAGTAGCCAGTGCCATCGATTTATTTTGTAAAGTTGTAGTTCTACGTGAATTATTCGTATCTTTTGATCAAATAATAGATTCCACAGCCATAGACTTCTTACAGGTGCATAACCTTTTGATGGAAATCCAGTCCAAAGTCATAGGTGTAAGTGTACAGTAATAGGCTACCACCCATATTCCTGATTGTTGTTGAGGCATGTCATAAAAATCTGCAGAAATGTCAGCTTTTTTATTTTTGCCTTTTTTGATCTCTTGTTGCATTGCTTCCTTATGTGGAAGTTGTAGCATCATTAAAGATATCTACAATATTAGACAAAGCAGCAAGCATGGATGTCCAATTCACACCTTTAAATATTGGATCAAATTGACTTCTTATCTTGCTGAGAAGCATGATGAGTTTGTTCTGCATTTTATACCAACAGAATTCTCCCCCAACAAGCACCGTGCCCCACCATGCAGCAAGAGGTGGTCGCACTCCACTTCCACATCACACAAATGCAGAAGGGTCCTTAGTCTAATAATGCATGTGCCTTTATGTAATTCACAGATTTTTAATTAATCACTAAGTACACTATTTGTCCACCTGATTTTTTTTGTTTTTTTTGTAGCAAGATTTTGTCAATGAGAGAAGCAGTGTGCTAATTCACAAGCCCCTTGGTCCAGGGGGACTGCTCCGGAATTTCCCCTGTCGTTGCAGCTGCGCTCGGAGAACACACTCCGCTACGCAAACCCTAAGCTCCACACCACATTTCTCGACGATGTATTCTTCTGTGATTTTATGTTAAAAAGAATTCTTCATATCACCATCATGTTCAAACTGCACATATACTAGAATTGCCACATTAACAGATCTGCGCACTTTTTAAGCTACAAAGAAAAATTCTTTACATGCTTTATTTGTTCTGTGAGTTGGTTTTCTATATCACCAGGCAGTTCCTGACTACATCAAGCTATGGTTGTTGAAACATGCAGTTAAAATAAAATAGGGTTAAAATTAAACCATTAGATTATTTTCCTAACTTAGCTAATAATTTGCTAAATTAAAAACAAGCATGCTTTATTAAAAATAGCAAGTTATAAAAATAAGTAAATACTACATTTCTTGTATTTTTATACTTTTCAATTTCAGTTGCCAAACTAAACTTAAAATTGTACATGTTGTAATTTGTATCCAGTATACAAGTCATACCATACACAACCAATCATATAAATTTAACAAATCCAAGATGGTCTCTACATCGTGCTCCTTGAGATGAGCCCAGTGGTGTGCATGTAGAGGTCGTGGCAATGTCAAAATGCTATGAAAGTTTCTCAGTATTTACTCTGAATTTCTGCACTTAACTCTTCATGATCAGAAACAAACATACATGCCCTGGCTGGTGTGGCTCAGTGGATTGAGTGTGGGCTGCGAACCACAGGGTCGCTGGTTCGATTCCTAGTCAGGGCACATGCCTGGGTTGCGGGCCAAGTCCCCAGTGGGGCCACATGAGAGGCAACCACACATTGGTATTTCTCTCCCTCTCTGTCTCCCTCCCTTCCCCTCTCTCTAAAAATAAATAAATAAAATCTTAATTAAAAAAAGAAACAAACATACATATTGGGGGCACCAATATGAACAGCTTTGTGCTATTTACTCTACTTTTGTGTATCTGTTTTCTATTACTGCATAAGGAATTACCACAAATTCAGCGGCGTAAAACAGCCTATATTGATGACCTCACAGTTTTTATAGGTTAGGAGTCCAGAAATACTTAGCTGGGTTTGCCGCTCAGAGTCTCACAAAATGACAGTAAAGCATTTCCATCTGGAGGCTCAACGAGGGCAGAATGAACTTCCAAGTTCACTGCGGTTGCTGGCAGAACCGGCCCCCTGCTGCTGTGGGGCTGAGGTCCATGTTCCTATTGGCCGCCACTCTCCTTGGGCAGTTAGTTCACAGCATGGCTGTTGGTTTCATCAGGGCCAGCAGGTGGGTCTCTGTTGCTTTGAGTTTCTGCGAAGAGCTTGCCTGATCACATCATGCCTATTCAGGTAAATCTCTCTTTTCTTTAACTGAAGCCCAATTGATTAGGGACCATAACTACATTTGCAAAATACCTCCGTCTTTGCCGTATAATTAAACTGAATCATGGGCACAGAATCAAGAGGTGGAGAGATCATAGGACTGTCTTACAATTCTGTCTACAGAGTATGCTTTTAAATTTCCCTAATAATAATAAAATAAATTATATATATAATAGAGGAAATTTAAAATTAATAAATTATATATAAAAAACCCTAAAGACTCCACAAAAAAACTGTTAGAACTAATAAACCAATTCATCCTACTAAATCGATATACAAAAATTAGTTACATTTCTATGTTAATAAAAAACTATCAGAAAGAGAAATTAAGAAAACAATCCCATTTACAATTGCACCAAAAAGAATAAAATACCTAAAATTAAATTTAACCAAGGAGGTGAAAGATCTGTATACTGAAAAGTATAAGATGTTGGTGAAAGAAAAATAAAGAAAACAAATAAATGGAAAGATATTCCATGAGCATTGATTGAAAAAATGAATATTTTTAAATGTTCATAATATCCAAAGCAACCTACAGATTCAGTGCGATCCTTATCAAAATTCTAATGGTATTTTTCATAGAAGTAGAACAAAAAAACTCTAAAATTTATATGGAACCACAAAAGACTTCAATAGCCAAAGCAATCTTGAGACAGAAGAACAAAGCTGGAGGCATCACACTTTCTGATTTCACAGTATATTACAAAGCAATAGTAGTCAAAGCAATATGGTATTGGTATTCAAAACAGATATATAGATCAATGGAATAGAATTGAGAGCCCCAAAGTAAACCAATAAATGTGCTTGGAGAAGTGGATATGCAGAAGAATGAAACTGGACCACTCTCTTATACCACACAAAAATTAACTCAAAATGGATTAAAGATTTGAACATAAGATCTGTAACCATAAAACTCCTAGACGGTCAAGCCCCTTGACATTGGAATTGCAATGATTTTTTTCGATTTGACACCAAAAGCAAAGACAACAAAGGCAAGACTAGATAAGCAGGGATGCATCAAACTAAAAAGTTTCTGCACAGCAAAGGCAATCATCAGCAAAATGAAAAGGCAGCTACAGGATAGGAGAAAATATTTGCAAATCATAAATCTGATAAGGGGTTAATAGCCAAAATACATAAAGAAACCACATGACTCAATAGCAAAAACAATCTGATTTAAAAATGAACAAAGGAGCTAAACAGACAGTTTTCCAAAGAAGACATGTAAATGGCCAACAGCCACATGAGAAGGTGCTCAACATCACCAGTCATCCGGGAAATGCAAATCAAAATCACAATGAGACATCGCCTCACACCTGTTAGAATGGCAGTTATCAAAAAGACAAGAGATAACGAGCATTTCTGAAAATTTGGAGAAAAGAGAATTCTGTGTACTGTCGGTGGGAACGTAAATTGATGTAGCCACTATGAAAAACTACTATACAGTCCAGCAATTCCTCCTCTTGTATTTGTATAATGAAAATATCTTTAAAATAAAAGTAAGAAAGAGCAGTCTATGCAAAAGTAGCAGAATAGTGTCCCATGAATCTCCTTCCGATCTTGCTCTAGAGAGACTGAGGCCAGGGGAATGCTTAGAGTCTCTGACGTTACTGTGAGGTCTAAATGGAATAAAATGATTAATTCTGAGGGGCATGAGGAGGCTGAAGGGTGGATTTGCCTCCAGGAAAACAATGTTTCTGTGGTCTGTCAATCAATGGCTTTAATGCTATTAGTGGGTCTTCTAATTAGAGCTCTAGGGGTCTGTCTTCACTCTTGTCAACATTTTTTGCAATAACTTTAATGACAGTCGATTTATTACAAAAGAGCTGGGAAAAAGATAAAGTGATATGCAACAAACTGAAGATTTACAATTATCTTGGGAGTAGAAAATGTCAAATTAACACTAAAAAATTATTGATTTGCGTAAGGGTGAAGGTCAGGCTTTACACAGATATCCTCCAGAGCACTTGTAAATTGTGAGTGTTGGGGAGGTCTGAAGAATTCCTGTGCCGGGGGAGGTGGGGGCGGAAGACCAGTTAAACTCAGTCAACACCAGGTCCAATGTCAACAAAGCATTTGATGTAGCAGCTAAAAAAGTAAGTCCAACCTGGGTTTGAATCAATCCTTTTCAGGGAGCAGGAAATCAGGCTGCATACCCCTCTCCACGGACAACTGTGTCTGGGTGTTATGCTTAAGAGTCTCCTCACTGGTCCAGCAGTGCCAGTGTAACCACTCAGAAATCTTATTTTCTTTAATCTGGACTTTTCTTTTGATTTTTCCCCCTTTGACTCAAACCAGCCTTATCTAGCAACCTGACTCACCCACGTCCCTCTCTCTTGCTTAATCATTCAGCCCTCAGGAGAGTGAGGCTCTGCTCAGCATCCAGTAGTCTTAGGAACAAGGTCCTGGGTCTAGTGACTACAGAGACAGAATTTTCAGTCAAACTAAAGATAACATCTAGGCCTCAGTTGTGTTTTGCTCCAGACCCAGGAAGTAGAGCGATCCCACCAAACATAGTTTTGCAAAGTCAGAAGAACAACTTCATGGCTGACATCAGGGCCAGATGCAATGATCAATTTCCCCCTACCCTGGCCCCAACCAATCAGCAGAGACCATCACCCTAAATCCTTTAGTCACCATGATTAACGATTTTTTTCCCTATATAATCCATCTCCTGGAAGCCATCGGGGAACCAGGTCTCTGAGCATTAACACACCTGTGACTCTGGGCATGGTGCCACCTCCTTAATAAGTTTTTACTTTCTTGGCTGCAAACTCCTGTTCGTGTCTGACTGGGCTTTGATGCACATAGGCAAACAGACCACTTCAGTCCAGTAACACTAGCCTTCTTTTTCCATCCTCCTTTGCCCTCACGGGCAGCTCCATCATTGTATATACAAGGACCACTTCCACACCCCTGTGCCCAACCCTTAGCAACTCCTTATCTTCTACCAAGTCATGTGTAAAACCTTGGCTTGGTAGTCAAAGCTCTCCATATCTTGGCCAGCTTCTCTTTCCAGCATTCTTCTCCCCACTCTCTCCTACACGTCTGAACCAAATTTGAGATCTCCCCATCCCCTGAATATATTCCAGTTTCCCCTAAACCCTCATAGGATGCCATCTCGCTCCATAGTCTTCCAGCTGCACCTGCTGAAAGTTTCAGTCCTTCTTGTACCTTGCCTTACCATCTCCTCCTCACTCCCCATTTCCCACCCATGAAACTCCATGTTTTTGTTCTGCTTTAATGGATGGTTTTAAAAATCATGTCTGATTTGTGAGTGTTGGGATTTCTGGGTGGAGCTCTGCTGTTTATCTGGTTGAATCAGACATAAGGTCCCAAGAATGCCTGTATCATGCTTCTCTTCCCTCCTCCTCATGGGGGCTCAGACTCGGGAATCTGTGTGTAAAGAACAATAGCAGAATGCGAATAAAGTGCCAGGATTAAATTTGAACCAGTGCCCTTGATCCACAATCTACAGAGTAGAACCCACTAGGAAAGTTAAGCTGGAATTGGCAGCTTTGGCTTCAGGTCAAAGAGGGACCCTTACTCTTCCCACCTCCTCCTTCTCCTTCAGTGCAGAGAGACAGAGAGACAGACAGATACAGAGAGAGGGACAGGACCTAAGTGGGCACTGAGTCCACTTAACCAGAACAAAGTAGAAATAGTGGGTGGCTGACCCATCGCTAGGCGCCAACTCTGGCCTTAGTGTAAAACAGGGAGGTGGGAGGGGCACCACAAATGGATGGTGATCTTTTTAAGGCTCAGCCACCCAGTCCTCCAGTAAAACACAGCCCAATGACTGACAGCCCTGGATTTGCCCAACCACAGGTGCACGCTCCCCCTTAGAAGGAGACTGGGGTGGGGCAGAAAGAGAAGCATGCAGAGAGGTGCAGAATTGTTCCATTCCTAACTGCAGACTTCTGGAGGGCAGGGCTATTGTTTCATACATTTATAAATTAACTATTTACAATACCCATTTCCTACCATGTACCTAGCACATAGTGTTCAATAAATGTTGTAGAATTGAATTTATAATTTATATTTTAAAACTGGTATTGACATATTTGAATCAGCTAGGATATAGCTTGCAGAATGGGGAGACGTTTGAAAAATGTTTAAAGGAGCAACAGTAGTGGGATTTGGGACATTTTTAGGGGTGAGAGGACTGACGACGCCGGATGCTGTGCGCCGGATGCTGCAGGGACGTGGCGTCAGGCACTAACAGCATCAGGAAGGCGCTGCCGCGGCCTTTCAGGTGCGGGAAAGGGCTGCCTGGAGGGGCTGCGCAGATCACAGCCACACAAAGGAGGTGTTGGCGCCGAGTCAGGATTTAGCCCCCAGAACTTCCAAACCCCAGTCTGAGGAAAGTAATTTCTTGTGGGATTTGAGAGAGAGATAAGGGAATGATTTAACCAAACATTTCAAAACCAGATTTACATTCTTAAAATCCCATCTAAAAGAAAAAAGAGAAATTTCATTTCTTTTCTCTTAATCTGCCCCCAAGATCACGTATTTCAAAGACACTCCTGCCCCACGAGTTTAATTATGTTGTATTATCCTGTGTCTTTAGAGGCAGACGTCACCCCGTTTGGGGAGCGTTGGGCTTTTGCAACATTGTGTCCTAAAACGTATTTATACCCAAGCTTAAATGGACTAAAATAAATATACTTTTTCTCTGAAAGTTCAAGGTTATCTCTCACTTTGAAGTTGGCAGCTGGCTTTATAGGGACAGAGCTGGTCTCTGACTGAAAAAATGCTGCACCAGGTCTAATTGTGGGCTTCGGTGAACGGCCAAATTACACTCGAATTTTCATTTTTTATAGCATAGGTTTTGTTGCAAAATTAAGAAATCTGAACCAGTTTAGGGGAAATGATAGCCTATATATGTTTAAATGTATGAACTAATAAAAGCCACCATGTGAAGCCCAAGAGATAGCCAGCTATTTGTAATTTTACAACTGGGTGAGTGCTATTTTCATTAGTGTGATGAACTTGTGAATTCTCTCAATTTAATTACAGGAGAAATAACTGCATTTTGTTTATTGCGTGTTTGGTGTAATTAAAATTTGCTGGAGAAAAATCATCTATGAAAGGTATTTTAACATTTTCCTGAATGCCTCAAAGACATTTGGTGCAAAAAAAAAAAGAAAACTATATTTTGTATCCAACATTGAGTTACATTTTTTATCACAAGCTGAGCTCGATTGGTCAGAATCAGCCTGCCGTAAATCAGCAATGGCTGCCACAGCTCACCGGAATGAAACAAATTATAGAAAGATTGTTTATTAACTTGAGCCCCTTCGTTATTAGTCATTTGTTACAATTTTATTTTATAGTCTCATTTCATCCTAATACTTCCTCTATCATAAAATGTCAATAACCTCTCTTAGTATTTCATATCAATTTGTCAAACCAAGCTCGTACAATGCCGTAAACCTGTTCTGCCTGAGACTTGGTGGGGAAGCCAACTCAACATACTGTAACAAGCAGTCAGGCCCGAGTGGAACAGGAATGATGGGCCAAGGATAGAGGGTCACCGGGGTGCAGGAGCCCCAGGTGCCCAGCAAAGGGCACAACTACAAGCCCCTAAGACCACTGCCCTAAGCATTAACCCCTAGGATGACATCTCGGCCTCAGTTGTGTTTCAGCTGCAGGCCCAGAGAAGCACAAAACCGGGTGGAGTGATGCCGTGGCCGCCGGCACCAGCTGATGACCCCTACCCTGGCGCCCAGCAATCAGTGTAAATGAGGATCCTGAGGAGACACAGCTGGAAAAGCTGATGAGTAGCTATTGAGAGCCTCCTCTGAGAGCTCCAGATAGAATCTCTGAGGATGGAGAACCCAGCCCAGTTCTCTCTAAGGGACACACCCTCACATTCTCCCACCCCATTTTTTCCCCAGGGTATGTTGTCTCCAGAGCTCCTAGCACCTCTCCTTCCTCTTTTGTCCCTCACGACACATCTCTCTCTCCCTTCTTTCTTCTAAGCTCCAAGGGCTCTCTATCTTTTTCTTTTTTTTTTAAGAGTTTATTTATTTATTTTTAGAGAGAGGGGAAAGGAAAGAGAAAGAGAGGGAGAGAAATACCAATGTATGGTTGCCTCTCATGTGGCTCCCCCTGGGGAACTGGCGTGCAACCCAGGCATGTGACCTGACTAGGAATTGAACCCGCAACCCCTTGGTTCACAGGCCCGTGCTTAATCCACTAAGCTACACTGGTATGGTTCAGTGGATTGAGTGACAGCCTGTGAACCAAAGGGTCGCCAGTTTGATTCCCCCTCAAGGCATGTTCTTGGGTTGCAGGCCAGGTCTTTGATGGGGGATGTGCGAGAGGCAACCACACATCGACATTTCTTGTCCTGTCTTTCTCTCTCTCTAAAACTAAATAAATAAAATCTTTTAAAAAATAAAATATAAAGTAACATCTGTGATAGTTAATTTCATATGTCATCTGGGTCATGGGATGCCTAGATATTAGGTTAAATATTGGGTCTGACACAAATAACACCCCTTTTATCACAAAATCTTTTATTGCAAAATCATAAACGTGATTCTGTCACATAACAATGTCACACTCAAGCACACTATATGGTAGTTCAAAATAAAACTATAAATTATTACCCCCATATTATTACCCTCCCAACCACACTACAGCAGGTGTTACTTCTGCCAGACCCTGTGTTATTCTAGGTGTGTCTGCGAGGGTGTTTCTGGATGAGATTAGCATTGAATCAGTAGACCCAGTAAACCAGATTGCCCTCCACAACGTAGGTGGGCCTCATCCAATCCAATTAAGGCCCAAATAGAACAAAAAGGCTGGCGGAGGGGGAATCCACTCCCTCTGCCAGTCTCTGAGCTGGGAGGGACCTTGGTCCTCTCCTGCTTTTGGATTCAGACTTGAACTGGAAGTTACACAGCATCAGCTCCTGTGCTTCAGACTTGAACTGGAACTTCTCAGCCTCCACAATTACATGAGCCAATTCCTTGTAATAGATCTCTTTACATATGCATTCTGCTGGCTCTGTTTCTCAGGAGAACTCCGACTAACAACACAGCAGAGTCAACCTGTGCCCATCTATTAGTTTTCTGTAGAAATGGTGTGGCTCTGCCTCCCCAGAGGACTTCTCAGCTTAATTAAACAAGTTGAACCGATATTAAAACATTCCTTTCATTGACCTAAAGCAGGCATGGGAGTTAAGTGGAAGGTGCTGGTCAATTAAATTTCCAGTTAGGTGAGAACTAACCCATTTCACTCCCAAAGAATCGAAAGTGTTTTCCTTTCTCCTGTGACTTCAACCTTCACAAATGACCATCGTAACCAGAAGGGAAGACTAAGGTGTCCTCTGGGACAGTGTTTCTGAAAATGGGGTGCTCGAACCATTCAAAGCCCTGTTAAGAGTATGTATTTTGGGGATCCCCTCAATGCCCCTGGGGAACCCTCGAGGCAGCTCTATTCCAGGGATCCCCCTGCAGCTGGAGAGCAGTTCAGCAAGGAGGTCTTGGAGCTTGTCCTGAAAGCGACTTTCATCTTTGCTTTCACAATTAATCCTAGCAATGTGTTTCCTTGGTGCACCACTGTTTTGTTTTGTATGGTCTTTTTTAAAGAGCCAACTCGAATTTTGGACATTTCCAGGTGCTCTTAGCTTATGGAGCCCTGCCAGGTCTCATAGACACCTGATGCATCCCGCTGTCTGCCTCAGAGTAGCTTTGGGAAAGAGATTATTTCCTCTCCTCCTTCTCACCCCCCACCTTGGCTTTTACTATTTACCTAAACAAGAGAAGAGAAAAGAAAAGAAAAAGAAATCAGAAATTGGTTAAATTTATATTTTCAGGGGATCTTTTCCTAGCTGTATTAGGGCTGTAGTTGGTGATCCGGTGGCAGAAGAAATTTCTGATTGATAAAATGTGCCATGTCTAGATGTTCCAGCAATAGGATTGGGCCCTTGAATAGAATACGGGCCAGGCTGGGTGGGGTCCTGTAGGGAACCCCTCAACATGGGAGCGAGACTGCTTCAGACGCCCTTGGGAGAGGCCCAGAGCAATGGGCCCCTTCATGACCCTCACCCCCCACTCACTATCCTTGCCTCCTGGGGTTCACGTTCCCTCCTTGACCTGGAGGAGAGAAGGCACATTATTGATTGAGATGTTTAAGTCTCACTATCCAAATGCCCCAGTAAAATCCATTAATGGGTTGGCATGACTTTGTTACATAAAGTTCATCATTTAACTGACTGATCCTCCTCCTTCTTGGGGCCTTGAGCCAGATGTCTATCACCTGATGAATGGGTAAACAAAATACGGTATAACCATACAATGAAATATTGTTTGGCCATAAAAAAGAAGGGATAACCCTGAAAATATTATGCTAAATTAAAGCTGTCTCAAAAGGTGCTCGAAGGGCCCGGTGGAACCAAATCGACAATACCCAAATGTCAAATCCGCAGTGAGGGCCCGGGGGAGAGGAACTCTGAAGTATGACTCAGTAGACTCAGTAATCTGACCCTGGGCTTTGGTCCTGGCATTTATTAGCTGTATAACCTCAGTCAAGACTCAGATTTCTCTAAACTTGAATTTTCTCATCAGAAATATTAGGATAACAGTGTCTTCATTGGTGAGGATTGAATGAGACTGTGTGCGTTCAGTGCTATGGTAGTTTGTTATAGAATGAACCCCCAATAACTTCTTCCTAGATCTCCACCCTTGATGGTCCCCTCCCTCATTGATTCTGGGATTGACCACGTGACTTGCCTTGACCAGTGACGCATTAGCAAACAATTCGAGCAGAGGCTTAACATTGTGTGCATTGGGACTTGCCTCCTTATACTACACCTCCTTTTACCAAGTAAAAATGCCTGAGCTAGCCTGCTGGAGACACGTCACTCAGCTGTCAGCCACCCAACCACCAGCCAGTGAGTGACGCTGCCTTAGACCAGTCTATGGCAGTTCAGCTGCCAGATGACTGCAGCCATCTAAGGGACTCCAGGTGCAGAAGAACCAGCTAGATGAGCCCAGCCCAAATCACTGACCTACATTTCCAAGACACTAGGAACACACTCGTAGTCAAGCAAAATTAGCTTTAAAGTGGTGCAGCAAGGAAGAGTGTACACCAGAGGGACCACGAAGGGGGTGTTGGGAGGGGCTTGTTATAGAATTTGGGTATCTCCTGCGTGATTCTGTAACGGGTTTAAGGAAGCAGGGGCCTGTTTTTGATTGGATGTTTTCAGAAAGTGGGGGCGACTTGGTGACTGGATCTCTTGGTAGTTTTTATGTACGAGGCAGGAGGGTTAAAGTGAGACTAACATCAGTGGTAACTTATTCGCTGGAAGAGGGCGAGGTTTAATCATTTTTTATTTATAGAATGTTCTTGTCTCTACATAGTTTCAGGCATGATAACAAAATAGTCTTGTCTGTGTCTTATTTCATCATGGTCAAAGAATGGCCTTGTCTGAGCATTGTTTATATGCAGGGAAAATTGTTCACACACATTCAGGAACATACATCTGCCGGCTGTCGAGGCATTTTTTACTTTCTTAGGCAGAATCCTGAGCAAATGACACAGTTGTCCTCAGCCTCTAAGATTTGGGATGTCTTTTGATTCAGGAAGAGATAACGGATATGACCTCTTTGTAATGCCGAAAGTGCTGTGCAGGCTTTTTGATTCCTTCTGGGTTACACATGCACAAAGCCCCAACTTCACAGGGTTCCAAGTGGAGGAGGGAAGCAGTGTGTGCCGAGGACGAAGAACAGGCAGGGGCCGTAGAGGCCCGAGGCAGTCCCACACACGCAGCAGACAGGGCTTGTTTAACCGGCCCCTCCCGGAGTCTGGCTCTGCCGCTTTCGGATGCTGCTTCCAAGGACTAGACCAAGGGTGTCGAACTCATTTTCACCGGGGGCCACATCAGCCCCGTGGTTGCCTTCAAAGGGCCGAATGCAATTTTAGGACTGTATAAATGTAACTACTCCTTAACAGTTAAGTGAGAGCTTGGCACTGTTGCCGGGTAGAAACAAGGTGCTGGGCTGGATAAAACAAGGTGGAGGCTGGGATTCGGCCCTCGGGTCTTGTGTTTGCCACCTGTGGACTAGACCTTGGTTTTCTATCTTTCTTCCCCAGCCCGCCTCCCTTCCAGGGTCCACTCCTGCCTCGAGGGGCAGCAGGGCAAGGGCAGACTCCCCAGGACCTCCTCTCAGTTAACATCCCCTACGGCCATGTGAAAGCCTCGGGTCATCTGTGCACGAACAACCCATTCTGTCCAGAGAGATTTCTGTGGGTTTAGCCATCGTAAACAAGAGAGGAGCCTATTTTGTTTTTGGTAGAAGACTATACTTGCCCTTGCTCTGAGTACAGGAGGTGCTGACCCATTTCTAGGAGGTGAACTAGGGAGTAATAATTCTCGGTTATTGCTTTACTCCTTGAATGACCAATAACCCAAGAGTGAACTCTTCTGTTTTTTGACCAGGTGCTTTTTGTTTAAATCATTGCCGGTCCGGCCCCAGCCACAAATCTCCTGAGGATAGGTCATGCTTCTTGCAATTACTTCTTCTCTAGCCAAACCTTCAGTGAAGTTTGAGGTAGAGGGAAGGACAGTAAATCTTATTTTCCTCTTACAAATACTGCTGTTTCCTACTGACAGGTTAAAAGTGGACTCAAACTTAATCAACTTTTGGGAGGTATTCTTTCATTCAACTCACCCTCAAAGCCAGAGGCAGTCACTTTATCAGAGTCTGTCAAAGTCAGGTACAGAAAGATGGAGATAACTGTAAAGTAACCGTTCATACTGGCTTCGCAAAAAAGAAGAAAATAAATCCTATTAGGGACACTGGGAATCTCATTGTCTTGGTTCAGTAGGTGCTTGAAAGAAAATGAGAAGCACCTGCTCCATTTGAGGGTGTTGAATTGTATTTTATATGAAAATGTATTATTCCAATCACAGGAAACGTTGGAGTTTCAATGGACACTTCCTTCCTTCTTACTCCATCAAACCAGCGGAGGGCCAAACACTGGCCAATTGCAGACTCAGAGTAGCAGCGCAGCCACAGCAGACTAGATTGTTGTGGAGATCCACTCCTCATTATGCAATTTGCCGGACAGTGCCAATGTTAAATTGGAATGAAATCCAAACTTTTGAAGCCACAATCACTCAGCAAAATGTTTCCAACCCTGATGAAAAGACCACTGGTCAGATTCCTGGCTTTGTCCCCTTTCGCTGTCACGTAGGGTTTTGTATCTCCGTGACTTCGTACAATGTGCTTCTACCCATCTCACAGGAGTGGCATGAGGAACAAGCGAGAAAATGCAAAATTTCTTTGAGAAATATAAAGTGATAAACATTTTTTCTGTGAAATGTTATAAATTAGTTATTTCATGACATCTCATCATAATTGTATCACAGTAGGATAAATGGCAGCAACTAAAACACATCCTTTCCACAAGTAACAAGAATAGCTTGTGAGCTCCTCAAGGATAAGAACCATTCCAACTCACCCACTGTGACATGCATTCCCCAAGGAGACATCCCCATTATACAAGGTCCGTCCAGAAAGTATCCAGCCATGTGCTATAAAACATTTATTGAAGAAACAAGATATAATAAACATTGTACACAGGACAATGATGCCTTAGTCCCCTTCCAAATAGGCACCTGAGGACCTTACACAGTTCTCCTAATCACCATCAGCTGCCCTGTAGTATTTTCTTGAATCTTATTGATGGTCTAAAATCTTTATACTTTCAAAGGTGATTGTAGTTTTGGGAAAAGCCAGAAGTCTTAGGGCACCAAATCTGGGCAGTAGGGGGACTGAGTCACCTGAGTGATCTGATGTTTCACAAAAAAACTCTGCACAAGATGTCATGTGTGAGTAGGCGCATTGTTGTGATGAAGCTGCCAATCACCAGTTGCCCATAGCTGCAGCCTTCTGAATCATTTGAATAGCTTCCACAGAGGAATATTCAAGCTTAATGCAAAATCTGCTGCAGATTCATTGCTCTCCTCTCTCAGTCATTTTGAATGCAACAGCCACACAGTACACATGTTCACTCAACAGCATCTACCACCCCCACTGACAAGTACAGTGAAGTTGTCATTGTTCACGCATGTGCATTCCAGTCCACTTCTCCTTGGCTGCCAGTTTACATAGATGTCTGCAAACTGTTCTCATTATATCAACAATGGTTGGATTTTTCCAGAAAGACCTTGTATGTTTGTTGGATAGATGGAATACTGAGTGGACAAACAAATGGGTGAGTAGGTGAGTGGATAGATGGATGAATAGACAGATGGGTGATTAAATGGATGAATGCAAGGCCAAGATTGGATGCAACAGTATGGGCATTCAGGATGTCAAGATAAATACGTCCACTTTGGTTGATAAAGAGCCCTGTCTCTGAGCTCCTCAAGTACCCACTTTGTCCTCTGCCTTGATTCTCATCTTCCCAAAAAACCCTCAGTCATTTCAACAACCAGAAACCGACGAGTTATCATCTGGCACAGCAGTCTGTGCTGACAGGCAGCCTCAGCAGTTGATAACAGAGCTACCACTCAATTGTGAAACATTTTGAATGTCCTTCTTGCTTGGATGGGTGACATTTCATTACTGCGCTAGTTTTAGGCTATTGACCATAAGACAAAATTCCTAATAAATCCCATGAATGAGATTTAAATGTGTTGCATTTCCTAACTCATAGGATAAAACTCGTTCAAGATATAACATCATAACTTGAGATTTCTTAAGGCTTTAATTTTTGATGTTAAGTTTCTTTTCTTCACCATCCTCCAAAATTTCCAGATAATGAGCTGCCACATTTGGGGTGGGACTTTTCCCTCAAGGAGTTACTCATTATATTAACTCATTTTCTTAATAGCCTGGGTTTGGGGATTTCTTATTGATTAATGCATTTCCTTTTTCCCCTAGCTTTGTTGAGATAATGATATATAACATTGTGTAAGTTTCATGTATACATTGTGATGATTTCATATGTGTACGTATTGTGAATTGACTACCACATAAGGTTAATTAACACCTGCATGACCTCACGTAATTGCCTTTTGGGTGTGTTGTGGGAACATTTAAGATCTATTCTCTCAGCAACTTTCAAGCACATAAAACAATATTGTTAACTAAAATCACCATGCTGTACATTGCATCCTGAGAACTTACTCATCTTATCACTGGAAGTTCATACCCTTTGCCCAACCTCTCCCATTCCCCTCATTCCCACCTCTGGCAACCACCATTCTACTTTCTGTTTCTAAGTAACTAGTTTTCTTAACAGCATGAGTTTGGGGATTTCTGAAAGGGTCTGGCCAGTTTCCCAACCTGCTGGACTGCCCATGACTCAGTTGTCCCAACTGGCTTGGTAGCCCACGGCTTAATCGAAACTCTCTCCCTCCTCCCACAATAGAGGCCTGGCCCAGCCACAATGGCCGGTGGTCAGACTGACCCACCTGTACCTGGGAACAGCCCGGCCCTTTACCTAACCTTTGTCCTGGCTCACATCCTGAAACTCTGAGGCCGCTGCCCAGAAGAACAAGAGACTAACCCCTCCCCTATCCCCCTACAAACCCCATGATTTTTCTTTTAAAATCCCCATTCCTGCCTTCCCTCTGGGGCTGCAGTCAGTGCAAACTCAGCCTGCATCAAATAAAGGCACCAGGTCAGATCGTCTGGCCTCTGTCTCTCTTGCATTTCTAACAATTTCTATTTCAAGTACTGTAGTTACTTATAGGCTCACATTTTAGTAGCATGGGTTTTGGGGGAGGAAAAGCCTGCCGAGTACCAGAACCAATGGGTACATCTAGAATAGCCCTACATCAAACCCCGGAAACACAGCCCTTCATTAAACCCTGCACCATTGTACGCACATCAGAGCTCTTTTTCTGCCATGGTTTGAGAAAAGAGGTGCTGGTCTTGCCTGGGCCTGCCCCAGACACGTTGCTGATGCCGCCTCATTCTGTGGCTCTCAGCTCCCATGGCCTTCGGCACCTCCACTGCTTACAGCCGCTTAGAATTTGGGGATGGCTGCCCCGCAGGATCAGTAATCTTGGACAGTGATGCCTCCTGCTCAACACCCATAGGTATCCCAATGATAGTAAGTTCAGAAGCAAAGCAGTGTGGCAATGGAAAGGGAGAGCTGTTTTCCTTGGGCCTTTTCATTACTGTCTTGGGGGCTAGCCAAGCCCTTCGGTCCAATCTCCTCTTTCCAGGCCACAGCGAGGTACAGAGGAAGGGGCTCTTTCTCCCCATTATCAAGTAGCTGAGAGCCTTAGTTAACAAACTCTGGGTCAGGGCCTTGAAACACAAGTTCTTTCCCTTGGGCCAGACTGCAGTTCTTGGGACGGTGGCCCCTCTCGCCCCCCACTTTTTAAAGACTCCTCAGTGGGGTTACCTGCTCAGGAATTAGTCTCAGGGCTGGATGGCAGGAAGGGGGTTCTTGCAGCGCTGTCTGTCTCTTTCTGCTGCGTGTCGCTTTCTTGAATGGGGAGGTTCCTCCACTGTTTGTACAAAAATCGTCCACTATTTGTACAAGTTTTATCAAAGGGAAGTTGCCCTAAAAAACACACCAGTTAGCACCCAGAATGTGCACCCGAAGAAAGACGGTTACACAGCCAGGGCTAGGCAGTGAAACGATGGGTCGCTGCTGCATTTTGAGGAGAGAAAAACATAGCGGCTGTCATCCTCCAACAGAGAGTATATTGGATGATATTTTTTAATTAGCTCGCACTCCTCTGACACAAAGAATGAAAGCATTGGAATATCTCAATTCCCTTCACCAGGCACGAGGAAAGAAGCATTGCAGTAATATCAGGGCAGCCACCTTCAAAGCACCTGCCAAATTTTAAAGGGAGATTTTCTGCTGCCAACATCATTCTCCACTCCCCTTCCACTGGAAAACTGGCTGGATTTTCCCCTGCAAATGTAATAGTCCTTTTTTTTTTATTTGACAAAGCATAACGACTAGAGTGTCACATAATAACACATTAGAAGAAGTAAATACAACACAAAGGGAGGAAGGCCTTAGTGTTTGCTGAATTGCTCAAGACCGTGGGTCCCCAGGGTCACAGGGTGGATTTGCATCAGCCTCCTGCTCTTTTCCGCATCACCCCTTCCCCTGCCATACTCCTGGGACCCAGCTAGACAAAGTTCCCATCCCAGTGAGTGGCATTTGCGTATTCCCAGGCAGGATTCCCCACGCTCACAGATCCTGCTGCCCGCCCGGGGCCTGCTTTCCAGGCACAGGCCTGGTGAATGGAAGCTTTAGGCCATGACCTCACCAGGAGGACTTGCCAGCCGGCTCCCAGCACATGGCTGTGGTCATCTGGGAGTAACGCATGTGAAGGCTGCAGATGTTCACCTGCCCCCCTTGGAAGCTGGAGCTGACAATCTGGGGCACAAGGGGACCGGTCCCGCAGTGGAGGGTCTCATTGCAGCTGCTCAGGGCTTTCCTCACGAGCAGATGGAGGGAGGGTCAGAGGAGGAACAGCCTCTTCACTTTGCCCAGGCAGTACAGTAGCAAAGCCCTTGGTGAGAGTCAGGGTCTGTTGGGAGAAAGGAAAGACCTCTAGGTCTTTGAATAGAGGAATTTGGTACAGGGAATTGGTTGATCTAGTGACAGGAGTGCGGAGGAATTCAACAGCGGATGGTGGAAAAAGCAAGGATTAGCTACATCAGGAAGCTGCTAACCCACGAGGGTGCATGCAGGAAGACTAGAGGGAGCAGAGGGTATAACAGGGTCCAGACTGGGCGTTCCTGCAGATGCTAAAACTGTGGTGAGAAGGCCCAGGTGGGAGCTGGGACCATGAGGGCAGGGCTGTCTGTCAGAAGCTGAAGCCTTGAAAGAAACCCAGTCACTGCTGAGATGTAAGAAGCAGAGATGGGGAGTAAAGCACGGGAGGAGTTCCTTCCCTTCCTCCCTCTGGTTTTCCACCAGACCTTCCACTGGCCATGCCTAGCAGAGGCCATCGGGTCAAGGAGCCTGGGAAATGTAGTTTTCTGGGATTGAAAGGGGTGCGGATGGAGGGCTGGAGTGAATCTGAGGCATACTGGGCAGTCAGACTACCCTTTCTGTCCGAATTTACAGACCAGGAAGATGAAAACCAAGGCCACGCAGTTCGCTGTACATCCCATAATAAACTCCAGCCTAGCTCATCTGGTACCATCACATCCTTGAAAGGAAGAGTGAGAATGTGCTTAGACCTGGAAAAGGGAAGATCACAGAAACACTTTGGGACATCCAAGTGTAAGGGCTGAGATGAGAAAAGAAATGAGTTTGCTCCGGTGGCTCCTAAAGATGGAGGTGTTCTGGGGTCTGAGGGTTGGGGTGTCTTGGCTAGCCGCAGGAGTCTAAACCCTCAAATTCCCTTAGGGGACCTGAGCTAGAGGTGGTCCATTTTACAGCAAAAAAAAAAATTAAACGAGAACTTCAACTGTATACAGGTGATTCTGTAACCATATCATGCGCTTGAATTGGAAAGCCTAATTGTTATTTGAACCACTAATGCTTTACACTCTAATAAAATGTCTTTGCACTTCACCAGGTCGGTGGTGGGTGTGCTTTTGCAAGCACAGGCAGGACTTGGCAGCTCACTGTCATGGCCACGGACATTTTCCCTCACCTTTCAGTTTCCTTTTTTGGAAGACAGGGTTGCCAACACCTGCCTCAGAGCTGTTGTGAGGACTGCATGAGCTGATGAACTTAGCAGTGCAGCACGTAGCATAGGGCCCGGCTCCCAGAAAGTGCTAAAATAACAGAGGGACTGGTGTGCAGGTGAGAAAGTCCTCTCATGGCTTGGACAGGACTACCCATCGCCAGGACCCCGGGGTGTCCGATGCGCAGTCTGGGCTAACGAGAACAGACAGCAAAGAGCAGCCTCCTCGCCACCTGCCTTTACTGCTGGGTGATAAAGGACTGAATGTAGCAAATCCCCTCGCCAGCCTGTGGCTCCTTATTGCCCCCCAGCCAATCACAGCCTGTTGAGAAAGCAAACAAGATCAGAAGAATGTATGTTTGTGGCAAATTTCACAGCCTTCAGATGCCTGTGAAAGTCCGGTTATATTGGAAGAAAGAGAAAGACCCCTGGGGAGACGGGAAAATGTGGGTGCCTTCCCACTGTGGAGGAGGCCGGCCGTGGCCCGGGGCTGGCACCCTGGAGGATGGGAAACTGCTGGGTGGGGGTGGAGGTGAGGTCGATGGGCCTGTGGTAATGGATAGACGTCTGTGAATGTCCTGTGCCCCTTGTCTGTCCTCTGTAGGCAGCGAAGGAGTTGGCAGGGACTCACTGGACTAGGGTGACCTCAGGAAGGGCAGAGGTGGCTGAGCAAGTGGGTCAGCTACTTTTATTGACACAGTGAACAGCACAGAGATAAAGGAAGCAGGGGACAGGGAGAGAGAGGGGAATTCTGCTGAATTCTGGCGAGCGTCTTGGTCAAGGAGGGGTTTGGGTAGAGTCTTGGAGTGAGCCTGACAGGCAGAGGTAGGGGGCTAAATGAGGACATTCCAGGGAGGGACAGAGCTTCAGCAAAGGGCCAGAGGTGGGACCACAAAGCATGTTCTGGGTACAGTAAATGTCTCTGATGTGTCTGGAATGGTGTGCTAGGGTGTGTGTGTGTGGGGGGGCAGGTACTTCTGTCAGTGGGTATATATTATCCTAATATTAACGTGTAACACAGTAACCCATACTTTATCAATATTCACTTTATTGAATTTGGGGGGCTGAGGAGAAGAATCTGAGCCTCATCTGACCAAGTGAATAGTCAGATGGTGATTCCCAGGTGTTCTCGGCCGGGGGGGACCATGCTGGCTCAGTAGCAGGACCCCTGGAGGATACTGTCCCTATGACAGGCTCCGAGGGGGTGACAGTGTAATGTGGTACAGAGCATGGCCCCCTGAAAGTAGGGAAACCCACAGTCCTGCAAAAGGCAGGAGGGGAGCAGGGAACAGTGGAAAGCAGAGTTTGAGGCACATCGCAAACAAAGGCAGATTCACAGCCTGTACTTTCCTGAAGGGAAGGAGGCTGCTGCCCAGGGCAAAGCTGTGTAAGTGTGAGAATGTGCTCACCAGAGTGGCTCAGCACAGTGACTGGTGACATAGCCAGGGGGTGCCTGTGTGAGCCGCAGGGACAGATGGCCACCCTGGATGCCCTGAGTCAGTGGGAACCCTTGCCCTGACTAAAGATGGCAGCCGAAAGAGGGTCAAAGACACAGGGGAGCAGACAAAAATGGTGGACACTGATGCACCACAGGAAGAGCCAGATGTTTGGCCCCAGAGGAAGTCCCGAGCCAAGCATTTAAAGTGGAGAAGGCTGAGTAACATGAGGTCGAAGAGAAGTCTGCCACGAGGCCGGGAGGCCTGGAGGCCTGGAGGTCGTGAAAGATGGTGGCAGAGCTGGTGGGGCTGCAGGGACCTGCCTGGATGAGCACACAGACACTCGGGAGATGCCTGGAGCTGAACTGTGACTTGGAATGCTGAGCTGCAGACTTCTGCTTTTCTGGAGGACGTTCGGAGAAGTCGCTCTCTTGGTATGGGGGCTCTTGGTACAGGACTTAGGACCTTGGTGTGAGCTCTCTCTCTGGGTTTTTGGCATTTGGATGTTCTTGGCCTCTGGCCCTGCTCCCCACATGGATGGGGAGCACTCATGGGACCAGGAGATGCAAGGCCCACTAGGGGCTTAGACCCCGAGGAGGATGGGAGCCCACTCCTGGAGGCAGCGTCCCACACAGAAATGTGTGCCTCCCTGAGCTCCAGCCCCTGGGACAGTGTAACTGTAACATGGTACGCAGCTTCTGGACTGCCTCACGGAGGATGAGAACAGCGCACCCTTATCCTGAAGGAGAGAGCAGCTGCAAGGAGAGGGCAACTCTGAAACCCACAAGTGCACATTCTGGAGAGGATGGAGGTCTGTTTGCGTGACCAGCTTAGGACAGATAAGGAAATGGGGGACTTCTGGGCATGGTTTTGGCTTGCAGACTTTTGGGGAACAAGGTAAGTTCTGGGTCTCACGGGAGAGAAGGGCTCAGGGCGGGAGCACTCTCAGCCCCTCCAAGGTTGGAACCCTGTTAATAAAAACCTTTGTCCTTGAACACTAATTGTTGGGCCATGTAGATTCGAGGCCCCAGTTTGCACAGTTACAACAGGGTTCACAGGTCAGCCTGATAATGTGAGGACTGACAAAGGTTCTCTCCTTGACCGAATGTCAGCCAGGCTCCTGAACCTCCTCCCAGGCCCATCTGAGCACATCCTTGTAAAATCCAGTTTCAGCAAGATATCTGATCAGGTTCCTCATACCCCAATATGCCCCAAGGAATATCTGATCACTCTGGCTGATCTCTGCAAGAATCCCGTTGGGTCAGTTTAGCCAGAACCCCCTCACACCTAATGTTTCCTCTCAGCAGTTTTCCATGCACTGCCCCCACCCTGCTCCTGGTCGGTAAATTCGCAGTTGCCTGTGGTATTACAGGGGTGGTAAAAACAGGTTTACAGTTGTTCGTATGGGAAAAGACAGGGAGGTTGTGATTACTACCATAGGTTCATTAACTCAAAACAATGTCACAGCAGTACAGTGCAGTCACTTTTGTTCATCCCTATATCTAAAGTTGAGTCCCATCTCTCTCCCCCATTGCAAGATCCCATTGCAACAGCCCCTATCCTATCACAATGGCCCAGAATAAAGTCTGCCTCACCATCTCTAACAAGGGTCATAAATAATCTTTCCCTTAATAGGCCCACCAGCCCCTGCTGCTGCCCCACCTGCTACCACCCACAAACTGACTTGCTTCCCTGCCCCTCCCGCCTGTGCTGCTCATGGGTGGGGGGTGGGAGGGCACACCCATGGCTCCCAGGGGAGGCCCGCAGCTTGGCGCAGCCCTCACAGAGGCAGGCCCTCTCCCGCCTCTGCCCCAGCACCTGAGAGCCGTCAGGGTGGTGCCATTACAGGTGAGCCTGTTTCCACGGTACACACCGCAAACTGGGCGCTGGCCTGAAATGTGTTCTATGCCATAAGACTACTCAAACTGGTCCTCCAAAGCACACTAAACTATAAACATATGCTGCAATAAACCACTGTTAAATAAAATAAAATTCAAGCTGCCATGAATATTTCCTTAGGCAGATTTTTTGCGTAGACCAACCTGGCTGGCATAATTAAAAAAATTTTTTTCACTGTTATATCTCTCCACACCATGCTCCTCTCCATTCTTGGAGAGTGAATAAAAACTTTATTCTCTACGCTTTCTTCTCTACAAAAAAAATTTTAAAGGAAATACAGAAAACCTTTTCTCCTTTTCTTCCTCTTCCTTATCCCTTCCTCTCAATTCAGTTTTAAAGCCCGCATGTGGGGCAGAGCGAGGTGCTGGCTCTGGGCAGGGTGTCAGAGCCCAGCTGGGCGAGGCATAACATAAAAAGCAGAACATAAAAATAAAAGTCATCGACACAGAGAACAGTATGGTGATTATCAGAGGGAAGTGGGGGTGGGGGAGGTAGAAGAGGGTAAAGGAATAAATGGTGATGGCAGGAGACTTGACTTGGGGTGCTGAACACACAATATAATATACAGATGATGTGTTACAGAATTGTACACCTGAAACCTATATACTTTTATTAATCAATGTCACTCCAATAAGTTCAATAATATTTTTAAAATTAATAGGCTTTATGTTTTAGAGTCATTTTAAGTTTACAGAAAAATTGAACAGAAAATATAGTTCCCATCTCTCTCTCTCAAACACACACATACACACACAGTTTCTCCTACTATTAACATCTTGCATTAGCATGTTACATTTGTTTAAAATATATAAAGAAATATCAATATATTATTAATGAAAGTCTATAGTTTACCATTAGAGTTCACTCTTTGTGTTGTACATTCTATGGGTTTTGACAAGTGCACAATAATATGTGCATCCCATCGCAGTATCACGCAGAATGGTTTTAGTGCCCTAAAAATCGCCTGCGTAACTTATTCATCCCTTCCTCCGTCCCTCTGAACCCTGGCCACCACTGGTCTTTTTATGTCTCCCAAGTTTTGCCTTTTCCTGAATGTAAATGTAATACAGCTGGAAACACACAGCGTTTAGTCTTCACAGACAGGTTTCTTTTATTGGTGATACACATTTAAAGTTCTTCCATGCATTTTTTCTTCCTAAAGATTTTGTTTACTTATTTTTAGAGAGAGGGGAAGGGCAGGAGAAAGAGAGGGGAGGAAACATAGGTGTGAGAAAGAAACATCAATCAGCTGACTCTCATACACACTCCGACCAGACACTGAACCCGCAACCCAAGCATGTACCTGACCAGGAATTGAACCCATAGCCTCCTGCTTTGTGGGACCACGCCCAACCAACTGAGCCACACTGGTCAGGGCTAGTGCCCCCATGTCTCTTCATGCCTGGATAGCTCATTTCTTTTTATTACTGAATAATACTCCATTGTATGGATACACCATTTGTTTATCCATTTGCTTATTAAAGGATATGTTGGGTGCTTCCAATTTTTGGCACCATGAATAAACCTACTGCAAACATTTATGTGCGGGTTTTGGTGTAGATATTTTTTTGACTCATTTGGGTAAATATCAAGAAGTACAATCACTGGATCGTGTGGTGAGCTATGTTTAGTTTTGCAGGAAACTGCTGGACTGTCTTCCAAAGTGGCTGAACCATTTTTCATGCTCACTATAGCAATAAATGAGACAAAACGAAACAGGCTGTGGTATTCTGCGTGGGTCTTGGAACATGAAGAGAAGATTAGAGAAAAAGTAAGGAAATCTGAAGACAGTATGAACTGTAGTCAATAATGCACCAATGTTGGCTCACCAGCTGTGACAAGAGTATCAGACGTTAACAACAGAGGACACTCAGCACAGGGAGCACACTGAGTTCTCTTGACTGCCTTTTCAAACTTTTTGTAAATCTAGAACTCTTCTCAAATAAAATGTTTATTTAAATATTTTTTAAAAGAAATGTCATAATATCATCATGTTACAATTGCACGAAGAAGGAATACAGACATTAGGCATCAATGACTGCCACGGTCACGCGAAGGGAGACCAGCAGGCAGGGTGTACCTCCCGTGCTCTCGCCAAAGGACTTCAGCTTGAGTCGGGTCCCTTTTCTGGCATGAGCTGTCGATGCGCAGCAAGTATAGAAGACAGAGGAACACGCCCTACACCACAACCAACAGAAGTCAGTATCACCTGTGAACAGTGAAAAAACCCTCCATAATGATATAGTAGGGAAGAGACTGTTAGAACACACCGAAAAAGTAACTCTCCACTATTTCTATTTTTAAAGAATAGAAAGAAAGAAGAGGTTTAAAAGTAAAAAAAACAGAAGAGTCGAAATTAACTTCCTTTGGAAATGATATAGACATAATACCTGAAAAAAAAACAAGATAATCAACAAAAACTATTAGCAATAAGAATATTCAGCAAACTAGCTTAAAAATTAATAAATAAGGGGACATCAGTAGCTTTCCTACATGCAACAATAACTAGACAGAAAACATAACAGAATAAAAGATTCTGTTTCAAAAACAAAGTAAAGTCACTAGGAATAATATTAAAAATGTGCAGTATAAAGAATTTTAAATTCTATTGCCAAAACTGAGAGGACAGCTGAATAAATGAAAGATATATCCTGTTCAAGATAAGAAAATCTACCATATTAAAGGTGTCAATTGTCCCTAACTTTATCTACAAATTTAATGGGATCCCAGCAAAAATAGCATCAGTTCAACATCCAAGTAATAGGCATTTCAGAAAGAACAAAGAAAATGGTAGGGAGAAATGATCATAGGAAAATGCAATTTCTTACACAAAACATTCCAGGTTGAAAGGCTCTTTCAATTCTGAAATCTCTGTACAATAAGTGAGGAAAAGTAAAAAGGCCCACGCCAAAGCATTTGATTAAGAAATTATAGAACAAAAGTAATTAAAAGGAAGATCTTAACAACTTATAAAAAGGGAGAAAAACAGGCTTCACACAGCCAAGGAGCAGGACTCAGAAAAGCATCGGGCCCCTCAGAAACTGGGCTCACTGTGAAATGCAAGGCATCCGTGGAGAGACCCCTTCAAAATTCTGAGGAAAGGGAACTTCGATCTTCTGATTCACATCCAGCTGAAGTATCACTTAAATATGGGACAACAACAGTGACTTTTTGTTGCTTTCTTAAATTTTTAAAGAAACTGTTCGCAGTGGAAAGTTCAAACATGTTTAAAAGTAGAGACAATACCATAATGAAGACCACGGACCAGGCGCCCAGGTCCGGCAGTTCCCGGATCACAGCCCCCCTTGCTCCGTCGCCACCGGACCACACTCCCCTCCCGTCCTCAGTGTGTCTCTAAAAGTAAGGGCATTAAAGTATAAAAATATGCATTATCACTTCTAAAATAAAATGGAATATTATCTTCAGATGTCCAGTGTTCAAATTTCCAGTTGTTTCATCAATGTCACACACTTTAAAAAAATATATAGTTTGTTTAAATCAGGATCCGAGATCCACACATTGTACATATTTTGCTTTCTAAATCTTTTAATCTATGGTTTCCTCCTCTATCTTGCAAATTATTATTATTATTAGTAGTAGTGTTTGCAAATGCTTTCTTTCCCCCTGAAATGCACTTACTGAAGAAACTGGGTGTGTGACCTGGAACACTGCCCACGTTCTATGTTATTTTGTTGGATGTATCTCCATGATGTCAACATTCCCCTCTGGTCTAGGTCCTGAATATCAGGATTTGGACTTAGATGAGAACAAAAACTTCCCTTGTCATGCTTCCCAGGAAGCCAGTGAGGATATGTTCCACTAAAACCAGGGCTGTGGACCAAAGACCTGAATCCAGCTCAGGAGAGAGGCAGGGAGGCCCCCAAGCTGATGGGGCAGTGAGAGAGTCTCAGATGACAGCTGTGTAGCAGATGCAGGGAGCAGAGTCCAGACTGGACCAGGAGGGCAGGGAGAGCTCCAGGGGGTATGTCTCCAAGAAAAAAAATAAAACTTGAAGTTGTTGTTTTACCAGATGTATTTAATCATACTGAGAGTAGACTTTCAATTCTATGGCAGAGCTTAGGACTAACTTGGTGATAACAGTGTAGAAGACTAAGAAATATAAGCATAGTCCACGGCTGCTTCAGCCATGAATAATATTCACTCAGTCATAATAATGTAAACATTGAATGTTAATTGAATTTTAAAGGGCAATATAACTCTATGGAGAGGAGGGGAGAACAGGCTCCAAAGTATGTTTGAACTTACTCCTGACAGGAGTGCCCACCTAAGTCAGGCCCAACCAGCCTCCCTTCCGTGCTGGTTTTAAAAAAGCAGTTCATGCATTCATGTCTGGATAGTACTTATTACTAGAATGAGACAGAGTTCAGCAAAGATTCTGTCCCCATTTTTCATTTTCGCTGATGTAAGTACTGAGTACCCTTATTCACGTAAATACAAAGAACTGGGAGATTTGTTGTACTTCACCCAATTCTTTGAACTCCTCCCAATTTTATGCCAAAACTCACAAAGGAATATATCATCAAATAATTGACATTTAAAACTTTAAACAGTTTCTTGTGAATGCCATACTCCAAGTATTAAAATATTTCTTAATTAAATTAATTTTTTCTGGATTGAATAAAGATTATACTTTTTAGTATTACATATATATTTTATCAAAATATCATTTTACAAATTATAAATTTTGGTGAGCACTTATTAAACACAGAAGAGGTAAGAAATGCAATTCCAAAGTGCTACTTTTAATTATTTGCTTTCAAAAAAAATCAAAGCAGGCATTATAGTCACAGGAAAAATTTTTAAGTTTTTGAGGTGATGAGTGAAGCTTAAGTATTTTGTAATAGGATAAAGTTATTGGGAAGATGGAATGAAACAGGGGTGCTGGCTGCTGAGGACGTGAGCCTGGGGCTCAGAGCCAGAGCCCCAGGATCTGGGAGGTGGGGCTCTGGGGGTTGGGGTGCTAGGCTGAGGAGTCAAGGCTGCGGACCTGGGGCCCTGGGGTGATCCCTTTCTGCACCCAGGTCCCCTACCCAGGACCTCAGGCCTGTTTCTTCTAGAAATGCCTTTTAAAAAAATTTCCCTAGAAAATAGGCATTCTTCTGTTTTGCCATTATTTCGCATTATCTTTCCAATATGTTCGTATTATTCCATTATCCTTTCTAAACGCCGAGAGCGTTTAACTACCACAAGAACTCTGTTGCTCTCCACAGGGGCGGCCTCCCTGTGAGGGGAGGCATTTACACCTGCCCGCTTAGGACCAAAACCCAGAGGAGCAGGTGTTTTCAGAGCCCGAGGCCACGTGCCTTCTGGCAGGTCCCTCCCGTTCTGCTCAAGGCCAGGGACCCACAGGGGACCCCAGAACACCCCAGTACCTTACAATCTAAGGTTTCCCACCAGGGCTCTCAGAAACTCCAGGGGAAGCCCAGAGGTGAGCATCCCTCTCAGACCCAGACCTGCTGGCCTCCTTTTGGGAGGTCACGGTGAAATGGAAAGGTGAGGGTGCTGGGAAATAGAAACTGGCCCACCATTTATTCCTCATCAAAATTTAGGACAAATTAAGCAGAGAGGATTTTTCTAATAATAAACTGAATGTCAGCAATGTGGCTTTAGCAAAACATAATCTGTCATTAAATTATTGTTTTTCATTTGAGCTTTGTTGGTTTTATAGCTGAAATTTATTTTGGTTTTATATAGCCTAGGGCATATGTTATATGTTTGCACTTAATATAAAAATAATTTGAATTCACACAGGGGGTTTGCTAATTTTTTTTTTTTTGAATAGGGTCTGTTCTTTGCTCAAATTTGAAAAACACTGCTTTAATGTATTGTCTGACAGACTTTGGAGAGGAGCTGTAAAGAGAAAGGGAAAACCAGACCTGGATCACATGTGCTTTGTATGAGTGCCACTCCAGAAGAGGGACTGGGAATGGCATAAGAAGGTGCCTGGAGGCTGTGGGTCGGGTGTGGGAGGGTTGTTCTGGGAATGGGTAAGGGGGTGGCTGTACCATCGACCGGCAGTGCTGGTGGCTCTCAGCTGCAATGGACAGAAATCTCAGCTCAGAGCCAAAGCGAATGTCCTGGCTTTGGGAGGGAGCTGGGCTGACGGCCATCTCTCGGATATTTTCAGGATGCTTCTCTCTTGTGCCCTACTGCCCTGTGCATCTTAGCTTTATTCCGGCTAAATGCAGGAGGGATTCCTCCACTGGGCATTGGGAGCAAAGCCCCAGTTTAACATCTCCCCATATTGGCAACCCCTACTGAAGACACCTATTTTTACGTCACTGTCTGTGCATCAGGCCCAGCACAAGTGGACCAGCCTGTGTCCAGGGAAGGGCCCAGGCTTTGCTCCTGTGCTGGCCTGCGGCCAGGGAGAGGGCTGGTACTACTGAAAGTGCACAGGGGGGGGGCGGGGGGGGGAGGCTGTGCTGGCCAAAGACAACAGCCCCATCGTTCTCCACCTCCGAGGGCCTGCTGCGCACTGTTTCTATGAGCTCCAGACCGCGGCAATACCAGGTCCTGGCAGAATACTTGCCCTGTGGAAGTGTTAAAGGAAAACCTATTCTGACACTTGTTAAACTGGTGAGGAAGACTTTATTCAAGACTATGGCAATAGAGGAAAGTAATTGGGCTCAACTCCGAATAGAGCAAAGGCAATGGGGATTTATTTATAGGGCAGGGTGAGCGGCCAGTGGATGGAAAATTACTGAGAGGAGACATCAAGGGCAGGAAGATTTTTGCTAAGCTGACCTACCAGGAACTTTTCTTGCTGTGTATAGGTTTAATATAATTTCAAATCCACTTATGACTTAAATGAAATTGTTTTAATCTGCTTGCTTATGACATAGATGAAAAACGTTGCTTTGATACAAAAATGAAGGAAGTGGTGCCAGTGTCATCACTCTACAGCTGCTGTGCCTGCTAAGCCGTCAGCGGCCCAGCTGCTGAGGGGCCCTGGGGGGCTCACGGGTAAGAACATGTGGAGAAGCGACTATGGCAAGGGGACATTCAGACTGTAAATACTGACAGGTTGTGAGGGCTATTTGAAAGTTTTGGTTTGGGTAAAGCGACTCTTCACTAACCTAAGAGCTCTCCAAAGACCTCTGGAACATTGAGTTTCTGTCATAGCCATGGCAACTCCTTGGTGGGCAGTGGCAAGCAGCCATGCAGTGGCTGCATGAAGGAAGGCAGCCTGCCGGCCAGCTCTGCCACCTTGGCCCCCGAGCAGCACGCTCTAGTGACAGGGGACTTTGGCTTCTGTGCTGGACCGATAAATCAGCTCTTGGTTGGACACTGCCTCTCCTGAGTGCTTCCTTATATAAAGAAGTACACCTCAGCCCTGGCTGGTGTAGCTTAGTGGATTAAGCGCGGGCCTGTGAACCAAGAGATCACGGTTCGATTCCCAGTCAGGGCACATGCCTGGGTTGTAGGCCAGTTCCCAGCAGGGAATGCACAGGAAGCAACCATACATTGGTATTTCTCTCCCTCTCTCCTTCCCTTCCCCTCTGAAGATAAATAAATAAAATCTTTAAAAAAAAAAAAAAAAGAAGTACACCTCATATTAAATTTGGACTTTATTTCTTCATCTCCCCTTGCCTGGAACACCAGGGCGAGTAACCTGTCATTTGTTTGGAGTATGTTATTTCTTTATTTGGTTTATTAAGAGATATTATCCTGTATGCTACTGGCTTGTGAAATTATTATAATTCCCACAGGGAACCTGTGCTAAATAAATTGCTGTCAAAAAGAGTCAATGTCTGAGTATAACTTTTGCTGCCTCCTCAAAACAAAACAAAACATCATTAAAGGTGTTACCATGCAGAAACTCCATTTCTTTAATGTGACTCTGTCTCCTTTCTGTCTGCCTACTCCCTTTCTTAATCATTAGGCCCTTAGGACATCAGATTCCAGGCTGTATCAAACTGTCTTAAGAACCGGTATGTCTTAAGACCACAGCAACAGAGTTTTGGTCAAGCTAAAAATAACATCTTGACTTCAGCTGTGTTTCAGCCCCAGGCCAGGAACAACCTGACCCTATGGACCATCACACCCTCAGGGACCCAGACAGAACAACGCGTGGCTGGCGTCAGGACCTGACAGATGATCGACCACTCCCTACCCTGGCCCCAACCAGTCAGTAGAGCCCACAATCCCAACTCCCCTAGCCACCACGATGAATGATTTTTCCCTACACAACCCAGCCCCTGGAAGCCTTTGGGGAGCCAGGTCTTTCAGCACTAGCTCACCTGTGACTCTGGGCTTGGTGCCATTTCCTCAACGAATAAACCCATGCTTCCTGGCTGCAAACTCCGGCTCAGGTTTGTCTGGGCTTTGATGCTTGCAGGCAAACAGACCCGAAGGGCTTACACATCAAAGGTAGGGGATGAAAAACCTGATCAGATATAAAAAGTGGATTTTTTTTCTAAACTGACTTAGCAAGATCCATGCTAATGCTGGGACTCAGCAAGGATGGACTCAGAGGGCCAAGGTCAAGGCCTCGTCAAAAACAGTGTTCACAGGCACCTAAACAAAGTTTGGTAAAGGAGAGAGTCTTTGTCGTAAGAGCTGCTCACAGCACGGCCTGGGACAAGAAGGTCCAGCAGAGGAGCATCTGGTTTCCACGGTCCGAGGGCAAAACCAACGGCAAAGAACTGTTCCTGGATGAGAGCAGCCCGGGGAGGTGTTGGGGCTGCCCTGGGGCTGTGGGATGTAGGGGAGAAATTGTCCTTCTGCCTTTCTAGTTTCTGTGGAAGAACCCCACCCCATAATGTGAGACGGATAGGCAAAATTAAAACAGAGGTTTAGTAAAATGCATACCTCTTATACACAAATTTCCTCTGAATGGCCCAAGGCACCACCTTAAATCCTTCCTCAGCTAAAGACCAAAGAAAGATGGTGGGTGGGGAGCCAAGCCATGGGGAAGGTTATCGGGAAAAGCGTTGTAAACAGGGTAACGTTGTTATGCAGGTTTAAGTCTGGTGCACTTGTTAGTGTAGGTAGCTAGATATTAATAAAGGAAGGGAGCAAAAGGAACCAGACATTAAGAAGTATAATAAACTGGAAAGCTGAGTCCAATATTGGGCCTGCTTCCCTAGGAAGCTACAGCTTTACACACTCCCCGGGGAACCACAGGTCTGTTCCCATAGATTATTTCAGGGAGGAATAGGACAATAAGGGGGAAACTCCTCTGCTGGGTACATGCCCAGGGAAAGTCAAGATGACGCAGTGGGAGGTACTTCCACTTTGAGGCATGTGCAGTAGGAGCCAAAAGGGCAACAATAAAGGCCTGTCAGTCTAACCTGGGAAAAGGATCAGACGGATAAGGGACACAGAACCCTGGAAGATCTGGGAAATGGATTGGTCCAGGGGAGGACCCAGTGCAGCTCGTGAAGGACTGGGGAGTAGATTGGTTAGTCTGAAGGGGCGCCTGGTCCTTCCCAAGCCTAAGATAATATAATTCAAACCTAACAAACCTCTCCGGCTCTCCCGCTCAGTAACATGTGCTTGCCCCATTCGCTGTGCACTTACTCTCCATAGCAGTCATGTGTTCCCGGCAGCCACGTGGACTCCAAGCATGGTCCTGGGCAGAGCCAGCTGCAGCACAGCCAGGAGCGTAAGCTAAGCTAGCCGGATGGGGACAGAGACTGAACTGTGCCAACGGTAAAGAACCTCTGGACCTTCGCCTTTGCACTGGGCTTGATGAAGACGAGACTAGACTTTTTCCACGGCAGGATGGACAGAGATGAGACACCAGAGCTGAACCTGGGATAGTCCTGAGTATTAGCTCCTGCTTCTTCAATATATCTCACCGTGAAACTTCAACCTGCCATGTACCCCCGAAATGCTTTTCTTGTAACCCCATGAAAGGGCCCCATTTCTACCAGCAATACACTAATGAGAGTTCCTTATGATTTAGAGTCACCCTTCTCTTCCTGGCACAGAGAGACACCCTTACAAATAGAGATTTCCCTTATAAATGTAAATTTTCCTTACAAAACAGTAAATGCTGCTGTTGTTAGAGCCTCTCCTGTGTCTGCTTTTTCTTAGGAATAATTGAAACCAGACACTAACCAGACACACTAATCACCTTCGTGTTTCCTTGATCACAAAGGGTTTTTTAAAGTATCTTACAGAACACAACAGGAGGTGATCCCCTGGCCCTTCCCCAGGGTCAGGTACGATGCACTAATAACAGCTGTGTGGACAGAAAAAAGGGGGCTCTATGGAACGTAACCTCACAGAGTGATCCAATCAAATTCCTAACCAGGCAGGTCATGGTGGGTAGTCCAGCCCCAGGCCTGTAACTTCTTTAGTGAAAGTTATAAGCCAGCCCTATTCAGTATTCGTGTGCATCTGGGTTAACAAACCTTCAAAATAAGCTGTGACCACCCTCAAGAGAATGCACAATGGAGTTAACCATCCTGTAAAACAACTCCCACCTTGCTTTCTCTCAGGTCAAGTAACCTTCCTTAAGTTCACTCCTTAATTTCAAATGCATAAAAGAAACTGTGAAACTGTCATTCTAGGGAGCATTTGAGATCTTTCTTGCTCCCCAGCATGCGTCGTCAGTTTGGCTCAAAAAAACTCATCAAAATTCTTTATAGGTTTGAATGTTTCTTACATCAACTGCTGAAACCAGTCGAGTCAAACTGAGTCTCCGCAGTTAGCAAGTGAGCAACTCTGACGTGATGGGACTCTGATGTGACTGCGAGAGCTCGGTGGAATGAAATTCCGCTCTCTTGAAGAACTAACGTGTTCTTGAGGACCCATTTCCAAAGCGAGGGGCACCTGAAACTGTTGCCCATTCGCAAGGAAAACCAGTGCCATGAGGAATGCATGACTCCAACCAATCTAACCCCAGCAAACTGGAATTCCTTTGTACATCCTCCTGATCTTCCTGCACCTTACCTTAGCTGGCTATGTTCCAGAAGCATCCAATCAGACCCTCCCAAATTAGAATTTATGAATATGTATAACCTTTTCTTAACCTCACCTCTTACAGCTTATCTCAAGCTTTAGTTCAGGGAAAGAAATTTGAGTTTTGTTTCCTGTCTCCTTGTCTGGCTGCCTTGCAAAAAAATTATTTTCTCTGCAAAAGACCGCTGCCTTGTTATTTGGTCTCTGTCTTGTACAGCAGGCAATGAGCCCACTTGCTCATCCTGGTTACATTTTCAGCTCAGAAAAATCCTTATGCCAAGAGGCCTATTTTGGGGTGACATTCTGCTACCCTTCAGGGAAACCTCTGAAAGTATGCAAAATGAAAGCAAATGATTACTGCATGGCCCTTTAAACTCATATGGGATCATTGTCTGATAAGCCTCAGGTCATTTGAAGCTCCAGAGAAATGTAGCCTGATTTGACATATCATTGACACACTGTCGAATTCTGATCATATTGTGATATTAAATATTGACTTATATATAACTGGTACATTGTAAATGGTTTCCATCCAGTAGTTATGGTTTTCTTGCCTTTGGACACAATTTATTTCTGTACCTCTAAAGCAATCTCATCTCTGCAATTCTTTCTTTTCACTGGCTAGATACACTGGTTTCATTTTAAAACATTTAATTGCTTAGGCAACAGATTTGAACAAGTGTTTGCCAACTGGTTTATGCAAATACTCCAACAAAGCTCTAATAACGGCCACTCCCAGGATGAGCCGAGCATCTGCCTGCAGGAGTTAACACGTGGTCAAAAACACTGTCGACCCAGGGGTGCGTGAGGAATCTCCTGGGCCCACCGCATCTCAGCCAGGGCAGGGGGAGTACTTCCACATCTCACCCACCCTTGGTTTAGAAACGAATTGATTCAAATATGCAAAAGAGCCTGGGGCAGGGACTGTGAAAGACAGCCTGATCGCTCTGCTTAGCATCAATTAGCATTTCAAAAAGTGTCAAGTTGCAGAAGACCTTTTTTTAATTGCTGCTAATCAGAGGTTCCAGTGCGACCAAGGAGCTATTCTGGGGTGTGAATCCCCTGCAGGAAAAAGAGTGTCCAAAGAGAAAATGGGGGGTGGGGGTGGGCTGACGTCTCAGCCATAAATACAAAAGGGCACCAATTTCAGAGGATTTTAGAACCCGTAAAGCTTGACTCTCTCGCAGATTTTGAGTTTTCCATTCACAGTGCAGCCTCAGCCCCAGGGTAGCCCAGCTCCTTTAACATCTGTGCAGGTAATGCAGGGACCACGCCAAATGCTAAGAAAAAAATACTACTTATCTGTTTCTCTGCTGTCACTTTAGTGTATCCTTTTAAGGGAAATAGAGCCCATCACCATAACACCACTCCCTTTCCATTACCGAGGATATTTTCCCTTTGAGCAGTTCCGGGGAGGAGGCAGCGGGAGCTGAAGGGCTGTTATGACTTATCCAGTGTGGAAATAAACAGACTTCCCGGAGGGGAACAGGCAGAGGCTATTTATTCAGAGCTCACTATGGGAAGGGAGTCAGCCAGCCACCACCACTTGCGTTTGGCAGAGACTCAAAGGCAGGCAGGGGAGTCGGAAGGCTTTATGGTGGGAAAGGGGAAGGCTTCAGGTGTGCTGAGACTGGACCTTGTTGACATGGGGAGGCTGGAGGCGGGCTCATTAGATGTAGGGACATCCTATGGGGTTGGTTTGGGGAGCTTATTTGCCTTTCTCTGGTCAGTCCTGAGGTGGGGGGCGGATAAAAAAAAGGAAGGGACGCTGTAGGCAAAGCTCAAGTGCCGACCCTACTGGGACTGCTGCCTGCAGAAGGGGTGGGTCAGAGTTTCATAGTCCTGTGCCGTCTGGCCACTCTCTGCTCGGATTGTCGGGCTCTCACCAGGTTCTGTTTATCATAGAAACTAAGATCAAGCAGAGGAAACGATTTGTTTCCGGACCAAGGTAGAGCCCCTGCAAAGCTGCAGCACAAATGGCGAGCAGTTCAGTGTAAACAATGATGCACACAAAACGGAGCTGGAGCTGCCATCCCGGGGAACTTCCACCTCACACCCTGGAATGTTAAAAACAGGGCAGACGACCCCCGGACTGAGCCTAAGCAACCTTGTTTCCAAAAGAACTGTTTGCAAAGATAACAAGGACGCAGTTTTCATGACCACAGGACTGAAAATTAAAGACTGTGTAGCACTAACATCACTGCTGTTATCTGCACTAATAGAAAGGCTTTCCTTTTATTGATGTAATTGTTCCCCTTCCCTTTCCCATAAACACCCATCACCTTTGCTTCCTAATGGAAACATGATTTGGGCTTCCACCTGAATTAATGATTTCCAAACAGCTGTTCTTATTGATCTCAAATAAATACTCGTTTGCCCCTCACTTTGAAAGAGCTTTTTATTTTTAGGTTGACACTAGGAACACCTGTTATTATACCTGAAACAGCACTCGAGGGAGCCTTTGTGTCCCAGTATCACTGTCACCAGGAAAATGGGCTCCGGGGGCCGACAGCCCACTGCGGCAGGTAGACAGGCTGGGTGCTGCGCTGTGGTCCCGGGGTCTGAGGAGGCCCCGCTGCCCTGGGGCCTCTCCCGGGCTTCCAGATGCTTCATTAGGGGCCTCTTAATCAAACAGCACGTGTGGTGGTAATGTCTGCGCTGTGGGCAGAGCCAGGGAAGGGGAAGCCGCCCACGTGGTGGGTCAGCACGAGGGGTGGGCAGCCCTGGGGGCCTGGAAGCTGACTCTCTCACGATGGCGATGGTCCACTGACCAGGCCAAGAGGGAGACATTGCTGAGGAAGGTCCAGCGATGAAAGAAAGACAGATCAATCAACAGGAGAAATGAACCAAGGAGAGCAAGAAAACGAGAATAACTGCTGTCACCACAGTTCGCTGGGCTGGAATGCAATCTGCTGTCTGCTTGAACTCAGGCCGCTCACAGCAACGGGGACTGGAGGACGTACTCTCGGCAGCGGCCGCTGGCCGTTGTCCGGACGGCAGACTGCCCAGGAGGAGCCTCGGGTCCTGTCTTCTTTTCTCCAAGAGAAGAAACTCCATTGCTTATCTAGTGCTCCAAGTTGGCGAGTGTGGCAGAAATGGCTTTCTCATTTATCTCCTTCCCTGGAGCCCTTGAAGCTGGGCTCCTAGGCAAGAGAGGAAATGTCAGGTCAGTGGTGGCCCATTAGGAAGGCTGTCCTGGGTGGCATTTGTCTGCTGTTTACCAGAGGAAGGAAGCCTGGCCCTTGAGAGGAAGTAGCGAGACCGTTGCATCTGGTCAGGAGTTGACCTGGGTGTTGGGTTGACTCTGGTTAAGGTACTTGGACTCTTGGTGTTTATATTAAAGCCTGTCAAAACTGGGGATACCACCCCTGTCTGAGCCACATCACACTCTTGTCCTTTTTAGCACACTATGATAGAAAGCTAGGACTTGAGAGACAGATGGCAGGCACAAGGTCTCCATCTTTTCCATCTTATGAAGGGCAAGTGCTATAAAATCCACATTATCTGGTTGCAACTTCCTGCCTGAATGTGACATTCTACACCTGATCAAATGCCCCTGAGTCTTCGGTGGTTTGTCTCTAGCAGCAGAAAGACAGAGAGGGCTACAGCTGACGCTGTGCCACCTTTCCTGGGGGCAAAGGATCCCAACTTGTTTCTAGCTCTTTCTTTGGGGCAGTCTTTCTTTGGGGCAGTTTCTGGACTAACAGTGACATGTAATCAGAATGCTCTTCCCTCATGTTGGGACATAGCCAGACATGCTTCTCCTTAGTCTTTTTTTTTAAAGACTACTTTTAGAGAGAGGGTAAGGGAGGGAGAGAGGGAGAGGAACATCGATGTGTGGCTGTCTCTCGTGCCTCCCCCCCTACACACACACACAATGGGGACCTGGTCCGCGACCCAGGCATGTGCCCTGACTGGGAATTGAACCAGTGACCCTTTGGTTCACCGGCCAGCACTTCATCCACTGAGCCACACCAGCCAGGGCTCCCTCTTCCTGACTACAAATGTTTTTCAACAGGCAAGCATAATTTCAAAACAAAGAGGGAAAATAAACTGGAAATGTGCAAAACTGCACATACTTTTCCTTGCTGCGGATATACAGTATATGTCTTGGGACAGGAACACATCCATCACTCTACAGTCATTTGAGAAAAAGACAATTGTTCTATTCATCCTACCTGCTGCCAAAGAGCAAAAAAAATCTCCATCACCAAGAGATTTTTCTCCCAAGGTTTCCCAAAATAGTGCTAGAGTTGTCTAGCAGATGTAGCACCAACTCGGTCTGTGCTTGCATTCCAGAGACAGGGCATGACCAGTGATGAAAAGAATTCTTTTTCTTGGAGACAAGAGATGTGTATTGACTAAGAAAAGACAAGGTTCTTGTTTAGATTTGGGGGTGAGAAAAAAGATGGCCAGAAATGAAAGACCAACATTTTCTTCTTGCCAAAAGTAAAGCTTTTGATCTTATGAAAAATGATGAGAGGCTTCTCAAAGAAGGAAAAGTAGAATTGAACCTTCAGGGGACACGACAGTGGAGTGGGGTGTAAGCGAGCTTCTCAGTGTCCCCTCAGTATGCCCCACCCCTACCCGGGAGCTCACAGGGTTTCCCTGAAGCTGACCTCACTGGCCACGGCCAGCCAGTTAAGGGACTTGCTCCGAGTCACATCCTGACCCAGAGACCATGGTCACGATCCATCTCAGTTTGCACCACAGATGACTATTCCAGGAAAGAACAACTTGGGGTCCATCTTTTAAAGAGTTCTGGAGACAGCAGTGTGTAAAGTTGTCCCCATGTCCTAGAAACATTCCTAATGGCTGTGCAAGGACCCCGCAGGCCCGTGCTGAGCTGCTACACATGGCCAGCGACCTAGAAGATCTGAGCAGCAGCCTGCAGAGGCTGCCGCCAAGTAGGAGGGACAGGGGAGCGGCTGCCTGCCGAAGCTCTGATCACCCCAAGCCATCCGGGAAGATGGAATTCAGCAGGGGCAAGTGTGAGGTCCACATGCACGCTCAAGGGCAAGCAGAACCCCCGAGGAAGGAAATCCAACATTTAACTTTCCTTCTGTACTTCGATTAGAGTCTTGGTGGATTTATGCAGAATTGTGAAGCTGAGAAACATAGAAATAATCTAGGCAAACCAGTCACTGTACAGATAAGGACACAGGGGCCCAGAGAGACTCTTACTTAATTAAGATTTGAAGTTCAGCCTTCCCTACGTCTGACGGACCCAGGGCTATGTGGGGCCCGTGTCTGGTGCCACGTCTGGGATCAGCATAGAGCAGGGGGAAGAGGACAAGCTCTGGCTCCAGGTCTGTCACTCAGCATCTGGCCCCAAGAAGGCACAGATGCTGTGAAAGGTGCACAAGCTATTTAACCCTCTGTTTCATCACCTGCAAATCCAGTTAAAAAAAAGTCAGTGGCAGCTCACAGCAAGTTTTTAATAGATGTTAGATATTATTTGCATGCTGTGTTTAGTACTTTCTGGAACTCTTCATGTAAACATAGATATAAGTCTAGAAACATATATTTGCACAAGGTATTCACTGTGTTTACTCATCTAAGAATGGAGTGCAAAGTCAGTGTGTGTGTGTTCTATGTGTACACACACACACACATATATTTTAAATGTAGATACAACAGTAGGATGAAAAGGACCAGGGATCTGACTCTGAAAATAGTCCACTTGAAAAAGTCTTCAGGTTTCGACTGAGTACAAATCCGACAGGAACAAGAGATGTGACCAGGCTGCTAAACAAGCTAACGACACTCCAGGCTCCATTAGAATTATCAAGAGAGAAAACAGCCTCAATGTTTTTTCGGTTAATCAGACCATGTCTAGACCATTGGTCCCAACTGCAGATCACAGTGGCTGTCACCAAGCTGACATCCAGGATGCTGGAGAGTCTGGAAACCTTGTCTTGTAAGGAAAAATTAAGGCAATGTGGAGTACTTAGTGCAGGAGAACATTTAACACCCTGGGTGGGACATGATGCAGGGCATAAAGTCTATCATGAGGATGACAACGATTCAAACAATAAAACCAGGACAACAGATGGAAGTTACAGGGGTGACTATTCCACTTCAATACGAGGATAAAATTTTAGCAATCACACGTGTTCACAGCAACACAGTTCTCCACGCTGCATTGAGCTCCCCCAGTACAGGGAGTTTGACAGCAACTAGCTATTGTAAGATGGTTCCTGCATTTAGTAGTTGGAAATGATAATGTTTACTGTTATTATCTCTAACTCTTACAATGATTCTATAAGGTAACACATTCTGTCTTCGGTTCACAGTTAAGAAAACTGAGGCTCAAAGAGGTTATTTGGCAAGCCCAAGGCATGCATCTGTTGATTAGATGAACCAAGATTCAAATCCGGATCTGATTCTGAACTGCGCATTCATTCCATTAGGGCATGATGCTGACTTTCCAGCTCATTTCCCCCCCATTTCCACCTGTCCACCCTATTTCCATCTGGTTCATTGGAACTAAATGCAGAGTAGCAAATTTACTCATTGCTTTTCTACCTTAAATTTTTTGAAAGAACTCATGGGATTCCTAGAAAGGAAAAGTGCAAATAAAGAAATATTCATCAGAGTCAAATTCTTGAGAAGAAATACAAACACACTGCCTTAAATAGAAGACAAAATAGTATCTCTTAACCACTGAAACAAACCCAGGTCCGGATTGGCCAGGCCTCTGCGGAGTGAAGGGAACATGCACTCTGTCTCTCCTCTTTGCATGGTTTCGTTCAGGTGCCTGCCGTGGACTGTATGGGGCGCTAACTCCTACCTGGGAGCAGACCCCAGGGCTTGTGTCGGTCGCAGAGTTCACCGGAAACAGCACATTGAGGGAAACCTCCAGGTCCTCAAGGGATGTGCCCACACAGCCTCTTTCCTCCTCGTCTTACAGGTGAAGAAGCAGTCCTAGAGAGGTGGAGTGACTCTCCCTGGCCCAAAGTAAGCTGGCACCAGAGTCTGGGACTAGCACCACGGCCTTTGCACTACACCAGTCAGAGCCGCATTAAAGCTGCAGAGGCCGGGTCCCTCACCAGCTTCGGTGAACATATGTGGATGTTTCTAATGCTCCGCAGAATAATGTACTGTGCATACATGATGAACAACTCTGTTACAATTGCTTTTTATCTGTATTCTCCCTATAAACCTTTTTGTATTTATTTGTATAACAGCTTTATTAAAGTATAATTCACATACCATACAATTCACTTAAAGTATACATTTCAATGGTTTTTAGTATATTCACAGTTGTTCAACCATGACCACAATCAATTCTGAATATTTTCTTTAATTTTTTTTCTTTTACTGATTCCAGAGAGAGAGGAAAGGAGGGAGAAAGAGAGGATGAAATCATTCATGTGAGAGAGAGCATGGATCGGTTGCCTCTTGCACGTGCTCCGACTGGGGACCAAATTCACAACCCAGGAATGTGCTCTGACTGGGAATTGAACCTGCAACATTTTGGTTTGTGGGACGGTGCCCAACCAACTGAGCGACACCAACCAGGGCTAATTTTGAATATTTTCATCATCTCAAATCCCATACCTATTGTCTGTTACTCTCCATTTCCCCTCAACCCCTCTGACTTAGGCAAATAATCTACATTTTTATTTCTACGGACCTGCCTTTTTTTGGTATTTTATAGAAATGCAATCATACAATACATGGTCTTCATTTTACAGTTGGGAAAACTGAGGCTCAAGGACGTTATTCAGCAGGCCCAAGGTCATACACCTATTAATTAGATGAACCTGCATTCAAATCCAGATCTCATTCTAAATTGTGCTTATATGGATACATTTGATTATATGAATATACCATCTTTTGTTTTTCTTTTTACCAGCTGATGGACATCTAGGTTGTTCCCACATTTTGGCTATTATGGATAATGCTGCTATGAACATTCAGGTTCAAATTTTTGTGTAGACATGTTTTCATCTCTCTTGGATATATACTCCTAGGTCATACAGTATTGATGTGGACCCCGGCCCGCAGTATCCACGGCATTATGGATGAGATGAAACAAATTCACATGGACTGAAGAAGACCTGTGGAGAAAAAGGGACAGCATGGCCACTCTCTGAGTGAGAGAGGGCTGGCCCCATCCCTTGCCTGGACAGGCTTTTATTGCTTTTCTGGGCACATTACATCAGGTTGGTCCTCATTTACTATGCACAGGTTCGCTTTAGGTGGTTGGTTACCTTTTACAGAAAACAAAGGAGAGGATGTTGCTAATTACATCAAAAAAGAAGTGCATTTGCAAATGTAAAGGGAAAAGTGGTTGAACTTGTTACACTACTCCTTGGGAGGTGTAGCATAGATTTTAGGAAGTTACTTTAAAGATATGCAATAAAATTTGCTGCCTCAATTCAGGGTGAGGGAGTTTTAGCAAAAAGCAAGTCTCAAAGCAGCCTAGGTACAATGCAGGCCTGATTCCTCACAGGAGAACCTGTCTGTGGGTGTGGGTCCTGTGTGCCTGACCTCATCTTCCACTGGCCTTTCCAGTGGGAGCTGGGCTACATTTCCCATGCCATGCAGAACAGTCTCCTACACTGTTTAACTCCCTATGTTTAACTTTTTCAAAAGCTGCCAAACTGTTTTCCAGTCCAACCCACTACATGGATCACTCACTATATGCCAGCAACTGTGCTGAACCACTTCCATGGATTTAGTTATTTAGTTCACAACAGCCCTGTGATAGGCACTATTATTTCACCCACTTAGAAATGAGGAAACTGAAGGTAAGCTAGAGGCTAAGTAACTTGCTCAAGATGTCACATCTAGCAGTTTAAAGATTTAGCATCAAGACACAGGCAGGCTGACTCCAGAACCATCACCCTAAAGCATGACACTGTACCATATCCTGTAAGCATCCGACTTTGTAGACCTGCTACATCCATAGGGACAAGGACAGAGGAGAGCTGGGCCTCATTTTGGAAACCATGGACAAGAGAAATGGAAAAGGGATAGGAGCTGGGGAACTTCTTCCCCATTCTTCCTCCTCTTCCTCCATTCTCTCTCCAGGCATTTGACACTGGCTACTGGTCTCCAGGTCCCAAGTAGGGTGTGCTGTCACTTTTGGGCCCACACATATTTTCATTAGGCTTGTGTTTATCGTAAAGACCAGAAACCTACACAATATTGACCTGGAAGGGTCTGCTACTCTTAGAGTACAGTTGGCACATAATGGAAAAGTGATCCCATGTGAAGTTAAAAGCAAATCCTGCAGTGCGGTGGGCATTATGGGAATAGAGGTGGGAGCCAACAGATCCTGGGGCAGCTGAGGAGCTGGTTCTTTTCCAGCTCTCCCTCGGGACCACATGGCCCCTGCTCCATTCATTACCAACTGCCTTGGGGTGTAAGCTGCCTTGTGCTGTAAGCTCCCTCTTTGGCTTGCACATTATTTTAGCTTTCCACAGACTCACCTTCCTCTGTGGCTCATTACCCTATTCCCTTGTCTTTCTTGGTTCAGATTATTGTGAAAGAAAGTCTAGGAAGTCTAGTTCCTCTCCTTATGTCAAATTACACCAGAGTTATTGACAGCCTGCAAACCAGGTACCATGGTGTAGTAGTCACCCTGAGGAATGGCCCTCCCAGTATAGTATACCTACCCCCATATGCTCGCCCTATGCACTCACACACACAGACCACAGCTCACCCGCTGTGATGTTCCCCTCAGGGAGAAACATAATTTGGGTGAGGGATTGCAACCCCTGTCTAAGGACCTCCAACCTTTCTACCCTTTGGTTTTCTGGCCATAACCCTTGGGTAAGTTGAATCCCATTGCTGCACAAGGTACAGTCCACTTTAAACCTAATCCATTGTGGAGTCATTGTGATTTTTACTCCAATAACAAATTATCACAAAACTAGTGACTAAAAAAAAAAGTTGATGAGCTTACAGTTCTGTGAGTTCTAAGGCTAATTCAGTTCTCCATAGGTCAAAGTCACGGTGTCAGCCGAGCTGTGCTCCTTTCTGGAAGCTCTAGAGGAGAATGGTTTCCTTGCCCTTTCCCGCTCCCAGAGGCTGCTGCAATCCTTGGCTGGTATCCCACTTTCTCCATCTTCCAAGTCAGTAAAAGAGGTTGACTCCTTCTTGTACCACATTACTATGACCTTCTTTTCCACTGTCCTCTTCCACTTTTAAGGACACTTGTGATTACATTGGGTTCACAAGGATAATTCATCACATTCTCCCAATGTTAAGGTCACCTAATTAGCCATCTTAATTCCATCAACCTTATTTCTCCTTTGCCATAGAATATAACATATTCACAGGTTCCTAGGATTAGAATGTGCACACCTTTGGGGGGCCATTATTCTGTCTGACACAGAGCTCAACTAATACTGAGTGAGGTTCTTACTGTGTATAAGGAACTGTGCTGGGGCCTTATTGTGCCCCAAAGGAAGTAAAAATTTAGTACAGAGAACATGGATCTCCCGATGATGCACATCTTTACACACACAACATGCATGCACACATTTATGTGCACGCACTCACACTCACACACAAATAGTAGGCCAGGAATCGGGAGTTCAGGATATAAGTTATCCAGAGCACAGGGAGGGGGAGTAAAGACCAGCTTTAAGGGGGCTCTTCTACCTGGATTCTGTGACCTGGAACTTGGTGACTTTAAAAAAGCAATTAACTTCATTAGAGTGATTTTGAGGGTAATATAATGGGACAGAGATAAGGACTAAAAAAGAAGCAAGAAAACCAAGGTCTGGTGAGCCCCACTTTCAGTCCAGAAGCCTATGGAAGGAAAGAGAGAGACAGACTGTAGCAAGAGCCTTTTACCCCAATTGCTTGTTCCTTTTGACCTTCCAAGATCATGGCCTCACAACATATTAAACTTGGAACCCGAGAATGCTGCTGGATGACAGGTTCACTGTCAACTTGGAACCTAAGCATAGCAGGAAAGAGGACAGCTACGCGACTGCCCAGGTGACAAGTGGCCCTCCCACACATTCATGGCACCTGATGCTTGTCTTAATCACTTCTGCAGAAAGGACCTAAGCTGCTGCCAGTATCAGTTAGACGGGTCTCAGCTGCTCGGGTCTCAGCTGCTCGAGAGGGTCACTGAAGAGAGTTTAAAGAAGGGACTATTCACATAAGGGTGGGTGAGGTTAAGGAGACAGAGAAGCACCAAGGGGTATAGAAGGAAGTCATTAAACCCTTGCCCCTGAAAGCATAAGGGGTGGGGGAGCTGTTGCTGGAATCTAGTGAGAGCCGCATGAAAGGATCTTCTCGGATTGCTGTGCAGAGAGGCTGGGCACAGGGGCGGAGAATTAATGCCTCCACCTCTTTCCTTTAGTCCTCTGATCTGTGGCTGGTGCCTCCCACTGGCTGTTCTAATCAGAATCCAGACAGCAAGAACACCCAGCTGATGCAGTCCACAGAAGTGAGCCTTTGGAGGCACAGAGTGGGAGGGAAGGGTGGTGCAAACAAAATTTCCAGCCCCTACCCGTTCAGGTTTGGTCCAGTTTCCCGTAGTTCTAGAAAACTGGATATGGTAAAGCTCTTTGCAGGGATGGCAGCCACAGAAAGTTCCCATCATTGTAACTAGAACCCGGGGCTCTGACAGCAATGGAAGGAAGCTCCGAGAGAAAAGGGGAAAAAAAGGCAACAGAAAGAGAAAAGGTGGGGTTGGGAGGTAACAGAAGAGCAGAGTGCAGGAAGCTCTCTGCTGTCAAACTAAGCTCTGAGCCTTTGTTTAAAAATCGGAGCATGGAGCTGTTTACCTAACACAGTGAGCGCCTCCGACAGCCCCACATCTGCTGTTCTTCTGGATGAGCTCACGGAGCCATCGTGCTGCTCCTGGGCCCATCATCGGTTATATTAAAGCACTTTTTAATTGCCACATTTTCCGAGGCAGAGAAAGCCTAATCTGAATGCAGCTTTAAAACCGACAGCAATCAGCGGAGATCCATCAATTAGCATTTGGCATTAAGCAATGCAGAACATTTTCCAAGGCTCCAAGGGCCTCTCCACACCTGATCATTCTACAATACAACCTTCCTTCTCTCCTGTTTGAATAATATTCGGGGCTCTTGACTCACGGTTTTGACTGACAGATAGCTTTTCTCAGCTGCCAAAAGAATAACCAATTTTCTACTGTAGCTCTTTTCTAATGCAAACAGAGAGCTCCAACAAAGCTTTTTACTGTGGTACACACTTTTTTTTTTAAGGAAAAAAGTATCTGCTTCAAACCACTAATTATAATTTATTATAACAATACTTCCCAGGAAGCAGAGTTCTTGCTATAATTAACTACTGGGGAGTAGGATGAAACAACTGTTTATTTAGTTTCAAGCTACTTGTTCAGAATTTGTCACCCCTTGCAACTTAACTCACAATCAGATCTAAATTCCAAATGTGATGGAAGCACTGTCAACTTTGGGCTGAATATTTCTAGTAACTTTCTCTTTATTTCTTAAGAATTTTCTTTAGGTTTGCCACTTTCTCTGAGAAAGGCTTTATTCTAAAATGTTAATATATTTATGCTTTTCCGTGATGCTTCTTGATGGTTGGGCATCAAGACAGCTTTCTTTGCTTCATTTTTTAAAAAAAATATTCACTTGATGATATGTTTTTATTGATTTCAGAGAGAGGAAGGGAGGCAGGGGGGCGGTGGGGGGAGATAGAGAGAAACATCGATCAATTGCCTCCCGTATGCACCCCAGCTGGGGACTGAACCAACAACCTAGGTATGTGCCCTGACCAGGAATCAAACTTGCAACCTTTTGGTGTATGGACGACTCTCCAACTAACTGAGCCACCTGGTCAAGACAAAATAGCTTTCTATGCTGCCATGCCTGCTGGGTTGTGGGAATTTCTTTTTAAAGATTTTATTTTATTTACTTTTAGGAGAGGGGAAGGGAGGAATAAAGAGGGGGAGAAACATAAATTGGTTGCCTGTTGCATGCCCCTAAATGGGGAAGCATGTGCCCTGACCGGGAATCCAACCAACGACATTTCAGTTTGCGGGAAGATGCCCAACCTACTGAGCCACACTGGTCAAGGCGGGTTGTGAGAATTTTGAACTGTGTAGCTCTACTGGCATTAGTTCAAATATCATAATGAAAAGACCTCTTTTTTATTTTATTCTATTGTCACTGCACTGAGTTTGTACTGATCCTCAGTTTCCTATCTATAAAGTGGGGGTGATAAGATATAGCCAGCAAACTTGCTGCAAAGGTTGAGTACAATCGAAGCATTTGGCACATAACTTGGCATACGTACAGCAAGCACTTCCTACTTGTATTTTTTGCTCACCATGTTGCCTAGGAAAGGCAACAGAGCAATGGTTGAAGTGAATAAAGTATTTTTGCTGTGGCTGGCCTCTGAGTCGGTGAAGGGAATTGCCTGCAAATGAACAGCAGAGCATAACAATGTTGAAGCAGGCCAGACTTCCAAAAGCCTCTGTCCTTCGTTCTCAACGCAGTCGCCAGAACTAAATGATTTGAAATTATTTGAATGTCAAGTGGCTGGGGTGACAAACACTTCTTCCAGAAGCTCTGTCTTTCGGATCCATGCGCCATGGACTGAGATTTTCTTCTTCAACAGGAAGACAGTTGGCTCCTGGCCTTTTCTGGTATATAAATTCATGAGACTATTTATTTAAAGTTCAGAGAATGCCTGGCAAGAAAGTTCCTTCATAACAACATATTTCACCTATAGTTCTAATACATACAGTTACGGTAATCAAGACAGTGTGGTACTGGGGAAAGAACAGACACACAGATCCATGAAACAGAACAGAGAATGCAGACAGAGACCCACACAGATATGACAAATCGGGTTTTGACGGAAGTACAAAAGCAATTCAGTGGAGGAAGGACAGCCTAGTCAGCAAACAGTGCCAGAGTGACCGGCCAAAACAAAAATGAAAAACTTTGATCCAAAGTTATTTATAATGAACCACAGACTTAAATCTAAAATGATAAGACTTTTAGAAGAAAAAAAGAGAAGAAAATCTTTGGAACCTAAGGCTAAGTTCAACAACACTAGTCATTAACTATGACAACAAAAATATAGCCCCTAAAATAACATATTAATAAATTAAATTTCAGCAAAATGGAGAACATTTTTTTTGCTCTGTGAAAGACCATAAGAGAATGAAAGGACAAGCCACAGACTGGGAGAAAATATTTGCAAACTATGTGTCTGACAAAAGACTTGTACATAGAATATAGAAAGAACTCACAAACTCACCAGTAAAAAAAAAGCAAGCAATCCAATTAGAAAATGAGCAAAAGACATGAACAGATTGTTTCACCGAGGAGGATATATGGATGGCAAATAAACATAAGAGAAGTCGTTCAACATCATTAGCCATAAGAGAGATGCAAACTACAACTACAACAGAATATCATCCTGAATGTATTAGAATGACTAAAGTAAAAAAATAACAACAACAAATGCTGGTGAGAATGTGGAGAAACTGAATCTCTCATGTTATTGGTGGGAATGTAAAATTGGACAACCAATCTGGAAAACGGGTTGGCAGTTTCTTATAAACTAAATACATGCTTGCCATTTGATCCAACACTCACACGACTGGGAGTTTTTCCCAGGTAAATGCAAATGTATGCTTAAAAGAACCTTTATGCAGATGTTCACAGCAGATTTATTCATTATAGCCAGAATATGGAACAGCCCAGATGTCCTTCAGTGGGCGAATGGATGAATGACCTGTGGTACAATGGAATGGAATATTACTCAGCCACAAAAAGGAGCACACTAGTGATACATGACACAGACTGCATGGATCTCAAGGGCATAAATTATAGAGATGAAGAACAAATTAATGTTTGCCAGAAGACAGGGATTTCTTTGCAGGGTGGCAGTATATAACTATAAAGGGGTAGGTAGCAAAAGGGAATTCCTTGATACTGATGGGACAGTTTTGTATCTTGATTGTGTAGTTACATCAATCTATATCTATGGTAAATTTGCATAGTTCTACACACACACACACACACACACACACACACACACACACTCATCTGTGAAAACTGATGAAATCTGAATAGGGCACAGTTAATGTTATTGTACCGAAATCAATTTCCTGGTTCCTGTGTTGTACTCCAGTTAGTAAGATGTTATCACTGGGAGAAGATGGGTGAAGGGTATACAGGATCCTCTGTCCTACTTTTGCAACTTCCTGGGAGCCTGGAACTATTTCAAAAGCAAAAGATTTTGAAAAACTATTGCATTTTTTAAAGATTTTATTTATTTATTTTTAGAGAGAGGGGAAGGGAGGGAGAGAGGGAGAGAAACATCAATGTGAGAGAGAAACATCTATCCACTTCCTTGCATGCGCCTCAACCGGGGACCAATCCCGCACCCTAGGCATGTGCCCTGACTGGGAGTAGAACCAGCGGCCTTTCACTTTGTGGGACGGTGTCCAACCAACTGAGCTACACTGGTCAGGGTAAAAAATGATTGAATGTTTAAAGCAAAAGCAATAATAACATATGGAGGGGGTTATAACAAATATAGAAGTAAAATATACAACATAAATTGCACAAGCAAGAAATGGAGTTAAATACAGTTGTAAGATTCTTATATTGTTTGTGTAATAGTATACTATTAATTCAAGGTTGATTGTGATCTTAAGGATGCATACTATAACCCCCTGAGCAGTCATCAAGTATCTATTGTCTGTCTATCTATCTATTTATGCATATAGCTAACCAGCTAATAGAAGAGATAAAATGGAATACTAAGAAGTACCTGATTAATTCAAGAGAAAACATGAAACAAGGACCAAAAACAGAGGGGACAAATAGAAATAGGAACAAAATGATTTAACCAAACTGTATTAGGAATAATGGTAACTGTAAATGGACTAGACATGCCAATAAAAAATATTGTCATTTGGGGTTCTTTTTTTTAATATTTTATTTACTTATTTTTTAGAGCAAGGGAAGGGAAGGATAAAGAGAGGAAGAGAAACATCAATGTGTGGTTGACTTTCATGCACCTCCTACTGGGGACCTGGCCCGCAACCCAGGCATGTGACCTGACTGGGAATCGAACCCTTTGGTTCGCAGCCTGCACTCAATCCACTGAGCTACACCAACCAGGGCTGGGTTTTTTTTTTTTAAAGAACCAATTATATGTTATTTATAAGAGGTACACATTAAATATAAGGACATACTTGGAAGGAAAACGGTCGAACGAGATATGCTACACAAACACTGATGATGACGAAACACTGATCATGACGGGGTGGCTATGTGAATAACAGAGAAAGTGGATTTCAAGACAAGAATCATCACCAGTAAAGGAGGAATACTTCATAGTGATAAAAGTATCGATTCAACGAGACATGACAACTCTAAACATACACATCCCAATAACATGCCTTCACATGCAAATACACAAAGCAAACATCGACAGAACCAACATCCTTCATCTTGGATATTTTAACACTCTTCTCTCAGTAATTTCTAGATAAGCAGACAGAAATATTAGTAAAGATACAGAAAATTTGAACAACACTATCCACGAACTTTACTTACTTTACAGAACACCCCCCCAACCAGCAATAGCAGAATGCACATTCTTTCCCAGTGTACATGGAATAATCACCAATATAGATCATGTATGGGGATATTAAACAAGTCAATAAATTTAAAGAACTGCAATCATACAGAATAGGGTCTCCAACCACACTGGAATTAAACGAGAAATCAATTTTTAAAAATTAATTTTCATTTTTATGTCTGTGGTCTCTTTGGCTCAAATAGTTTTGGTGAGATGGTCTCAAACCCTCATTCTCTGCTCTATGAATATCTGATATCCTCTCCTGTATTAGTTAGGGTTCTGCACAGAAACAGAACTGATTGGGACATAAAGACACAGATAGATATGGAATTTACATCTATGGCCGTATGTAGAGAGAGAGTGTTGATTGATTTAAGGAATTGGCTCACAAGATTGTGGAGCCTTGATCACTCAAAGTCTGCAGGACAGGCCGGGAAATAGGAGCTGCGGTTCGAGCCCCAGGGCAGACAGACCACTGGCGGAATTCCTTCTCGCTCCGGAGAAGTCAGTCTTTGTACTATTAAGGCCTTGAGTAACAGATTAGGCCCACTCACACTAAGGAGGGCATTCTGCTTTACTCAGTCCAGCTATTTAGATGTTTATCTCGTCCAAAAAGACACCTTCACAGAAACATCCAGAATAATGTTTGACCAAACATTTGGGCACTGCAGCCCAGCTGAGTGGAGCCATCAAATTACCCACCACATCTCTCCACCATGATTTCTTCTAAATTAGCTCAGTTTGTGAATCATCAGGCTACTTCATATGTGTGGTTAATGAGAAACTCAGAACTCAGTCCCTCCTACCAAGTTCCACCAAAACCAAGAAACCAACAGAACCTGTTCACACAGGCAGGCCTTTGTGGGAGTAACAGACTTTGGTGAATGCTGGGGAGACAGGGTGCGTTTTTCAGCAACACCAACAACTTCAAATTGTGCAGTAAAACCCTGCCATTTTGACCCACTCTTCTCTCTCTCCCTTCCTTTTCTGTTCTCCTCTACCCCAAAGTAATTGTCCATTTCTAATCAAAAGCAATCTAGACGTTTCTACTGATTTGGTGACGTATACCAAACCACACCTCCAGGATCTCCCTTTCCATCCTGAGGCATTTTCCTGAATAAAGACAGTTGCCCGAGAATTCCAGTACCAGCTGCAGGCCATCCCATTGGCTCCCTGTCAGTTTCGGTTGAACGTTGATATCAATCTGATTTTATTCCACTCCCCTCCAAATCATCCAGAAAGAGGAAAAACGCTCAATGGATCACATTGAAAAACTAGTAAATCCCTTCTAAAAGACCAGGGTTTGGGAACACCACAGGCTGGAGGAAAGAGAGGAAATAGACCACCCAGGGCAGGTGTGGAAGTGCCGCACCTTAAGAGGCGGTGGGGCCAGGTTGATTCGGGCCTGGCAGGAGGACGCTGCGGGGTGGCAGACACCCTGCAAATACAACCCCCAGATGCGGTGCGAAGGCTGGGCCCCTCACTGGGTGTGCCCAGCTCATGCCCCAGTGCTGTGACTGAGGAATGGTGAAGGAAGCTCGCCTTTGACGCCTCCCACCTCCAGCTTTAGGGTCCTCTGTTGGAACTTCCTCCCTGTTGAAATTCACATCTGATTTCATTTCCCTCTGAGTGCCTGTCACTTGGAAAGTAATGCAATCAACAAAACCCAGCTGATGCCTGTAGAGATTTAATCTACGACCTTGCAGAAAACACTCCCAGTGTAATAGACAACGTGTAAAAGTGCAAAGCTTGTTGTCACAAATGCAGGCCTAATGGTGGGCTTTCCCACCAATGGGAGAGATGTTTGGGGAGCAGCTGCCTTCATCTACTTGATTTGGGGGCAACGGTATGAGTAGTAAAGGGCGTCCTCAAAGCTGCGCCACCAGGCAGAGGGCACAAGCTGCTAGAAGTGAACTAGGGGTGCGGCCAAACCCTGCACCGACACGGATCGCGCACCAAGGAGGGGGGCTGAGCGGCCCGAGCTGCCCACGGCCACTCTTCGGGGCACTGCACCTACCTTGCGCCCTGCCTGGGCTTTTCCCGCGCGGTCCGCTGCGTCGAGTCCAGGGGTGACGGAGCAGGCTCTGCTGCTGACCTGCGTCCCTCCGGCTGCAACACAAGACACGAGGGGTCGGAGCAGCGCCCGGGTCCCGTGTTGTAGCCCGAGGTCTCACACCGTGTCAAGGTGATCCCGGCCTGTGGGTGCCGGCCCCGCTTCCTCTTCCTGGAGGGACGCCCGGTTCGGCTTGGGGAACCCGGCTTCCTGGGCGTCCAAGCCAGCGCACTGTGAGACCACAGGCTGGCATCGGGGTTGTGTGCTGAGACTGGCACTGTCCTGGCGCCACATAGGAAACTGAGGTATCCGTGCGGGGCAGCCTGGGGCGTCCAGCACCGGTCCCCGCCCGGAGTAGCGTGCGTACCTTGCTCTCCAGGTGAGCTGCCAGGCCTGATGGAAATGCTCCGAGAGCGCATAGGCACACAAATATTTAGCTGTCCACAGGACTTTTTCAAAAAAATGAATTACGGCTGTTTACAAGCCACTAATTACAGTTTATTATAACAATACTTCCTAGGAAATGGGTTCTTACTCTAATACTGTGATGAGAATTTTATAAATGCCAGACTAGGACAATGAATTGCCCTGATCATAATAAATATCTACACTTTGGGAGTGAAGCAGTAAACACAACATTATTGCTATCCATTTCCAATGGGCCTATGGAGGATTTATTGCTTATTTATGGCTGATTTTTATTCAAAAGTTCCTACATATCATTTTTTATGTGGATTCTTTTTGGTGAGTCATTTCTGGCTTTTCTTACAAAATACAATGAAGTAGGTCCAGAATGTAAACATTTAAAAAAGTTGACCTACTGAAATTTCTCCTCCAGAGTCCCCCTGGGCTGAGCTCTTTGCAGAAATCATGGGCTTCCCGGCTGACTTCCAGCTCCCCTCAGCTTTGTTCAACCCATCTTTCAAGAAAGCTTGAGCACAGACTAGACATTAAGTCAAAGTGTAGAAATTAAATATCCCATGGTTTTCTACCAATGAAAGAAGACAAGAATTCCGCAGAGTCACCAAGCGGAGGAAGAGAGATAATGCAGGCATAGCCCAGGGCACTGCGGGTTTGGGTTTCGTTCCAGACCGACCACTGCAATAAAGCCAGGTGTGATCTTTGTGCTGGTGGAGAGTCTTGCCTTCGATTTGTAAACAGGCAACATCTGTGAACTGCAATAAAGCGAAGCACAATAAAATGAGTATCACGCCCACATTACACAGAAACTTTAGAACAGTTTTGAAGAGAAAAGAAAAAAAATCCCTTCTCCCGCCTATATGTTCAAAAAGATTTATGAGGGTTCTTCCCTGATGACCCAGATACTCGCCATTGTATCTGAGTGTGTGCAGTAAGATTTTTATCCCCGAAACTCCTTTTGTAAGCCAGGCGATCCTTATCCAGGACCACATTGTAACAGTGGAAAATTGTATCAGTGGGAAATTGTAACCCACCCCCCACCATTCTTTTGACATTGTTTCTGTAAGTACTGACTCTGACTAATATGTAGCTTGTAGATGAACAGCATGTTTGTATACGAATCCTGGGAAAACTAACTTTAAAGGATACAAACTCCAACCTTCAGGCATCCCATCCCGGGGAGATTTGCTGAACCTTCATCGGTGGAGCCGGGATGACATAAAGTCAAGATGACGTGAATCCAGGATGACTAAACCGGGATGATGCACACTGTCCTCATCAGCATGAACTGTGCTCGTTTGCACAGAAAGAACTTTTTAATCCCCTCCCTTATCTCTTTGTTCTGTTCTCTTCTCCCTCCTTATAAAAAGCCTCTGCCTCCACAAGATGAGGAGATAGGCTTTGAGACGTGAGTCCCCCATCTTCCCAGGGAGATGGGCATTGAGATAAGAGTCCCCCATCTTCCAGGTGGCCAGCACTTGAAAACAAACCACTTTCCTTTACATCAGCACCGACCTATCTCTCGAGCATTGGTTTCTGTAGCGGCAGGCAGCTGGACCTGCATTCGGTTACAACATCAGGTTGTGGGGGAAGCAATAGAGGACATAGGGCAGTCCAGGCACTGCTGGCTGCCATCCTGTTTCTCGTTCCTGCCTCTTCCACTTCAGCAGAACCTGATGGGTTCTGAGTGGCCATGTCCCAGCATTCCTTGCAGCTGGTGACCTGTGACACAGTTCTAACCATAATGGATTTAAGCTATCTTTTTCTGTTGTCATGGGGACTGACAACAGTATGCACGTGAATTTTGGCCTCTGGCTTTCACCTTCTTTCTACACCGAATGTGGTGTGCTGTCTGGAAGCCATCTTGTGAGCATGAGGAAGAAGAAGCCTGGGTCCTTGATGGACCTCGCATCAGCCCTCATCTTCCGCCTCCAGACTGCCTGTTAGTCACATCCAAGGATCCATTCAGGGAATATTACCGCAGCAGCTCCTGTAGCCTGCATTCCTCTAGACACTGAGGACACAGCAGGAGCAAGGCAAACAAAGACCCCAGTCCTTATAAAGGTCACGTTCTGGGGGAGACAGACAGATTAGATATGAATGAAAACGCAAATATATGATGGAAGGGGAGAAGTGCTTGGGAGAAAAATAAAGCAGAACAAGGGGGCAGGAAGTGCAGGGTGGGAGTGGTACAGGGAAAACATTGTGAGCAGGTGACCTGAGACCATCCAAAGGCAGGCAGGGCACAGACCATGTGACACCTGCCACAGGAGGGAGAGGGGGAGGCGGAGAGAAAAAAGCAAGTTGCTTCACTATCGCAGGCTTGAGGAAAAACAAAACAGTGGATGGCAGTGGAGACAAAAGGGTTAGTGCCTTGTCTTCTGCCCCTTGTGTGTTAAATAAACTGCATTGGTTGCACAGAACAGAAAACAGACCACGTGGCTTTAACAGGCCAGGGGCCCCTGTCCTCACACCTGTGCCCACGGTGGAAGGCTCGCTCTGTTTTCTGCTCACATCCTCTAAGAAGCTCCTCATTCCACTGAGCTTGCCCTCCATAAGCTCCTGGAGCACCGTAGTGTGTCAGCCCTCTAGCTTATGCATGAGCTTTCTGGGGTCTCTGGGCTCTTTTGTCTCTCCTGGACATCATTCACTTTTTAAGACTTTGGCCCTGGCTGGTGAAGCTCAGTGGATTGAGCACGGGCTGCGAACCAAAGGGTTGCCGGTTCGACTCCCAGTCAGGGCACATGCCAGGGTTGCAGGCAAGGTCCCCACTAGGAGATATGTGAGAGGCAATCACACATTGATATTTCTCTCCCTCTTTCTTCTTCACTTCTCCTCTATCTAAAAATAAATAAATATTAAGAAAAAGAAAGAGGGGCCCAGGACAGGACCTCTGAGAAAGGAGAACCTATCATAGAGTCGCCAGAGTTGGGAGAAGCAGGATCCCCACTTCCCAGGACCTCTGCTTAGAAAGTGCAGACACCCGATGTTCTCTGTGTGCGCGAACCAGGCTCGGAGGGCTGGCTCAGTGTGACTGAACTCAGAAGAAACTGGAGTTCTGCACATGGTGGCCTTGCCTTTGAAAAACAGCAGAGGTGGGTTTGTGTCACTGAGCTCTGCTTTAAGAAAGTGAATGTATCCCTTGCTTATCAGCACTTTCGGTGTGAACAAGTGTGGAGCCCTGCGATGTGTGTTGAGAAACTGAGGGACACAGAGGCCGTCAGGACACTGAGGAGAAAGCGCCGTGGTGAGGCAAGGGCAGGGAGACTCAGACTCGTCCCGGCCAGAGCAGCAGAGGGAGAGGCCACGATGGGCGAGCCCCAGAAACAGAGTGGCTGCGTGCACGCCCTGCCTGTTCGCACGATGCTAGGAGAGCTGGTTGATTTCCAGCACCCGCAGGAACCAGCAGCGGAAGTGGGGGCCCTCTTGCACCTGCCCTATGGCACATCCTCTGAGTGCTGTGGGCCAGGCCTTTACCCCCGGTCAGCAGCCTGGCCCACATGAGGCATTTGGTGGAAATGGCAAAGGGGCAGTCATGGGTGGTCTGCACCCCCTGAGCAGGGGGGAGCAGTGGGCCCAGGAGGAGGCAGGGCCCAGCCGGGAAGCTCCTGAATCAGCCAGAATGGAAGGCGAGCCCGAGACAAGTGGGGCCAGGGCCTGAGCAGTGGAAAGAGGGCAGTGTTGCAGGATGGCGAGGACAAGCCTCCTGTCCCCCCTCACTGCCTGGGTCCTTTCGCCCCCAAACCCAACCCTCATGGTCTTGGAGGAAACCTATTGTCTCCTTCGTGCCCATGCTGAGATGGGCTGCCTGGCTTGTTCATGCCAATGACCACACGCACGAAAAGGTCAGAGTAAAGAGAGAATGGGAATCAGAAAGAAAGGCTTAGAATAAAATTTGAAGCTTACCTGCTGGATGGGAGGGCCACAGTCCGAGGACGGAGGAGAAAAGCTGCTTAGTAATTAAGTCAAAGAGCATCTGTACCTGGTGGAGACTGTGACAGGCATAGGGTCAGGGGCCTCTTCAAGAACAGTGAAGTCTCTCCCTGACCAGTGTGGCTCAGTTGGTTGGGTGTTGTCCCGCAAAGCAAAAGGTCACCAGTTGATTCCTGCTCACGGCACATGCCTGGCTTGCGGGCCCAGTCCCTGGCTGGGGCATGTATGAGAGGTAACCAGTAGATGTTTCTCTCCCTCTCTTTCTCCCTCCCTTCCCCTCTCTCTAAAAATAAACAAAACTTTTTAAAAAAAGGAACAGTGAAGTCTGGAATGGGGTAAGACTTGGGAGAAATAAGAGGAGAATTTACTTCCAGAATGGCCACTAGCCTTGGAGGAAGTGCAGCTGGGTTTCAGGGCAGAAATGGGCTACAAGGAGCACCCGGTAGCTTCCCCGCTGGGCAGGGCTGGGATGGAGCCAGCAGGGCAGACTGAGACCAGAGTAAGAGGCTAGTGGGCAGAGTCTCCCACGGACGGTGCATCTAGGGTGTCCCGTCAGGGGAATGTGCATGGGAGTCTGGGATAGAAAAAAGCTGTGCCAGAGACTGGAGCCCAGGAAGGAGCCTGGCCTGTGTGCCAGCAAAGGTCTGGCTTCCTTGGGAGGTGAGCTTCCCGACCCCTGTCCCTCACTGCATGCTCCAGGTTGGCACACAGACTGTGCTGGTCTGGCGGTCTCAGCGGAGAGAACACTGAGAAGCACGGCCTCGGCCACCATCCATCTCTGCCCGGCCCGGGGTCTGACTTCAGGGAACAACCCAGAACCTTGAGGGAGGTGGTGAGGACACGGCCTGCAGGAGTATGGGCAGGAAAGACTTGGCCAAAGGCCCTCCTCGTTCACTGGAAGCTCCAGAAATCTCCTGAAGTTGGCAAGCAAGCAAGAGACTGCAGGGCTACCTGACAAATGACAAAGTAGGGAATGTTAAAAATGATGTCACGCTGTCGTGCAAGTGCCAAGGAAACAGGTCCATGCCTTCCATTTGCTGCAGATGCTATTTGCACTCTTTTCTTCTATTTATTTTTACATCCTAAAAAAAAAAAAAGAAAAGAAAAGAAAAAAAATCCTCTATATTACAGAGGCATTTTCATCCATTTGTAATTCTCTCCCTCTGGGGCACCATATATTTCTTTTATGTTATTATCATATTAGAGAACCTAATACGTTTTTTCCCTTTGCTTTCAGAATGCGAGGCTCACAGATGCTTTCCAAAGCAGGACAGAAGACCACATGGGAAGTAAAGGGTGGGAGCTAGGGGTATATGACATTTAATAGAACTGCCCATAGGTAAAATTTCTACATCTATTTTGGAAAGAATGCTAATGAGAAAAGAAAGACTATGCCCCTTAGCTTCAACCATTCTATTTAGAGGAAAAGCCATAGTAATGGCTCGAAGTCAGAAAAGAAGGCTTTTGAATTCTACACAGCGATGCCCTTACTCTGGGACTTCAGACAAGTCATTTAGACTTTCTATGCCTCAGTTTCCTCCTCTGCCAAATGGGAATAGGAAAGCCTGTCCTGCCCTCCGCAAGGAATTGTTTTCGCAGGTAGAGAAGCACAGGGTCTCCTCTGTTACCACTGCAATGCCAGTGAGCTCTAACCACAAAATTGTTAAAAGTTACGCAAGTTATCAGTGGAATTATTACTTAAGGAAAGTATTCACTTCTGTATTCATTTAACATATATTGAATTCATTTAACATTCATTTCACGTCATTATTAATTCATCATCATTTAGTGTGTGTCTGGCCCTGTGCTAAGCATTGGAAATAAGGTGGTGAACCCTCGAAATGCAATCCTACTTCATGTCTAAAGGGCCTAAGCTTTGGAGCCCAATTGTTGTGGGTTCAAACCAAGTTTACGATCTGTGTAAGCTGGGAAACATTACATAGACCCCGTGAAAGCAAGTTTCTCTATCTTCAAAGGAGTGACAGCCACAGATGGAGCACCCGGCAAGTACCAGTTACTGTTGCTGCCATATGCACCAGCAGCGCTGTTTTCTTCGTGGCAACACATTTACAGGTTGACAGGATGGCTTATTCCCCAGGCTCCCCACAAAGGTGACCCTCAATCCACTCCTCCCAGGTGGTTTGTCTGGATCTCGCCAACAGGTGAACCTCTACTGTCTCCATGTTCGGAAGGACAGACTTGCCAGTGAAGTAAACCAGGATGCACCACGCATGCTCCCGAGAGCAGGATTTCAGGGAACAGGAAGGTCACTGCGGCTGGTGGACACTGAGGTGGCCTGGCTCCTTGCACACAGCAGGGCTCAGCACACTCAGCCGAATGAACAAACCAATAAATGAAGGTCCGGCCCGAGCTAGGCCTTTCATGGAAACCACAGTTACACACTTCTGCATTTGCTGTGCATGTACTGGGTGCCAGCTATACTCTGAGCCTGTGAGAAGGGTCTTGACCAACTCCAGCAATCGGCTTGGGACTCACCGCCAGGTGTGGGTTACCTTCTGGGGAGATTCAAGGCACGTCCTGTGAAATCGCATGGTTATGGCATCAGCTGCAAAATGTCAACCTGCAGATAGGATAAGGGTTTATAGGTTCATGTCAAAACATTGAAGTTGGGGAAGCCCTTTGGGGCAGAGTATGTCTTGGAGGCTGAGTTCCCCTTCCTTGCTGTAACCCATAAAACCTGATCGAACACTGCTATTTTCTGTCTTGCTCTCTCCTGACCAACAGGGAAGCTCACCTTCCTCCAGACTTTACCGGGCATGGCCTTACCAGGCTCCCTGAAACTAAAGGATCTCCACCTCCCCTCTCCAGGCCTTTCATCCTCACAGGCCTTCTAGTTGGAGGCCATTCTAACCTTTTCTAACTGGCCACCCTCACACACCTCTATTAGTCACTCCACTTCCCAAAGAGGAAAGCTGAACTCCTTAGCCTGGCACTTGAAAATGCTTTCCAGTCTTGCCTTGGCTTACCTCCAGCTACTACTCCATCAGTATTTCATAGTCCAGACTGCTGCCTCACCTCCCTCCCCTACGACTTTGTCGAGACCACCCCCTCCACGGGGCATGCCCTCTTGCCTGCTCCTGCCCATCACTGCTCCACCCACCCTTCCGGGGGCAGCTTAGGGGTCCTTTCTCCTCAGATGCCCCCATTTCTCACCTCCTCAAGTGTTAAGATTGAACTACATTTTTGATACTTCTTTACACTGCAGGTCTTTTAAATAATAAATCTTTTTTTAAACCCCTGGTTGCAAATTCCATTAGATGAGGAACTGAATCATGTATGGTTTTGGGTACCCTGAGGTTCCTACTAAGATATTTTGAATATTGAGGGTATGTAATAAATATTTGTTGGATAAATTAATATTTAATTACTTCATAAAAGTCTCCCTATTTGTCATGGAAATGTCCTTTTTCTTCCACAGTCACAATATGTCAATATCTCAGAAGCTTCTGCTGATCTCATTTTCTTGAGCACAGCTATTAATAATTTGCCTTAAATGCCCATTTAAGTGCCCAGCATGAAGATAAGAGGCCTGCTTTCCTGTTGATGCTCACACTCAGCCATAATTATCTGTCAGAAGAGTCATGAAGAGGTGTGCAGGTGAAAGCTCAGAAGGTCGGATGTGCCGCCTCCAAATCCTGAAATGGGGGGCAATTATCAGCAGCCTTGAGTGCAGGGGGTGTTGGGGGCACAGTTAATCATGTGTGAGGAGGCCATTTGTTCTGAATGTCAAAGAATTCCCTCTCCCTCCCTCATCCCAACACACACACACACACACACACACACACACACACACACACACACACAGAGTCCCTGCTGGGAGGGAGGGTCCCCAAATGCACAGGTCTAGAGCTAACCGAAGTCAGCTTACTCATTCCAGGACCAGGACTCAAAAACACACAAAGGTCAGATGGATGCTTTTTCCTAAACCTGAGATTCTCAACCTAATTCGACACTTCATTCACTGCTCAGGGTCATTATCATGAACATTAGTTATTGTGTTGTGCAGTCATACTGCGGTTTTCTCGGAAGCTCTGTGTCTTCCCCTCTCAATTGTTAAAATATTTGTTTCTGTATTTGCTTTTCATAATTTTGCAGTCTCCCTGCGACTCTCAGATTCTCTCTGGTCATCGGGGAGCAGAGAGCCTGCAGAAGTGCCCCGCCCCCTAGGCCCGGACCTACTTGCAAAGGCCAGAAAACTAACCAAGCTGGTCAGGGATATGTGAGGGCAAGGTACATGTTATTAAAGTAGAGAGCTACGGGTCCTCGCCACCTTTATTCTAGAAGGTCTAAGGGCTTTCCTACTTGCTTTCTGGTCCCTAGAAAGTTCCGGTTGTAAGTAAAGAAATCCCAGTTCCAAATGAAGACGGTAGGCAAGCCTTACAGCAGTGTATCATCTGTGCTTTGTGATCAGTAATTTAGTTTCAGCACAACAGCATCATTCATTGCATTAAATTAATGCCACTAATTTGAATTTTATGGGTTTTGTAGATTTTATTATATTCAATTGGAAATTTGTTTTGGCTTTATAGCTGTGTATGAGCTTATATGTATTTAAGTAGCATTATAATAATAAAGCCAAACTGGAGATTCATAAAATTTTTTCTCATTCTTGCCTTGCAAAATCTTCTTCACTTTGTACCATGTGCCTGTCACTCGACCTGCTCATTGGGGAGGTTTGTCCTTGCTTCTTGCCTAGTGGTTGTTATTGATACAAAGTGACTGGCAATAAACATTCATGCCACAGAAAGCACTAATGGGCCACAGGGGAACTAGGGTAAAGTCTATAAAGGGGTCATCCAGAATATATGGATATTCGTTTTTTTTTAATCGCCATCAAAATATCCATGTAACTTTTTAAAAAAATTAACCTTATTCTGAGGTAACTGTAGACTGACATGCAGGTACAAGAAATAATACAGAGATACCCTTGTACCCCCATCCAGGTTCCCCAGTGGTGAACTGCACTACGGGACGTTATTGCAGTGAACAATACCACACCCCGGAACAGACATTGACAGCATCCATGACAAAACCTATCTTCGATTTTATCAGTTTGACATGCACTTTACATTTGTATTTATGTGTGTGTTTTGTTCTATGCAACTTTATCACGTGCAGTTTCCACCTCTGCAGTCCAGATCTAGACCAACTTCATCACAACAAGGGTTGCTGGGACACCCTTTTGTAACCACACACATCTCCTGTGCTGTGCCCACCCCCAAGTTCCTGACAACCACTCACCCGTTCTCCATCTTTATAGTTTGGTCACTTCAAAAATGTTATATGAATCACAACATCTTTGTGGGATTGGCTTTTATACTCCTCTAATTCCCTAATGACCCATACAAAGTGCAGTGTGAATCGACAGTTTGTTCTTTTTCATTGCTGAGTAGTATTCCGTGTTTGGGCTAACCACGCACAGGAGCAGTTTGTTTAACCACGCACCTGTTGAAGCACATCTGGATTGTTTCAAGTTTTGGGCTATTAAAATTAATCTTCTATGAACATTTGTATACAGGTTTTTGTGTAAACATAAATTTTTATCTCTCGGGGATGGATGCCTAAGAGGGAGAGTTTTGGGTAATAAGGTAATTGTATGTTTTGTTTTATAGGAAACTGCCAAACTTTCCCAGAGCACCAGCACCATTTCATTCAATATAACATTTAAAAATTGTCACCAGGAACTGTGGACTCCAGTTTGCAAACCACCAATTTGGTGACTGACACCAGATAACCAAAAAATCAGCCAGGTGTCCTTAAAGATATAAAAAAGGGAGTGACTAGTTCTGGATGGGCAAAAAACTTAATGGACTCTTAATGAATAGATACTGGAGACACTTAACAGTTTTGAGGAATCTTCTGCCTCCCCCATGGTGGAGTCTTGAATTTTGAAGCAGTGCCCCTTATAGGAAGCACATTCTCAACGGCTGTTGGCTGATCAAGTGTAAAACCAGCCCCCACTTCCTCAGGCCGGGAGGCCGACCCACCTCTAGAGGTAGACGTGCAGGAGAGGGGCAGGAAGGCGGCGTGGCTCTGTCTGCAGAATGCGCCTTCCGGTCTACACCCACCTCTGCGGCCCCAGCTTCGGGCCCTCTCTGGCCAGGTCACTTCGCAGACCCCAAACACAGGGTCACGTATTTCTATAAAACATCTAGAAGTATGCTATTTTACTCCCCTGTGTCACACCCCTTCAGGCCACGTGATGGTGGGATAGCCATGACATTTAGGGGAGTCGAACAAGGGAAATAAGGTTGACGACCCATTTGGTGAGTCTGCAGTCACCCGTGTAGGTCAGTTACTGCCGGCTGCCTTGGTACAAGAATGCCTCCCAGGCACGTTCCCACCACCTCTGGGCAGGTTCCCCCAGCCTGGCCGTAAAGGTTAAGGACCCACGGCTGCATTGCCACATGAACACGTCTTCGGGCTCCCAGCAACAGAGTATGTGCTTAGGAGGGGAAACAAGGTTTGAAACGTACAGAGCCAGTAGCTGGTCTTTGGAAAATTCCGGGAAACATTAGAGGTGTAAAACTGGAAGCAGAGGATTCAGTTCTCATCGACCCTCATCAGAACAAATGTTCCCCCATCAGGAATAGTCTTGATAATGAAGCTCACATGATTATAAATGCACCACACTCTTTCTCTTTTTTGATCAATTTTTATCAGCATCTCGGTGTTTGTGAGACGTAAACCTGTAAAATACTACCCACCCGGAGTGTGTCCCTGTGTTGCATGTTTTCTGAGCCCCAGCATATCAGATCCCATTTCGATACAGCTAACACATCTTGTCCTGATGAGGTCTGTGGTTCCAGATGAAGGAAATTTTGATCAATCAGGCAAAAGGGAGTTATGCTCATTTGAAATGATGCCAAGTAGCATTTTATTTCTATTCTCTCTATAGAATAGGATAGAGATCCTTCCCATTATTGATCAGCCTGGGGCTGGAAATAGGGCCTCAGCTAAGACCTCAGAGCTGGGTGAGAAAAACATGAGGGACAGCCACCAGGAGCGCTAGGGTGTGCTGGGCAGGGGACAGCCTGGCAGGGCAGTAAGTGGCCCTGTGTGGGTTCTTGAGGACAGTCCTGGCCCTGTGAGCCCTGTGAGCCACCTGATCCTCAGGACTTGTCAGTTGCTGTCAGGGGCACTTCCCCTCCATTGGCCCAGGGCCTCAGGAAGGCTTGCGGTGCGCTGCCCCATGTCAGCTGTTCTGTGGGGACTCACACGAGGGCTGCATTATGCTTGAGGCCTGCAGCTTAGGGAAAGCAGTGTCTCCTGAGGCCAGATCTTCCCAGAGTGGGAGGCAGAGACCCAGCACTGTGGCCAGGAGGCTGTGTCGGAGGCTGTGCCCCAAGCTCAAGTGAGCATGGGCAGCGGGCCCCTCGGGCTCAGCTGGGAGATAGTTGGAGAGATCCAATGTACGTGCAAGAAGCTAGTGGGGCTTCTACAAATCCTAGTGCCCAGGCTGCTTCCAGACAAGTCAAGTCAGGGGTAGGACCCCTGGCTGTGGCCCTACACCCTCCAGGTCATTCCAGTACCCAGCCATGGTTAAAAATCTGCCGAGCTATTGGAATTTGGGCATTTAAAAGGAGACGTGACCTTATCTTACAGCCATAGTCCAGTGACAGCGGGACTTTGCATTATAATTTTGTTGTTGTGACTGTTAAAATTCAGCTCTGACAATGGTGGGAAATACCAGCCTTCATCTCATTTCAGCTGCCTCTGTCTTGTTCAGCCCCCCAAAGCTGCCTTCCTTGTCGTTTCCTCCCTCCGCCCCTACCAGCCTCACCTCAGCAGTCCAAACTGGAAGGGGAGGTGATTCCGGTCACCCAGCCTCCATGCTGTGCTCTGAGCTGAGTGGCCGTGGCTGACTACTTCATGCCCCCAAGTCTCATTCACTGCCTTTAATGCCAGTGACTGTCACAAAAATCTCATGCCCGCACGGGCAGCCCTCCGCACCCAGGCACCCCACTCACCCCTGTTCTGGTTCTGGCCCGTGGGTAATGTTCCATGGCTGAGGTCCTGCTGCTTCTGCTGCAGAGGGCCCATTAATATTTGGGCAGAGAGCCCTCAGTGGCCTCCCCCAGTGTTTGAGCACTGACCACCCTAGATAGTAGGTCTCTGAACACTGGCAGCTGTCCTTGTCGAATCACGCCCGAGCTGGCCACACATTTTTGGAGAGAGGCTTCCCAGCTTGGTAGATCTTCTGTCACTTGCCATGCCTCTGTCACAGCACAGGGCTCATGCCAGGACCTGGGACTTCCGACCCACTCAAGGAGTCACTGTGCTTCATCCTCGGTTCAGAACGGTGGCAGAAAGACGGGGCGAACAGGAGTCAGGAGCCGGGCACTTCCGTGCTGCCTGTGCCAATGGGTTGGTTTCCTGTTGCTGCTGTCGACAAAACACCACTAGCTTAATGACTTAAAACAACACAGATTTATTTTCTTTCCATTCTGGACGTCAGAAGTCCAACATGAGTCTTGTGGAGCTAAAATCAAAGTATTGGTAGAGCTGCATTTCTTCTGGCAGGTACAGGGGTGAATTTGTTTCCTTGTCTTTTTCAGTTCCCGGAAGTCACCTGCATTCCTCAGCTCACGGCCACATCGTTGACGTCTGCTGTCACAGCTTCCTCTTTAACTGTGGCCCCCTCACCTCCTTCTTATGAAGACCCCGTGATGATCCATGGATAACCCAGGATAATCTCCCCATCTCAGAATCCTTAACTTAATAACATCTGAAAAGCCCCTTTTGTCATATCACGGAGCATATTAGACGGTTCTGGGGATCAGAATGTGGATATTTTGGGGGGCATTTTCTGCTTATCACAACCCTAGTGTGCTGTGTGATCCTGACCAAACCATCCACCTCTCTGAGCCTGCCTCACCTTATGTATTACAGAGAATTGAACTAACTCACGTCTTTTGGCTCTGAGGTTCTATGACTCTGTGACCCAGGGCTCATCAGCATACTCTGGGTGAGAAGGGGGCTCAGGTCAAGCAGCATCTCTCTGGCGCTGGTGGGGATACCCCGGGGCGCCAGACAATGTGGGGCTGAGACCAGGGCCTGCAGCCCTCAGAGTTTTTCCCTGCCCAGATTAACCTAATGCATTACATTTTATTCTGAAGAAACCCAGAGCAACAACTGAAATATTTTTAGGGAATTATGTTTTCTGCTTTTTTATTCCTCTTTACTTGAATGAAGCTCTTAAAGCAAAAGCTGTTCTTCCTGGATTGAGATTTGTAAATTCAGTCCTCTAAACATTGTTTGTTTTCTCTTAGATGCTTCACTTAGCTAACATAACACATTGTCATCCTCCATAATCTTTGCCGCCAGCCACTGCCAGCCACGGTCAGTAGAATGGCCCCTTTCCTTCCCTCAGTGATATTCTAGCAGAGCTCAGACCTACTCTCAGCATGGTCCATTCAGCCTCCAGCAGGGCTCCCTCCCCCTATCTGACCAGGCTCCTTTGAGGTGTCAGGAGTGTGGAGGAGTCTGCTAGGAGCACCCGCTTCTTCTCCCTCCCTCTGCTGGGTTTCCACTTGGGGGCAAGGGGTGGGTGATGTAGAAGAATGGGCTGGAAGGAGCTGGACAAGGTCTCCCCTGTTCAGTGCCTCAAGGGCAACCCTGCTAACTGTTAGTATAATCTGAGGTGCTTATCCCAATGCTGGCTGTCTCCAGGGACTTAGACAAGCTTCCTCCAGGCTTGCAGGACCTCCCCACTATGCCCTTCCCTCACCTGGCAATGTGGTAAGCCTGCCCCGCTCAGTCTCTTCCCATCTCACCCCAGGTCCAGCCTCCACAAGCTTCCTTGTTTCTACCTGCCTGGCTCAGTAAGCAACTCAGTGACCAGAACCCAGGGGAACTTCCACCCTTTTGGCCACAAGGAAGAGCAGGCCTTCAGGCTGCTCCGCTCTTTACCAGGGCAGCTCTCATAGGTTCCCATCTTCCTGCCCAACAAGCATGCTGCATATGTGAACACTAGAGCAGGGAATGACATGCTAGTCTTCCCTTCTTCCAATCATTCATTCACTCAACAAGCACTGAGGTCCTGGGAATATAGAAAACACATACAATCCTACTCTCATGGAACTTACAAGTAAGTAAATGATATATTCAAAGGGAAAGGGAGAAGTGATTGAATAAGGTAAATGGGATAAAAAGTGCCAGTGACAAGGGATAAAATGAGTTGTTCTGCGAAGGCCTCACAAAGAAGGTGAGATCTGAGCAAAGACTCGAAGAAGGTGAGGAGGTAGGCCCGTGGATACCTTGGAGAAGAATGTGCAGGGCAGAGGGAGCTGAAGCAAAGGCCCTGAGGCAGGAGCTTGTGCGGGATGTTTGAAGAACAGCGAGGAGGCTTGGGTGGTTGGGGCAGAGTAAACAAGAGGAGAAGTAGGAGGTGATGTTGGAGAGGTGAGAGGGTAGAAAAAGTGATAAAGGACCGTATAGGCTACCAGAAAGTCTCTGAATTCAATGGGAAGACACTGGAGGGAACTGGGCAGAAGAATGATGTGATATGACCTTGACAGGATACCTCTAGCTGCTCCATGACCCAGACTACATGGAAGCAAGGGCAGAAGCAGGGAGACCAGTTAGGCAGCCACTGAGTGACCCAGGAGAGGGAAGATGGTGGCTTTCACCAGCAGGGTAGCAATGTAGATGGTGAGAAATGGTCGGATTCTTGATGTATTTTGAAGTAGAGCCAACAGAATTTCCTGTCCTATTCATTGAGAAGTGTGGGGGAGTGAGAAAAGTCAAGATTTTTGAGCCGAATAACGTGAAAGACAGAGTTGCCATTAACTGAGATGGGAGGAGGAAGAGCAGATTGGGTGCAGGGAGGGAGAGCATGCTAAGTTTGGATGTGTTCAGTTTGAGATGTCTATTAGGCATTCGAGTGGAGATACCAGGGAGGCAGTGGGTATATGTGTGTGAGTGTCAGGGGAGAAGTCCAGCTTAGACGTGTTAAGTTAAAGAGCCATCAGCATTGAAAGCCACAGGACATGGAACAGAATAAAGAGCTCAGAAATAGTCCCACACACATATAGTCAATTGATGTTCGACAAAGAAGTCAATTACGTCAAGAAAGATAGTCTTTTTAACAAATAGTGCTGTAACAACTGAATGTCCATATTTTTTAAAAAATGAACTTAGACACAGACTTCTTATATCTTTCATAAAAATTAATTCAAAACAGATCACAGACCAATATGTAATAAATTGCAAGACCATAAGACTTCTAGGAGAAAATCTTTGACCTTGGGTTCAGTGATGAATTTTCAGTTGCAACACCAAGAACATGATCCAGTCTACAGCCATACCACCCTGAATGCTTCTGATCTTGTCTGATCTTGGAAGCTAAGCAGGGTCAGGCCTGGTTAGTACGTAGATGGGAGAACACAATCCATGCAAGAACAACTGATATGCTGGACTTCATTAAAATTAAGCTGTGAGATTGGATGGATAAGATCACCAAGGGAGAAAGTGCGGAGAAAGGAGAGAAGAGGTCCCAGGCCAGAGCCCATCGGGCCCTCTAACATTTCCAGCATCTCCAAGAACAATTCTCTTGAACTTCCATTGTCTGAGGATGGGGTGGGTTGGAGACACAAATCTGGAAGTCAGCAGAGACAATATTTAATATATCCACTGACCTGTGTGAGATCACCTGGAGGATGCCTCGGGCAGAAGAGAGAAGAGGTGGCGAAGCAAGACTTGGGACTCTCCAACATTTAAATATGTTAGAGATGTGATCTGCAGCAGCCAGCTCAGCAGGCTGAATAGGGAGCAGCGAGACAGATGAAGAGCAAGAGACATTGCTGTTGCAGAGGCCAGAAGAAAGTGTTCCCAGCAGGAATGATCGACATGTCGCATGCAGCGGTTAAGCTATGAGAGGCTGAGGGTCGGCTACGGATTGGCCACATGGAAGTCCCTGGCAACAACACTGTTGGCCATTCTGGTGGATGAGCAGACACAGAGCCCTGCCCAGAGTGGGTTCAAGAGGGAACTGAAGAAGAGGTAGCAACAGAAACCAGAGACAATTCTATCACAGAATTTTCTGAAAAGGGAATCAGGGATAATGGGCAACAACCAGGGGGGAAGTGAGGTCAAAGAGAGGGTTTGTGTAAATAGCAGTAATTGCAAAAAGCGTGCACCCTGATGCACACAGCCCAGCGGAGAGGGAAAACTTGACAGTACAGGAGAGAATGGAGAAAACTGCAGGAGCAAAGGCTCCACCCGAGAGAGGAGAAGAAGCGGTTCACACCTGGCCATCTAATGCTACAAGCAAGAGTCAAATGTATCTGTGACATTCTGAGGAGTTCTAACATTGGACCAATTTCCCCACAAAGTCTGCTTTGTAATAGCAGCTCATATGCTGAGGAGCACCCAAAGGTAGAAGTTACATCAACAACATGGAATTTCAGAGGGGAAAAGATGGGTAAACAAGTAAACAAACAAACAAGACACTCCCCTACTTTTCATGGGCAGCTCTGCAGTCATCTAGCAGTATAAAAGTTTGGACCTTTAAGTCAGCCAATGACTCTTACCTTCAACAGAATATATTCAAAGATGATAAGCAATAGATAATTAATTGTGTCTTTGAACACATTCATTTTGTGAAATTACCAGTTTTTTATTTTATGGCAATAAACATCAGCTCATGCAAAAGATAGTAAACTTTTCTGTTTGCTCCACCCTGAGTGCGGGGCAGATGCTGTGTTTGCAAAACATCCCCTGTCTCACTCACCGGCACATAAAATTGTTCAGACAGAAAGTAGATTAGTGGCTGCCTGGACCTGCAGGTAAGAATGGGCTATGAATACAAATTGGCAAAGAGGTTCCTTTTTGGGGTGATGGAAATGTTCTAAAATTAGATTTGTCATATATATACAAAATATACAAGAAAACATTGAATCATATGTACACTTAAACCATACAATTTTATGGAATGGAAATTACATCTCATAAAACTGTTCTTTTTAATTAAAAAGGGAGCGAGCACTGTTCGGTGAAGACGGGGTTACGTGGGAGGATGCGGGGGGGGGCGCGGGGGATGGAGGATGCTGCCACCTCCAGTTCACTTCACAGATGCCAGAGCTGGCTTTCGTGTGCTGTTAAATCTGGAAACACCAAAGTCACCCAGCAGAAGTCAGGGTTCCTTCCACTGAGCAGCCAAGAGCTCCTCCAACAAAGCAAGGTCTGGACCTGGTGTGTTTATGTGGTGGTTTAATCTATAATTACAGTAAGGCCTCACTTCATGTCATTGATAGCTTCTGTGACTTTAAGCTAAACGACTATAATAAAACGATTTTACCATAGGCTAATTGATATAAACAAGAGTTAAGTTCCTAAGGCATCTCATAGACATTATAAGGAAATGACATTGAATGAAATAACGTTATTCAAGGACCTGCCGTACTTGGCCATCAATCCACAAAGGTTTTTATCCGCTATTAAAGAATGCAGTGGTGTTGGTACTCTTGATAATTAGTTGCAGTCTTCAGGAATAAATAGACAGAGTTCACAAGGAAGAACCAAGGCTGTGCTCATCCACCCAAATTTTCAGCATTCGTCCTGTTCCAGTTCCACAGATTCCCCTTTCTCCTTTAAGGGTTAGCTTCGTGTTTTTAAGATTCGCTCCTGACTGTCTCAGGAATTTGAAATCTCTGTCCCAGCCCACTGTCCAACAGGATTCCCTATGTGATGATAATCCACACCTTGGATTACAGGTCACTACTCCCACAAGGTAGCTCAGCATGGTCTCCTCAAGAAACTGCCCTAAACCAGCATGGGCTCTCCCTGAACACAGAACTACTAACTACAGAAAAGAAGAGGCAGGCCCTGGCCAGCTTTTCCACTAATTCCCCAGCCCCTCAAACCCACAGCGGTAGCTGCAGTTAACAGTATGGAGGCTCAGCAACGGCCTGAATATATGGTGCTAGCTGGCCAGTAAACGGCAGATTGTGTAGGTTTTCTAGGGTTTTGTCTCCTTCTGGTTCAAGGCTGTAGGTCTCCTGAACTGGACCCTGTCTTGTCCCCACCCCTCACACCACTTACATCCTTAATCTTCACTGTTCCCTTACCAGACAACTGTGTTTCACACCCTCACCATCCACACAAACCCTTCTTCCCGTCTGACCTGAGCAGTTGAGAGCAGAGCCTCAGGTCCTGGCTCCTTCTCCTCATTCACGGAGCACCTCGGGCAAGCGACTTTACCCATCCATTCTGCAGTTTCTTCTTCTGTTGTGAGAATTAAATGGGTTACATCTAGGGCAGTGTTTATTAGCACTTTATTTTTAGGCCGTACACGCAACAACCATTAGCTGCTCCATGGTCAATGAACCGTCCTGTTGCAATGCCTTTGGGGATGGATCTTCAGGTTGGGGGCACTTCTCTTCGGTATCCGGCATCGTTGTTTGTGGCCCAGGAATTGCTATTTGACTGTCGGAGATTTTTTTTGCTTCTCTTTCCTGTTGTTGCCAAAGTTTACGACTGTAGGGTTGCCAACTCTGGATAACAAACTTCCTTTCTGTGGCTCTCTGAACTTCTTCCAGGGCAAGCTGAGGCCAGAGCAGCCTGTGGTAGCTGCAGCTTTGCTGTCTCCTGCTCCGTCCCCAAAGGCAGAAGCAGAAGGAGAGTGGTGCAGCAAGCATCCACACTCGTCACCGTAAAAACCCTGTCCTCTGTTGGGAGTCATGTTCCCTTCCCAGCCCTAAATCTTTGCCCTTTTAAACCAGCGCTATTATTACTTCTAATTTGCATTGACTGGTCCCTTAGCAACCATCCCACATTGAATAGGATATCAACCTGGTTCTAATACTGCTACATCTACCAAAATCTTAGCTCTACCGGAGTACCACTTAAAATGTGATCAGCAGAAGTGTAAATAGTCGTCATCATATCCGTATGTGCTGACGACTTTGCAAAACAGCTACATGGCCGCCAAGCTGACTAGAAGGCGCATTTTAGATGAATCCTGTTTTTTCCTTGCCACCGATGAAACACAATTTCATAAATTTATTTACGCTTGAAACATGTTTAGACTCAAAACAGTACCATTGCTCTTAAGATTTAAAACTATATATCATATTTAAATAAGGTAGATAATTTTATAACATTTTTACACATTGATTAAGACTCCACCTTTTCCACTTTCCAGAAAGGATTTAAACAGTGGTGTGCTGGTAGACTAGCTCTCTGGAAGAAAAAAAAAAGACCTATTTTGTAGTGTCTGCCTATATCCATGGTGTAAATGCTCTCATTGTGGCTGATCTGAAGCTGTCAGCTCTTTAGTAAGAGACTCACAAAATTCCTGAATATTTAACAAACACAAAGTTTCTAGCACACCGCTGGAAAGCAACCTAAAAGAATACATGAAATGCATCACCATAACATAATCAAACAGTAGGTGAGAAAGAATGAGACAAGAATAGAAGGCGGGGGGTGGGGGAATCAAGTCAGGAGTTCATAAATATAAAAATGCATACTATAAAGCCCTATACCCGGGCTTAATACTGACATTTGGCTTTAAGAAACTTCCAACACTGAGAGAAAACACTTAACCAGGTCCACCGTGTCCTTAAGATAAAAATAAGTCTCACGCTAAGAAGTGCCAGTTTCCTGTTCCTCAAGTAGGTCACATTTCTCCTGAGGGTTCCGGTAAAGCAAAGCCGGTGTCACATAATGAATGTCCTCATCAACATCAGGGTGATGGCCTGATCCTGAGACGGCCGTTAGGTGAAAGCAGTGCTGCAGGACTCGGGGCGCAGTCGGCTGACCCCCGGCAGGCAGAGCCGCGGATGGATTCCGCAGCCTTTCGGTCACCTTCCGGGCTTCTGCTAAAGGCCAGACTGTGTATGTTTGCAGTTGCTCTTCCGGGCAGATCTGCCTGCTTGAGGCAGATCTATTTCTTTTCTATTTCTTTCTATTTCTTTCTAGAAATTCCAGGGTTCACAACATTCATAGGATGGGGCTTCTGCCTCAGGGCCCTGATCAACACCCTGGTGCCCAAGAACTGCAGCTTCAACCTGGAATCGGTTCGTGTCCCAGTCAGACCAGTGCAGAGCCTTTGAACCAATCAACAATCCACAACCCTTTGAACATTGCAGTTTGAATGGTTGACCAGTCCCTTTAAGGGAGAGCCCCTAGTTGGTCTGGTTCCCCAGCTCCCACCCGCCCTTCCCCGTCCTCCCCGTGACTCAGCTCACATGACCATCTGCACGCATCTCCACCAACCGGCTCCCTACGGGTGTGACTTGCATTTACCGGCATGGGCGTGCAGCCACATTTCTCAGGGTAAGAAACAGTCCTGGTTCACTCGGTGGTCTTGTGCCATCACCAGAAACACAAAGGAGTCAGCAAACGGCCTTTTGATCTCCTCCTCCCTGCTTTATCAGGCGGAAGTGAAGACAGGTGGGGAGAAGTGTTAAGCAGTTGACAGTAACTCCTGAAATGACCACACCACCACCACCCAGAGTACACAGCACCCTTCCTGTTACAGACAGCTTCAGGCACCTTGGCCTGGTTTTCCTCGCTGAAGACAAAGCCACCAAAGTTTATACTTTGGTCCAGATCCTGGTGAAGATGCAGGGACCCTGGCCTCAGCCAGCAGCAGACAGTCTCTCGAGACATCCGAGTCTAGGTTCAAAAATGGCAACAGTCATCTCCTGGGGCATGTCCCATCCTCAGCCAGCCCATATGCCCCTCCTTCCACCCTGGGTCATTTACTTTCGAGCCCAGTTCTGCCCATGCAGTGGCACACGGCCGAGCCACGGCTGTGCAAGGGAACTCGAAGGCCACAGTGCTCCTCCAGGAAAAGGCATGTGACAGAGGCCATTGTCCTCCCCACAAAAACATGCTGGAGGTAAGGAAACAGTCATCGGTGTGAGTGCATTGCACTGGGTTTCTTCTATTCCCTGCATCCCGATGGCCCTCTGTTAAATGCTTCCTTCACTCATAAATGGCAGCCAGATGTCAGAAAGTATAAAAACTGAATAAAAGTGTATTTTCTCAAAAGAATTGGACTATTCCTTGGCTAATTAAGAGGAAAATTTGTTCAGAACCCCCTCTGAGCACTCTAGATAGAAGTGTATTTGTACCTTTAAGGATCTTTCTGGAGTAAAGCAATTAGTGGCTGCACTGAGTCGAGCACTGATCTGCTCTCTGGACATGTGGAACTAAACTTTCCTTCTCTCATGCATGAAACTCAAATTCCAAATCAGCTGTCAATTGGTTGAAGGACTCTATAAAAACTATAAACTTGTGGTGGAGAAATGGTATGTATAAGGAATATAGTTGCAGGAAGCTTCCCACCTGCCCATTCTAGAGGCATCCCAAGGCAAATTCTTCCTGGAGGCAAACAAAAGAATGAGTATTTTGATAGAACTTACCAGGCCCATCAAGGCGCAACCTGGCATGTCCATCCCAAAGAAGCGTACATACACACAGCTTTACAGTAGTCCTCCTCACGGTAGGTCAACGTCCTTCCTGTGTTCCCTTTTCACTAGTCAAGTGGAGAGAGCAATAAAGCTCCCTCTGTGTTTCCCACCCCACCCACCCCACTCTCCTGGGCAGCACCTGAGGACGTTGTGTGGCTCACAGCTGCAGGCAATCTGAGCACCCCTTCCCCTGGCTGCGGTGTCCAGTTCAGGGACAGGCTCCTGTGGAGTGCGGCCCAAACAGAGTAAAGCACCGGGCCTTCATCAGGGGCAGTTGGCAGTCCCCGCCCCTGCTGAGGGAAGCAGCCTCAAGAAAAACTCGACACAGAGGAGAGCCCAGCTAGGAGAAGCCAAGAGAAACAGAGTCAGAGGCAGGACCTTGGTCAAATCACGACCTTACTTTCATGATGCTAATACAGGACATGGACATGGAGTCCATGAAGCACTTGGGTCTGATGTTCGAGCCTGTGCACTAGATGGGATTTGAGTAGCCTGCAACCAAAAACATCCTAACTAAAACACATGTCTTCAGAATTATTAAACAATTAATAGAATGGAAATGACCTCCATCTTGCAGAAGAGGCTTTAGAAATCCTGGCTGTCGGGATTTCTAAAGTGTCAGACTCGGGAAGACCAAACCACCAACAGGGACCGTGCATGTTCACGGGGCAATGACCCCTCTAACAATCCATGCATCGTTTTCTGCGTACACACTATTTCTAAGAGAATTTGAGTTGGCTCACAATAGAAGGAACTATGTATTAGCATCATTAAAATAAGAACTAAATATCCAGGAGAAGGGATGAACGTAACAGAAAACAACTGGGAAATATAACTTCTATACTGGCACGTTCAGAGCACCCAAGCGGCCAAGGTGAAAAAAAAAAAGAGTAGCTTAATTTTTACATAACTCTTATCTGAAAAAGAAAAACTTCCCTGTCTGGCAGATGATATGACACTTTTTCCCAGCAGCAAGTGAGCTCTAGAGTGGTTGTAGTCAATTTGGAAAGTTTAGGCCCCTGAATGCTGACATAGCTGAACCACTTCAGCTTATCTGTATTTAGAGGGTCAAGAAAAGTGTCAACATTAATCTAAGTATTGGCAGTGTTAGAATGTTACCAGACTTTGTCAGAGAAATGTTTATGTCAGCACTTGGAAGAAAGTACAGTGGGCTGCAGTGACTTTTTGAAGAAAGTGCAATGTGACACCAACACTTCAGGGAGACAGCCAACAGCAGCAGGAGACAGGAGGGCACACTGAGGGCTTGAGCTCCGCAGCCCCCCTGCACCCCGAGGACAAGCAGGGCAGGAAGGTGGAGAAGCAGAGGGATGAAAAAGCAGAAGGGAGACCATGTGGGAGCCCTCAGAGGGGCAGCTAAGTTGCAGCACCCTGATGTATGCAGCGGGAGGGAGAAAGTGTCTTTCATCGGTGTTGCTGACACACGGCTCCACTTTCCCCTGGAGAAATATGTGGACACAGAGAAGTTGGGTTCACCTTGAAGGAGAAAAGGGAGCCCTGGACACAATTTGGACTCGGAGCCTGTTGTTGGGTAACCATCGCTAATCTTTACTGAGCATGACACACCGCAAGGTAACATACTATTATTATCCCCACAAGGATAATAATATCTGATAAGGAAAGTGGTGCTTGGTTTTCTGACAGAGATCCCATGGCCCATCAGTGATGGAGCTAGGGGTCTGATCTGCAGTGGCTGCAGAGCCCACTGCTCAACCATGTCCATCCCACGCAGTGGCAGGGGACAGTCCCATGAGAGCTGTGACAGCCCCTCCAGCTTGTGCTGCACCCTTCCTCATTCCCACACTATCCCACTCTCTGCTGCCCAGAAGCACAAAACAGTGAAGAGCTCCAGGTAGCCTTCAATCAACAGGCCACAGGAGCCAGAAGAGGAATGCTCCAGGCCCTGGCCTCGGGCAGACGGCTCTGTGGGCAGAGAGCTCTGGGAGGCCGCCCGCATGCTTCCCACAGGCCCCGACAGAGTGAGTCAGCTGTCCGGAGAGCTCACCTCCACACGCTCACTCCACACTCACCTGTTCTCCCTGCCTCACTCTCCTCGCTCCTGGAATCCTCTCCCAAATACACTGCCTGCAGGGGCTCCGGAGAAAGCAAAATGAACCAAGAGAAGGCCTCAGCAAAGGGATGTCAGAGATCAGAAAAGACCGCTCATCAAATTCTCAGCAGATTTAGGTTTTTTGCTAAAGCCACTGACCACCGCCCTGCTCCATCTGGAGAGAGAGGCTGCAGAGAAGGAAGAGGTTTTCAGGGAAAGATGGGATCTGCGCTCGGCCAAAGGCAAAGATTTCAATGGACAAATGTCTGACTAAGCTACGTATTTTCTGAAGGTTGACTTGTCTATTTCCAAAAATGTCATGACAGGGGTCCCCAGACCCTGGAGCCATTGGGATTATGTGCGAAGATCTCAGTAAATGCATTTTCCAAAGTTCTCTCTCGGGCAGTCGTATACAAAAGGCTGATGAAATGGGGCTTTGCAGGGCTATTTGCTCTTTCCCTCCTAGAGGAGCGCAGGCTGTTAATTTGAAGCAGGAAAAACAGGGCATGGCTGACTCTTTCCTTTGCATATTCTAAGGCTACAGGCATCCATTAAGTACATACATGCATACATACATACACACATACATACATAAAATAGAACCTTTGGTGCCTGGGAAGAAATCTAACTTCTCCAAGGTCTCAAAGGTGTCACATTTTTTACCAGCTGTCTGCAAAGTGTGCAGCAATGCACTGAGAAAGACCCTTCAGGACTGCACTGTATTTGTGCCGCTGCGTCCGGCGGTCACTACAGAACAGCGGTTTATCTGAGAATGGCAAAGGAGTCCACTGCCAGACAAGATGTGGGGGCTCCGCCTGAGCAAGGAAAGTCTAAGATTATTTTGATTTTCTATCTATCACTCTTACCTCAATGATTCAACTTATGGTACAAGACATTATTCAGAAAATAATATGCTATTAAAGAATTTCATTTCATGGTACATTTAATGAGAAAGTTCTCCAGCAAGGGAAGGCTAGTTTTCTCAGATGCAAGAGGATGAGCGCTTCCACCAATGCTGGTGTTTCTGAGCTGCACACAGAAAGAAGGGAAACAGACCTGAGACCTCGAGCCCCGAGGAGGGGATGCTGGCCAGTCAGTGCTGGGGGTCCTGAGCTTGGATGGAGGCCCAGTGTGCCTGGAACTCAGAGCTCTAGGAATAGGTACTAGGGTAGCTGCTGCTGGAGTCTCTCTCAGAGAGGCAGGAGGAAGCTGGCTTTGCAAATGTTACAAAAACTACAATGATGATCCAGCTGCCTCCCTGGGAGGAACTGTCACCGCCAGTGTGAGGAACCAGGGCTGGAGAGATGCCCACAGGAAGTGGAGGCAGGGGAGGGGGTCTGGAGAAAGTCCCTTCCTCTTGCAGCTTTGTAGTTGCCATCTAGTGCTCCCTATTGGTAGAGCCTACTGGGTATCAGCCTGAAAAGCAAAAATGAGGTTTGCAGCATCCCAGCCCCAGCATCACAGAGAACAGGAGGGGTCTGCAAGCTGAGACAACCGCTTAGTGACTGACATAGCACTCCACAAGACTATCATCCTCAGAATACTAAAGCTCTAATTCTCAAATATTTCCTGTGCTTGCAATTCAGTGAAAAGGGGAAACATCAGGGAAGCTATGGAGGAACTGTTGCCTTCCATTATATCGTCGAAAGTGCTCTCAGCTCACAGGTGAGCTTTGGATAAAAACTGGAGATGGTGAGGGATGCAGCGCCTACGTATTTCAGCAACTTCAGCATCAACCAGGTACAAGGGCAGGCTGCAGAAATGTATTGTGTTAGAGATGTACAAACAACAGACGATGTTTGAATACTACTGGAAGAATGAAAGGACGCGGATAATGGCAGAGAAGGAGGAAAGGCAGAGTTTTTATGGCATTTAAGAAAGTGTTGTGCATTGTCTGAAAAGATTGCATCTGCATGTGACTTATTCATTTTGAAGAAAGCAGCACATTAAACTGCCTGCAGGTCCGCAGACCCCTGTTCTTTGCATTCTGTGAGAAGGAGGCAAGCTGGCCGACTCTTGGAACTGTTCTGAGCCCACATGGGCTTCTCCCAAAGTGCTGACCTACCGCAATCCTTGGGCCACTCCCCAGGCTCCCAAACAAAATAATCTATTCAGTTGAGTAAGGTCAAAACCATAGTAAAGTATTTGGAATGATTTCTGTTCAAAGACATAGGACACATGGATTGACACTTATTAATCCAGAAAATTTATATTCAAAGACCCTAAATAGTCAAGGAGTTCTTGAGAGTTGAGAAAAGAAAGTTGGCAAATCCTAGAAAAATGGACTCTGTGAGAAGATTTGCACTCACAGGTAATGCCTGGGAGGGTGAGTACTCTTTGAAACCTCAGGTTGAAAATCCTGGCCCCTCCAGGGAGAAAAAGGTCCTCCCTCCACTCCCCCCACCTCCTTGCCCCGCCTTGTGGCTGCACCAACCCCTGCCTCACCTGCGGTCACACAAGGGGTCTGTGGCCTGTGGTGTGCGTACTGTGCACAGCCTTTTCCTATCAAATGATGATAAAGAGGGGATTCAGGTTTGGGATAAGAAAATGTAACAAAATTATGGGGTAAATGTACAAGATTGCCATAGGGTACATGCATAACATGCGTTCTGAACTCCGTCACAGCTCTCGCGCCGATGACTCCGGTTCTGAACTCTGTTGTTCGTTTTTGTCGTTTTTAGCTTTGGCCACTTGCTTCTGTGCAGGGTGGCTGTTTTTCAAGTTCAAAATGAAAACGATGCCTTTTATCTTTCTTAGAAGGTTTTTCTAATCTTCACCTGGCATTCGTGTACTTCTGGCAACAGACACTTCTATCCATTGTTACTCAACCCAACTAAGGAAATAACCAATGCTTTGTGGGTGCTTCAATTAGCTCTTGGGGAAAACAGTAATTATAATGTGGTAATAGCCTTTCAAGACATCAGATACCTCTAGGATATCATTCCTCCTCGGCCCCTTCAGACCAAGAACCAAGGAACTTAGACTTCTCAGGTCATTGGTGAAGCCCCCAAATTGTATGCAAGATGTTTGGGCAAATGAAGCAAGCTTTTGTGAGAGAACTCTACTATTTTCATCAGATTCTCAAAGAATTTCTTTTTTTAAAATTTATCTTTAATCATTATTCAAGAACAGTTTCTATCCTTTACTCCTATTCCAGCCAACCCACCCAACCCTTCCCTCCTCCCTCCCATGATTCTCAGAGAATTTCTTGACATCAAAGAGTTGTGAATCCTGAACCTGTCTAAAATCTGTTACATGAATAAATGGAAGAAAATTAATAAGTGAATAAAATATTCTTTTTTATGACTTTTTTATTATTGATTTTGAGAGAGAAAGAGAGAAACACCATTTTGTTGTTCCACTTATTTAAGCATTCATTGGTTGATTCTTGTACGTGCCCTGACCAGGGAACAAACCTTGGTGTATAGGGATGACATTCTAACCAATTGAGCTACCCAGCCAGGGCCTAAAATGTTATTCTATCTAGCTTTTGTTGTTCATTCAATTTCTTTTCCCCACCCTATTCACCTTGCACTGCCCCCCCACCATGTGCATAGAATTAGCTTCTTTTATCATTAATAGCCAGTCATGATTTTTCTGAAGTACACCTTTGGGGTTTGGCCAGTTCGTTTCGAATCACACACAAGTCAATGGTTGGTCTGCAGACCCCACATTCTGTGGGAGGACTATTCTGGGGAATAATTGTCTCTATTTCACACAGTCCCTGGACCCTTGTGTGGAAAGGCCCCTCAAACTGTGGGTAGGTGTGAGTTCTCAGGAAAGGACAGTGATTCCAACATAAAGTCAGAGAGAGAGGGGACAGCAGAAAGAGGCCTTAGAAGGAAGGGGGTGGAGGAAAGTAGAAGGAAGCTCCAGCCTGTTGGGCCCTCTCCTCCATGCTCAGGCTGAGCTTCCTGTCATCAGCCCCACACAAAATCCAGCCCCAGAGCCTGACACTTACACACAGATAAAAATACCACCATCACCAGTATCACCTCTACCTCTATCTCCACCTCCACCTCCACCACCACCACCACCAACACCTCCTTCTGGGGCCTGCCAGCTCTTGATGACACTTTTAGTCATTCAATTAGTCAACACTTTGGAGGCCCAGTTATGGGATGGGCATTATACTAGGCTTTGAGGATTCAAGTTTAGTAAGCTCTTGGTCTGAAAATATGGCAAACAGACACACACGTACAGTTTTATTGCAGCTCTCTAAGTACTATTACCAAAGCAGGACAAAGGCAATGCACAACTCTAGGGGGCACAGTTGTGGGAGTCTGTGGGAATCTCCCTGCATTGTTCCTTCACTCTATGAACATGCCCTTGAGTTGTACCTCCCAGAGGTCCTGGATGTGACCTATGAACACCCGGATGGGTAGAGGATGTGCTAATGGTGGCCGTCACCATCCTATTGTGATGATGGCAGGATGGGACCCTATCCACCCTAAATCTGGTGCCTGCACTATTGGCTCCATCATACTGTGTCCTACTCTAGTCTTTTAAAGGACACCACACTCAATCCTACTAGACACATGGATAAAGTCCATGAACAACCAAGCCACATGCCTATAAAGAGATACCTAGTGCCACTAGTTGTAAAAACAGTGCAAATAAAAACAATACCAATCGTTTTAAAGACTGCTAACATCAAACACTGATGAGGATGTAGGGAAATGCACTTCTCATATATTTCTGGTGAGGGTATGAATCTTTACAGTTTCACTCATATGTGGAATCTAACAAACAAACTGCAATAACATGCAAAACAGAGACAGACTCATAGATGGAGAACAGATGACAGCTAGTGGGGGGGGGGAAGTGAGGGGGTGGAGTGATGGAGCAAAAAAGAAAAGACTCGTGGTCATGGACAACAAGGTGGTGATTGCTGGGGCGGGGGTAAAAGGGGACAAAATTGTGATGGAAAAAATGTGATAAAGATTATATATTAAAGTTAAAAAATAAAATACAAAAAGAAATACACATCACTTTTGACCTATGAGTATCACTTTGGGGAATTTCTCCTCTGTCAATTAAAGCAACAATTTTGTTTATAATGTCAAAGGAAAATAAAACTGGAAACATCCTAAATGTCCACGACAGAGCAATGACTGGCAAAAGTGTGATATCTGTACCAAGGCGTATTACACATCCATTAAAAAAAGAATAAGTTTCATTTATTTAAATTTGCCTAGAAATATACCAGTGATGTATTATTTAGAGAGAGGAGATAAAGAACAATTTGGAGAAATGTGTAGAGGAAAAGCTTATTCTTAAACAAAAATATAGGGAAAACACACACACATTTGAGCAGAAAGATGCCGAAGGGTACAAATTATATTGTTTAGATTAGTTACCTCAAAGGCTACAATTAGAGGCAAAGAGAGAATTATTGCATTTTTCTTCATATATTTCTGCTTTCTAGCATTTGTTATGATAAACATAACTTTTTCAGTAATTAAAAAATTCTAGTCAAGAGAATGAGAAGACAAGCCACAGACTTGAGGAAAATATTTATCAAAGATATATCTGAATAAGAATGTTAAAGAGAACTCTTAAAATGAAAAAAATAAAACAAACAACCCAATGTAAAAAAATAAGCAAAAGAAGTAAACAGATACCTCACTAAAGAAGATAATAGAGATGGCATGTGAGCATATGAAAAATGCTCCGCATCGTATGTCATTAGAGAATTGCAAATTAAAACAAGATACCCTGTAACTTATTAGAGTGGCCAGAATCCAAATCACCAACAATGCCAAGTGTTGGTGAGCACGTGGGGCAATAGAAACATTCATTCATTGTTGGTAGGAGTGCAAAATGGTACAGCCACTTTGGAAGGCAGTTTGGCAGTTTCTTTTTTTTTTCAGGTGTGCCACATAATGATTTGATATTTGTGTATATTGTGAAATGACCACCACAGTAAGGCTAGTTAACACCCATCACCACACAGTTACTATTTTTTTCTTGTGATGAGAACTTACACAATCTACTCTCTTAGCAATGCTCAAATATACCATATAGTCACCATGCTGTATATTCCATCCCATGCATTGTTTTTAAAATAGGCAACACTTCATGAGTCTGCGTCACTCCTGTGCAGTGGCCATGTGGATCTTCCCTGTGATTCCAGTTTTAGTATATGTGCTGCTGAAGTGAGCTTTTGTTTCTCTTACTGTTTCAGCTTTATTAAAGTGTAACCGACAAGTAAAACTGTATATATTTAAATTGTACAGCACAATGATTTGACATATGTACACTTCATGAAGTAATTACACAGTCAGGTAATTAGTCCACTGAGGCCATATTCTACCACTATTTTTCCCCCCTGGAGAAAAAGACTCTAGCATTCTCTAATACTCTCCTGATTTATTCCTCGTCTCTGTCTTGGAGCTTCAAATGCTCAAGGGCAGCTAGTCTCCACATAGTAAAGAAGAATATCTCCCCAAACTACTACTTATAACTAATACTATAATGAATTGATTAGGTAAGACACAAAGTAACTTTGACATAGACAGCAGAAAGAAGGAAAAGGAGAAGGAAAGAAGAGGAAAACAGTGAAGGAAAAGTAAAATAGTGATGATCTTTGACCTGAATTCTTTCAATTTTCATGCAGCTTATACCTTCATCCATTTTGTGGCCTTTATACACAGTTTTATGCTTTTTGGCCCATATAAAGGAAAGCTTTTAGGTGGTGACACTGGGCTGTTGTTTGCTACCACTGAGGCGGAGGATGGGGCCTGGCTTGCCCTCAAGGACTGCATTATGCTGTAGTTGTTTCCCCGGCACTCCTCCAGGTACTTTATTTTTAAAGATTTTATTTGTTTTTAGAGAGGGGAAGGGAGAGAGAAAGAGAGGGAGGGAAACATCAATTGTGTGGTTGCCTCTCACATGCCCCACACCGGGGACCTGGCCCGCAACCCAGGCATGTACCCTAACTGGGAGTTGAACCCATGACTCTTTGGTTCATAGGTCAGCACTTGATCCACTGAGCCACACCATCCAGGGCTCCTCCAGGCACTTTTCCGTCTTGCTAACCAAGTTTCAGGTTTGGGGACAGTCTGCTCCTCAGCTCTGGCCCCTATAGAAAGAGCTGGTGAGAGGTGGCCCATCCATGGGAAGAGGGGGGACAGTTTGGCAGTTTCTTACAAAACTAAATACACACTTACCATATGATCTAGCAATCACACTCCTTTGCTGTTTACCCAAAGGAGTTGAAAACTGTGTCCACACAAAAAGCTGCACATGGATGTTTATACCAGCTTTATCCATAATTGCTAAACTTTGGTAGTGCCCTCAGCAGTCCTGGGATCCGTCTCTTGCTTCAACAGGGTTTGGATGGAGCAGACCTAGGGGCGCCCCTTCTTTCTCACTACCCTCCAATCTATTTTCTAGTCACCACCACCTTTGGAACCATCTCAGCCATCCTCAGCCTCCAAGACTAGCCAAAACTTTTTCTGACCTTAGTTCTTCATTGTTGAACAACCATGAGCTCCCGGACTTCCGGCCAAGATGGAGGCATAGGTAGACGCACTGTGCCTCCTCGCACAACCAAGATAGGGACAACAAAGATATAGAAACAAAATAACAACCAGAACTGACAGAAAATTGAAGTTTATGGAAGTCGGACAACCAAGGATTTAAAAATAGACACTTTCATCCAGA